>OY754967.1:20584413-21184413 GCA_963576475.1 Molanna angustata | reverse complement strand
TTTTCGAAATTTCTGTCTCGAAAAATGCATCGATTGGCATTTGAATCCTCCTAAAGGTCCACATTTTGGTGGCCTACATGAGATCAACGTAAGATCTATAAAGTATCACTTAAAGCGAGTTGTTGGCAACCAAGTGATGACTTATGAGGAGTTTAATACAGTATTGATTAAGATCGAGGCGGTAGTGAATTCTAGACCACTTGTTCCTATGTGTAATGATATTGACAGCGTAGATGCCTTAACGCCAGCTCACTTTATTATAAGTGAGGTATTGGTTGGTATTCCAGAGTATGACGTCACAGATATTAAATTGAATAGGTTAGATAGATGGCAGATGATCACAAGAATGTATCAGGATTTTTGGAAACGTTGGAGTGTGGAATACCTCACTTCACTTCAACAGCGTAAAAAGTGGTTCACTTCAGTGCCTAATATACAGGTGGGAGATTTAGTGTTAGTGAAAGAAGAAAGGTTACATCCTTTACAATGGAAATTGGGAAGAATTGTGGCTACCATGCCAGGAAAGGATAATATTGTACGGGTGGTAAAAGTTAAGACAAAAGAGGGAATATTTGTTCGACCTGTTGTGAAAATATGTCCCTTAGATGTTTAATAGAAATAGTTAAGAATAATGTTAGTCTTATAGTTTTAGTTGGTTATTATAACAATTAAGTTAAATGTGTTTTCGTTATGACAGAAAGGTCTGTCTATTGTTTTCATTGATATAGTCTGTGAACTATCTTTTTGAATTTTTTTTTAATGTGAATTTGTTGTGGATAGTATGTTATTGAATTTTTTTTGTGTGTTTGTAATTTCATGAATTGGACAATGTGGAGTTTTATTTTGTGATGGCTGCATTAGTGATATGAGTTTGTTAAAGGTTAATTTTGTTTGTGGCCACCGTGATATGTACAATTCGTCAAATTTTGTTTAAAATTTGAGTGGGCGGTTATGTAGAAGCATATTTCCTTTAAATCCCTTCCATGCCATTGTCCCCTCACCGATGTATGAGAATTGTCACTTGTCAAAATAAATTTGGGTGACAATAAGTGTCAAGTGAAATTAACCAGTACAAGTTTGAAGACCACTGCGTGTGGATGTGTGCACAGAACAAATAATCAGTGAACCAGGAGTATAGAAGCATCGGTGAGATCGTTTAAAAATACAGTCCACTACCTTCCATCTTTTATACCCATCACCTGATGTTTTCTACATGGGTAAACAATCCCATCTCCGTTACTTTTAAAATATAGCTCACGCTTAACCCTTTGAGTCTACGTCGCCTAGTCGCCTTATTTTTTTTCCCCTTTCGATGCGTAAATCGACTATAGTCCACGGCTTGTAAAAAACACTAATGCGAAAAAAAATATAAAAAAATATATTTAAATTAAATTTTTTGAGTCCCCCTCCCCCCAAAATATAACATGACAACTATTTTTTGGTTTACTAAATCAAGATATTGATTTAAAAAAAATTAAAAGGAATTTTATAGAATACTTTATTTTATATTGAAAATTTGCATTTTTCAGATCAAATTTTATTTTTTCCTAAATGCGTTTAAAGGGTTAAGTTAAAAAACTAAAAATAGAAGACAGAAAACAGCAGAATTGTTACTGCGATCCTTTGTAATAAAACATGTTTTATGTGAAAGAGAATAGGATTGCCAGTTCGACTTCCATCTTTAAATCAATTTTTTAATAATCTCATAGCATAAGTGTAAGTTTAGGGAATATAAGTTTTATATACTTGTTTATTAAAAATAAATGATAAAGACATTCATTCATTCATACCATCACAGCATATCCCACAATGTGGGGTAACCAGTGACAGGATAAATAATAAAGATAATTGATAAAATAAGAATACCTCTCCTTCTGGACAAGGTGTGGCCGTTTCTCCATCTTTACAAGGTTTGTGCACATGTAATAATGCATCTACAATTATAACAGCTTCTGCAGTCAGAGGATTTGTGTCATCTGAAATATTTCCTTTGATGTTTCCCTTTTTGTGGCCCTGCCCTGGATTCTTTTGTTTAAAATTGACTATTATACCCCAATCAAACTCTTCTTTTTCATTTTTTATCTGTGAATCAAGCAAAATTAAACTACATGTATACCATCACTACATAATCTCACAATTTGGGGTAACCAGCAACAGCGACACCTTATAAATGGAAGCACAACACGTGTATCTCAACAAACCAGCCTCATCAAACCTAAAATGGCAACATTCCGTATGGGTGGTGAACCTCATTGCTGAACTCTGTGAGATATTATTTTGCATAATGTGTTTTTTACTACTCAGCTACCCAGGGGACACCCAAAAACAATGGAAATAGAAAAGAGAGGAAGCACTGCATGTCTCACAAACATTTTATTTCAACAGTGTTTCCATTTTTTATTAATAGTTTACAAGGATCATTAACCGTTTCAGTGCTAATCCTGAGACGTTATTGTGATGAATCATTCGCTACACCAGTGCGGATCACGATAGGTTATCGTGATGGACAATGCTCCACTTAAACTCGCTGTAGAAATCTTATTTATAGACATATCCAAAATATAATAATTACATCGTGTAACTGAACCATTTATCTAAGTAAATATGATTTGGTAGATGGCAGTAGAGTGTTTACTTTTTGTCTATTTCATCCTGATACGTAATCGGGACCCGCACTGAGATACCGCTTTGTATGGATATTAATGTTGCTTATAACCCATATCCAACTTCGTAGAGATTGTGTGCCGGTTTAGAAAAATATTTATTTTCGGTTTTTATTTAGTTTATAAAAGCAAAGTATTTTGTTGTAAATTTATATGTTTTTATTTATTTATTTATTTTGACAATAAGAGCCATTATTAACTAATATGAACGTAAAACAATGAGTAATTAATCTTATTATTTAATTATATTTTATTTGTGTCTTTAACATTGATTCATATTTCAAAATAACTCTTTTTTTAAAGTTCATGTGTTTTTGAAAGTAACTTCGATTTTTTGTGTTACCAACTTTCAAAATCTTACGAGGTGATAGACAAAATACATTGAACATTTTTTGCTATTATGAATTAATTTTGCTTTTATAAATGTTCCGAAAAAGTAGGTACTCAGAGCCTGTTGACTTATTACAGTATTATTTATAACAACCAATGATTTTATGACTATTTTCTACTATATAAGTTTATAAATTACGGTGCAGCGGCGCATAGGTCATAGCACTTACAGATAAACTTCATACAAACGTATAAGGCACTAAGCAATTGTTGAAAACTGTGTTTGTTTTCGAAGAAATACTTAAAAATTGATAAATTTTAAGATGATTTTTATTCACTAAGTATATACTTTCCTATGTCTTTTTTACCTATGTGATATTTTTTTGCTAATAAGTTATGTTTTTGTAAGCTGGAATGTTGAAAGAATCAGTTAAATAGTATGCAGAAAATCAAAATAAACAAAAAATTGTATTCAACATTTAAAACAGCTTCGAAGATTTCAAGTATATCAGGTGAGTGGTTATTGAGATATGACGATTTTAATTTTGTACTAAAATTACGCCGCACTGAGGTGTTACATTGTTTAGCATACGCGTAGCACGGAAAAGGTTAAGAAATTCATGTAATATGAAGAATTATTTGTAAAGATAATCTAGTAGCAAACAAGGATCAATTAAGTCAACTACTCTTGCAAATATGAATGATTCAGTATCAATTGAAATAGTCAGCTAAAACTCTTGTTAGTACATTGTTAATACACTGGAATTAGAATTTTCAGTTATACTTCTAATTTACCAATTTAATTTGAAAAGGAGATATTTTATTGATGACAAAAGTACCTACACATAAATTATAATAATAAATCACAAATTACCTTGACTAGTCTTCCAGGCTGAAGAAAAGGTTTTAGATATTGTGGAAGTGTTATGAATGATCTGAACTGTGCTCCAAGTGTATCAAGTTGTTGTCGAATGTTATAATATGAAGCTATTGAATGTTCATTAGGCAAATTCATTGCATCACATTCTTCTTGCTTTTCTGTTACCTCTGAATCAAAATATATATTACACAATATAATAATCGTTTAGTCATAATTTAGACATTTCAGATATATTGAAAAAAATATTAATAAAAATGCAAAAATTGGTCAAAATTAATACGTAGTTGTAGAATGACAAAAAAAAAATTCAAACATTTATAATAGAAATAAACAGGGTTGATAGGTAGTATAGGAAAACCCTCAGAGCAATATACTTTGATATACAGTGGTACCTCGACATACGAGTGCCCCAACATATGAGTTTTTCGAGATACGAGCCGGCGAGCGAGTGATTTTTTGCTTTGAGTTACGAGCAAAATTCGAGATACGAGTTCGGTTTAGCAGGTCGGCCAGTAGCATGCGGCCACGCCCACCGTCGAGGAGTACACCCAGGAACTGACGACTGAGGAGATACAAGAGTTACAGTCACAGCAGCATACGGAGGTTATGTAAGAAATTGGTTTCGAGGAGTCAGAGGAGGAGGAGGTTATTTCTACAAGTGAGATAAAGGAGATATTAGGAATGTGGGAGAGAGTTTCACAGGGAGAGAGTGGAAAAGAAACACCCAGAAAAAGTTACAACAGGTCGTGCATCTGATCTTTTAATGACACTTGCCTAACTTGCCATTTCCGGAACATTCTGAGAAGGAGGAAGAAACAAACCTCCTTAAACATGTCTTTTTCTAAACGGCCTACAGGTGAAAGCGAGAAAAATGCATCGAAACAGGCATAGACCAGTGAGGATATCTAATTTATTTCTTTACATTCTCTTTTTTGTTTTTGTATAAATACGTTTTTATTATTCAAAACCACGTAACAAAAATAACTGGGGTGACATTTTGGGGGTTGGAACGGATTAATGGTAGTTCAATTGTTTTGTATGGGGAAATTTGCTTCGAGATACGAGTAATTCAAGATACGAGCAAGGTTGCGGAACGAATTAAAATCGTATGTCGAGGTACCACTGTATTCAATTTCTGGATAGGTAAATTATTCTCAATACATGTGTTGTATTTTATTTTGATCTTTTAAAGTATTTACTATCCCTGAGATTTCGGTTAACCTTTTTAAGACGAGCGTCATGTATAGATGCCCACCGGCAGCGTGCCTAACCGCCGAGTGTCATCTATACATGCCCTCATGGCTATACACAATTGTGAACCTTCATATCTCAGTAAATTCATACTTGATTGAGACGAAAATTGGATGAATATTACTCCCATATATTTGACTTCAAGACATCTGTCGGTGAATCAACAAAACAATTGTTAAATTATTTAAAAAAATTAAAAACTCTAAACACTGAAATTCATCGATCATCACCGGCGAAATTCACACTCTCCCGCGCTTTGTAAGGATCTAATACGCATGCACGTAGGAGAGAGGGATACTGCGTCAGTTCATATTGTTGTTTCGCGCTCAACATTCTGCTTTGAATTCGATCCTAAACAATACAAAATCGGCGCATATTCCTTATCTACATCGAATGCCGGATGGATCACGTGACATATCAATAACGCCATGTACTTTTTTGTATGGAGATAACCACGATGGAGATTAATCTTCATTTATCTTATGTTTATATTATGAAGTGTTCAATTTCATTGAGTTTATGTGATCTTTTGTTTATCTTTGATCTTTTTATCATATATCTACATCGTTAGATTTTTTTTTACCGTTATTATATTCAATTAAAAAAAAAAACTGTGTGCGCCATGCGAAATACTGTCCATCTGTACGGAATGCAAGTACTTGTACCTACCCGTCTTGATTGGGTTAAGTATGTTGATCAAATATTATTTGAGATAAATTTTAAGTAAACATACTTTTATAGAGTTCAGGAATACTAGCTTGATTTTGAAATTGGAAAAAACTGCGCTCCATCATGTATTCCGGATTGATCTCTTCAACTCTCAAAAGATTTAACACCATATTGTATGTTAGGTGAAAAGCTGAGTTTATAGGGTCGGCTTTTCCTTGAACGATATCCCTTCCAACAGCTGGGGACATTTTTTCATCTGCAATCAGGATGACTATTCCTTTATCATCCAAACCTCTTCGTCCCGCTCTACCAGACATCTGAATGTATTCTCCAGAAGTAATCTACGCAAAACAGTATTAATTAAATTGTCACAACATATATATTATTTATGTACATTTAAAAAAATTTCATTTTTTTTAATCAAGATGAATATGTCCTTGTTAATTGTGTTGTGATTCACTCACAACACAATTTAAAGAGAGTATCAGGTCACTAATATTGAAAAAACAATACAATTCAAGAAATACAACTTACAGAACGAAAATCTTTTCCATCAAATTTTCGAAGGCTTGTGAACAAAACTGTTCTAGCTGGCATGTTCAAGCCCATAGCAAAGGTTTCCGTTGCAAATAGTGCCTGTAAATAACACAGAATTTTTTGTAAAGAATGGAAATAATATTAAGCCATCATCAAACTTTTTTTTTAAATTCAAGCATCAAAATATAAATAAATATATAAATACAGCAATGTTCTATTTACAAATTTACTATCCTTTTTGATGATGCTCATTTTAGAGCGATCTGGTGAATGGGAGTCACGTTTGCGATAGCAAATAAACATTACGAAATATTTATTTATATATATATATATATATATATATATATATATATATATATATATATATATATATATATATATATATATATATATATATATATATATATATATATATATATATATATATATATATATATATATATATGTTATAATATTTTTATCTCGGTTTTCCCGTGTCAGTAGGTCTTGACTAAGACCATTTGTCTTCCAACGTTTCAAACGACGAAAGAAAAATCCAATGAAACACCATTATCAACAGCCCGACTACCATATATCAAAGGCGTCACCGATAAAATCAGCCGTCTATTAAACAAAAATAACATACGTACCGTTTTCAGCACAACAAATAAAATATCAACCTTTCAAAGAAACCCGAAAGACATCATTCCACTTGAAGCTCATGGAGTATATGAAATACCGTGCGGATCGTGCAATAAGACTTATGTAGGAAGAACCAATCGAAAAGTTGAAGCACGAATAGCGGAGCACAGAGTCGACATGAGAAACAAAAAACTTACATCCTCACTTGTACAACACTCGCTCACAGAAGGACATACAATAGATTTTGACCATTCAAAAATAATAGCAAGTTTAAACAGTGAACCTCTCAGAATTTACAGGGAAGCTATAGAAATATATAAGAGAAGGGATATAATGAACAATCGGGACGACGGAGTTCGTTTGCCTAGTACCTGGAAGAACATTTTATATGACAAACAATACAATAATAATATTAATAATACCATAGCGAAAATAACCCCAAAACACAACAATAATAATATTAATGTCACAACTAAAATTAACAATAAATCACAACACAAAAATAATGATAAAATATTATTACCAACGAACACGACAGCAGGTGGGCGTGTCACTAGGAGCCAATCACGTCGCGCTAACAATATTTGACATAAGCGGCCATCTTGTACGCTACGAGTCACTTGACGGTGAGCTTACAGTGTGAGTAGACGTGTGTCGCGCGCGTGCTTTTCGTTAAGTCCTTGAAAATGCCTGGTGATATTCAGGCGAAACGTCGGAAGACAAATGGTCTTAGTCAAGACCTACTGACACGGGAAAACCGAGATAAAAATATTATAACATATTTCACCCGTGAAAACATCAAATATAACATATATATATATATATATATATATATATATATATATATATATATATATATATATATATATATATATATATATATATATATATATATATATATATATATATATATATATATATATATATATATATATATATATATATATATATATATATATTTAGATCCCACTACACTTTTTGCGTCCGCCAAATATCCGACGGATCGGCGTCCACCACTTCTACATATTATTTTAGTTTTATCTCACTGAATTTAGCGTTATTTGTAGCTCACAATCATTGTAGGCATAAGGTTTTTCTTATAAATTTCAAAATATAAATATTCAGTTTTATCCTGTTTTGGTACGTTTGATACGTCTTTTTCATACTTGCGTCCAAGTGTATATTTTTTGTATATTTTATATATGTCTTCCTATATTTTTCACGTCCATTTTTTTTATCTTTATTACTGCTTCCGGAGTATATTTTTTGTATATTTTATATATATCTTCGTATATTTTTCACGACCATTTTTTCATCTTTATTACTGCGTCCGGTGTATATTTTTGTATATTTTATATATTTCTTCATACAGTTTTCACGTCATATTCTTCTATCTTTATTACTACTTCCGGTGTATATTAAAAAACTTTCGTATGCATAATTGACATCGTTCTTGCGTCCATGTGTATATCATTCGATATTTTTTATTATTTTTTAACTTTATTACTACGCCGACCGCCGTGGGACAGTTGGTAAGCCGTTCGGTTTCTGTGCGGGCGTCCTGGGTTCGAATCCCAGCAGAGGAGATATTTATTTAAATTCATTTCTCACGCAAATATTGATATTGTATATTTCTACGTGGTTAAACCATCGGCTTCGCCCAAAATCTGACCTTCGGAGACTTGAAACCATAGATAAAATCCTGCAGATAAAATCCCATGTAGGATAATACTGATAAAATCCTGATTTCGGTGAAAACATAATAATTTACAATCGTATTTATTTTCTTATGAATCATGATGCAATAATAATGTAAGTACCTACTTAGGTACATATTTCACTATGTACAATAAAATATATTATAGGTATAGAAAATAAACTGTCACCAAGCTTTAAAATATTCTTTTACCCTTTATATTAATTTAATTTTTAATATAGATGCCGGTGTGTCAAAAATATGCGCAAGTCGAGCTTCTTTTATAGGATAATGCACACCCGCTCTCACCTGCCGATGGTAACCCCACATCATGTGGATCGCATTGAGGATCAATCCATGATAGTGTACAGTATAATACCAATGATTAACAATAAAATGAATGAGTTTGTTAATATTTTATTTATTTACATAAGGTACAAAAGAATATCATAATTAAACAATAATAGTAGGTATTCAACATTCATTTCGAAATGAGTGTTGTATACTATTCAATATCACATTCTAAATAATCATGGACAATCATATATATTTTTACTAGTTGCATGTAACTCATGAGATCCAACTGTCGATAGCGATAGTATGTATAGTTGAAGAATAAGTACCAAACTATAAACACTTAAATCCAAATTATTGAATATTTTAAGATATTTTGTTTTCTATACAACACATGTAGGTATGTTTGTCAAGATAGGAAAGTATGGAGGTCAGTCCTTTTATCCTACCCAGAATATGAAATCAGCATGATGGTATGTGTGTATGTTCGGAGATTTAAGTATCAAACTGTAAATACTTACATATAATATTGTGTATAGGCGACTGCCATAGAAATCGTATGAAGCAATGTCTTCACTAAATTCAATTTATATAAATTTCAGATATGTACTACTTCAATGTTACTATGTTTTATAGAAAATTAAATTATCTATTTGGATTGTTTCGTCTTTTTTCGATATTTTTAAAAACTTAGGAAATATAGGCAGTTAATCACATATATTTAACATAAAAAAATGTTTTTCTTAATAAAAAATGTTTGAGAAACTCTGGAATTTATTTGAAAAAATTCGTTTGAGATTTTGTATTTGTATATGTTCGTACCAATTTTCAGCGTTCAAGCTTTTATGGTTTCTGAGATATATGGAAAAATAATGTATAAATTCAAAAGTTGATACAAAAATATCCTGACTGAATGATACCCTGACTGAAACAAAAATTCAAAATTCTGAGTATAAAAGTTTGGGCTCAATTTTTTTTAACAATTTTTATAAAAATTGAATTTAGTGACGACATTGCTTCATACAATTTGTATGGCAGTCGCTTATACACAATATGTAAGAAGACTAACTTAATAGTTTGATAGGTACTTAATATCCAAACATACATACAGAACCATCACGCTGTTTTCATATTCCGGGTAGGAAAAGAGGACTGACCTCCATACTGTCCTATCTTGACATACATACCAACATGTCTTAAAATTTTCAATATTTTGTATTTATGGGTTTATAGTTTGATTCTTATTCTTCAACTATACATACTATCGCTATCGACAGTTGGATCTCATGTGTTACATGCAACTAGTATAATAAAAATCCATGATATCATTCCATCATTTTAAACTCAGATTGTCTATTTTAAAGTTTTAAAAATGATATAAGAGGAACTTATTTTGGAGATGTGGCAACAATATCACGAGGTGCACTTTTAAGTGGAACACAGAATAACCTTATTAGGACATAAGATGGGTCGAAATAAGGTTATTCTGTGTTCCACTTAAAAGTGCACCTCGAATACAGATGGGTCGAAACTAGTGCGGTCTAGTGCGGTCGAATACAGATGGGTCGAAACTGGACGGAAGGGTGGGTGGAGGGGTATTTTCGGAGCAACCAAATATCAATATCTCATTCAGGTTGCCAGACCACTGCAGTGTTTTTCAGGCAGAGATCCTGGCGATTCAAGAAGCAATAGGATGGATACAAAGGGCCGCAATGCAAGGCAGCGAAGTCCGTATCCTCACAGACAGCCAAGCAGCGATCAAGGCTCTGCGAGGCGCATTAACGACCTCTAAAGTTGCCCTGAACTGCCGCATAGCATTAAACAAAGCGGCCGAGCGGTTTAACATACTTGTTATGTGGGTACCAGGTCACAATGATATAACAGGTAACTGTAAGGCAGATGAACTGGCCAGGGCAGGTACCCTGTTACCTTTAGAAACAATAAATCATCGACCCGGGGTTCCCATGGCAACATGTAAACTCCGGGTCGATGAGAAAACGATAACTCGTGCCAATCAAAGATGGTCTGAAGAAAGCACGTGTGCCATTGCCAAACAAACATGGCCAAAATATGATCTCAAAAGAACAAGGGAGATGCTCTCGTTCAGAAGGGACGCACTAGCCAGAGTCACATCGGTATTAACGGGGCACTGGCTCATAGGAAAACATGCCAGAAGGCTTGGTTTAGAGGCATTTGATTATTGCAGAGCATGCCAAGACGAAGAGGAAGAAGAGACGGTAGTCCACTTCCTCTGTCAATGCCCTGCTCTCTCCAGAAATAGGAGGAAATTCCTGGGAAGTTTCTTCTATGATGACCTGATGGACATAGCGTATGCTGACATTAGCGACGTTCTGACATTTATCAACCACTCAGGCTGGTTCAATGTGGTTTAGTGAAGGGGAAGAACAACCCCACTATGGTATCACAAAGGGCCAACCGGCCTAAGTGTGTTCTCCTTGGAGAGCTGCCACTCAAAAAAAAAAAAAAAACCTTATTAGGAAATGGCGTGATAGTTATGAATGCAAATGTTTTCTTTCTGCACACTGACGATGGACAGTCTGTTAATAGATGCCCATGTATAAATTTAATGTAATCAAAAAATTACCTTAAATTTATTTAATAAATTTAAAGCAGATCAAAAGTTATGAGGGGAAACGGACTCACACACACGCGCACACACAGACACACGAAATGTTCTACTCCGAATTCTGAGTAAATCCGTGTATGGAACATATATGCTGTGAAGCTTCTATGTTGGTGTTTCATGACTTCAAAATTGGAAAAGCCGTGAAAAAAGTAGACCCTGTATACAATTCTCGCGTATCCTGGCTTGAAACATTGTCGATAGGTATGTTAAGAGAACAAAGTTCTCTTGAACAAATCGACAGTTGAAATATGTAATTAAGATAAACGCAAAAAAACAATAATAAACTAGTTGCATGTATTGTAATATATAAGATCCAACTGTCGATAGCGATAGTATGTTAGTTGAAGAATAAGTACCAAACTATAAACCCATAAATACAAATTATTGAATATCTTAAGATATTTTGTTTTCTATACAACAGATGTAGGTACCTGTGTATGTCAAGAAAGGACAATATGGAGGTCAGTCCTTTTTTCTAACCAGAATATGAAAACAGCATGATGGTATGATTGAAGATATTATATAGAACATAAGATATGCTGCGAAGCCTCTAAGTTTGTGTTTTTTGCATGTAATAAGTCCACTACGACATACAAATGTTCCTAATTCGCACATCTTGGCTTAATACTGTCGATATGTTTAGATAAATAAAGTTAGTACAACGTCTGCCGGGTTTCGCTCGTTAAGTAATATTTTAAAATTTTGTTGAAAGTATCATTATTATTTTATTTTCTTGGCAAATACAGGATACTGTGGTGGGTTCGATAGAGAATGTGTAACAAGAGTTAAGCTAAACGATCGCTAATCAATGTGTTATCTGATCTGCGTGACGAACGGGAAGTCTATAAATACAAGCCTAAATCCCTTTTACGGAAGTGTAGAAATTTTGTTTACCACTGACAAATTTCTATTTAAGCCGGGACGCGGCCGATCTATGGATTGAAAAAAGGTTAAGTAATTATACGCACTCCTCAAAGTTTCACTGTAAACCATTGATTTCAATAATATACGGAGTAAATGAAATGACCCTTGACTTGTTACGTACAAATACAAAAAATTGGATAGACCAAGATAATGCACTCGCGATTTTTTATTTAACACTAGTATCCGTAGGTTATAATATTCTCTTAGAACACTAGTTGCATCGTTGCATGTATCGTATGAGATCCAACTGTCGATAGCGATAGCATGTATAGTTGAAGAATAAGTACCAAACTATAAACCCTTAGATTATATATAATTCTATGTATAAACCCATAAATCCAAATTATTGAATATTTTAAGATATTTTTTTTATACAGCACATGTTGGTAAGTATGTCAAGATAGGATAGTATGGAGGTCAGTCCTTTTTTCCTACCCAGGGAATATAAACAGCCTGATGGTATGTTTGTATGTTTGGAGCTTAGATTATATATGATATGGAGATTAATTATCAAACTATAAAGTCTTCCTTGATATCGTGTATAGGTGACTGCCATACAAATTGTATGAAGCGATGTCTTCACTAAATTTAATATTTACTAGTTGCATGTAACACATGAGATCCAACTGTCGATAGCGATAGAATGTATAGTTGAAGAATAAGTACCAAACTATAAACCCATAAATACAAATTATTTAATATTTTAAGATATTTGTTTTTCTATACAACACATGTAGGTATGTATGTCAAGATAGGATAGTATGGAGGTCAGTCCTTTGATCCTACCCAGAATATGAAAACAGCATGATGGTATGTACGTATGTTTGTTTGGAGATTAGTATCAAACTATTAAGTCTTCTTAGATATTGTGTGAAGGCGATTGCCATAAAAATTGTATGAAGCAATGTCGTCACTAAATTCAATTTTTATAAAAATTATTAAAAAAAAATTGAGATGTGCTAATACCATGTTAATATTTTTTATAGAAAATTAAATTATCTAGTTGGGGTGTTTCGGCTTTTCTTGATATTTTAAAAAAAAATGGAAATATAGGCAGTTAAACTCATAAATTTATCATAAAAAAAATATTTTTCTTTAATCTAACTTTTATGGTTTCTGAGATATATGGAAAAATAAACCAAAATTTCAAAAGTTGATAACCCCTGACTGATACAAAAATTCACATTTCTGAGTATAAAAGTTTTGTAGGCCTATAACTGTTTATATATTCTAAAAATTTGGGCTCTGTGAATTGAGCGGACCAAAAGTTATAAGGGGGAGACAGACACACACACACACCCTCTCTCTCACGCACGCACGCACGCACGCACGCACGCACGCACGCACACACGCACACACACACACACACACACACACACACACACACACACACATAAAATGTTCTACTCCGAATTCTGAGTAAATCCATGTACGGGAACATATATGCTGCGAGGCCTCTAGTTGGTGTTATTAGCATGCAAAAAGTCCACTACACCATACAAAATTTTCCTTCGTACACGCATCTTGGCTTAATAATGTCGATTCATTAAGAGAATTGAATTCTCATGAACGAATCGACAGTTGGATAAAATATTGTTCAACTAGTCGCATGTAACACATGAGATCCAACTGTTGATAGCGATACTATGTGAAGTTGAAGAATAAGAATCAATCTATAAACCCATAAATCCAAATTATTGAAAATTATAACACATGTTGGTATGTATGTCAAGATAGGACAGTATGGAGGTCAGTCCTCTTTTCCTACCCGGAATATGAAAACAGCATGATGATTCTGTATGTATGTTTGGAGATTAAGTATCAAACTATTAAGTCTTCTTACATATTGTGTATAGGCGACTGCCATACAAATTGTATGAAGCAATATCGTCACTAAATTCAATTTTTATAAAAATTGTTAAAAAAAAATTGAGATGTGCCAATACAATGGTGATATTTTTTATAGAAAATTAAATTGGGTTGTTTCGGGTTTTTTCGATATTTTTAAAATATTGGAAATATAGGCAGTTAAACTCATAAATTTATAATAAAAAAAATATTTTTCTTAATAAAAAATGTTTGAGAAATTTTGGAATTTTTTTGAATAAATTAATTTGATACTTCGTATTTTTCTATGTTCACACGAATTTTCAGCGTTCTAGCTTTTATGGTTTCTGAGATATATGGAAAAATAAACCAAAAATTTAAAAGTTGATAACCCCTGACTGAAACAAAAATTCAAAATTCTGAGTAAAAAAGTTTTGTAGGTCTATAACTGTTAATATATTCTGAAATTTTGGGCTCTGTAAATTGAGCGGATCAAAAGTTATAAGGGGGGAGGGACACACACACAGACACGAAATGTTCTACTCCGAATTTTGAGTAAATCCGTATATGGAATATATACATTTATGAAAAGATTTGACAAATACGACTAGATCAGGGGCAAGTCCGGCCAAGAAGTGAAATCCTGGATATAATTATATTAGATATCTTAAGATATTATAGAATCCACATGAAAATTATATCCTTGATATGGGTAATCGTGAGGGTTTTGATTTCACCGATTGACGGGACTTGTCTCCTTGAGTTTAAAATACATTAAATATCTGTTGTGCATAAAAATAATACAACTTAGTGCAGAATATTTCTTACCCAATAAACTTTCAGTTTCTGATGTAAGTGCGTATTTTTAAATAACAAACCCGCATTCATGAAAAAAAAAATACCTGATGTTATTGATCACATGGCTATTCTCATGATTTTACCATCCAAATACGTGGACAGTATGGAGGTCAGTCCTCTTTTCCAACCCGGAATATGAAAACAGCCTGATGGTATGTATGTATTTGGAGATAAAGTAACAAACTATAAGGTCTTCTTACATAATATATTGTGTAATGTGTATAGACGACTACCATACCATACTTAGGAAGCATGTTTCAGCGTGATGGAAGATTGGAAAAAGATATTGAAAGGAGAGTAACGGCAGGTAATAGAGTGAACGGTGCATTAAGACCAGTAATGGCAGACCCAATTATTTCGAGGCAAGCGAAGCTCGCGGTACACAATGGTATCGTCGCACCGACTCTAATGTATGCTAGTGAGACATGGACATGGCAGAAGACGCATGAAAGTAGAATTAACTCGGTTGAAATGAGGTCACTAAGACGAATGTGTGGTAAAACGATGTATGATAGAATAAGAAATGAGGATATTAGACGAGAATGTATGATTGAAATAAATATCGTAAGTAAGATTAAAATAAATGCCCTAAGGTGGTTCGGCCACATAGAAAGAATGAAAGATGACCGTCTGACAAAAAAAGTATACAAGTCTGATAAAAGAGGAACGAAAAGTAGAGGTCGGCCAATAAAAATTTGGCACGATCACATAAATGGGATTTTGAAAGATGGTGATGTTAGAAGTAAGAATAATAGAAGAGCGTGTATGAGACGATGTATGAACGTGAATGAGGCGAGGAAGGTATTTCAAGAGAGAGGAGTCTGGCATTCGGTTCTCTCTGACTACCCCAAATAGGGAAATGGAGTGATGGTATGGCTATGGGACTACCATACAAATTGTATGAAGCGAAGTCGTCACTAAATTCAATTTCAATAAAAAATGTTAAAAAGAAATTGAGATGTACTGCTACAATGTTAATATTTTTTATAGAAAATTAAATTATCTAGTTGGGGTATTTCGGATTTTTTCGATATTTTTTAAAACTTTGGAAATATAGGCCGTTAAACACATAAATTCATCATAAAAAAATATTTTTCCTAATAAAAAATGTTTAAAAAATGTTGTTTGGTTATTTTTAAAAAACTTATTTGAGATTATGTATTTGTTTATTTGTGGTACCAATTTTCAGCGTTCTAGCTTTTATGGTTTCTGAGATATATGGAAAAATAAAGTAAAAATTCAAAAGTTGATAACCCCTGACTGAAACGAAAATTCAAAATTCTGAGTATAAAAGTTTTGTAGGCCTATTACTATTTATATATTCTGAAATTTTGGGCTCTGTGCATTGAGCGAATCAAATGTTATAAGGGGGGGGGGGGGGGACACACAGACGTCATGACACACAAAATATAGATAAATAAAAAATATCAAATTGATGTTTTCAAAAAAATTCTAGAAATTCTCAAAAAAATTTTATTAATAAAAATATTTATCATGATAAATTTATGTGTTTAACTGCCTATATTTCCAAAGTTTTTAAAAATATCGAAACAAGCCGAAACACCAAAACGAGATAATTTAATTTTCTATAAAAAATATTAACATTGCAATAGTAAGTAAGTAGGTACGCGCATCAGAGTAACAATAAACAAATTGATAGTATTATGAACGATGTAAAAATAAAAGTAAGTATGAGAGAGTAACAATAATCAAATCAAAATATAGTATGAACTTTGTAAAACTGAAAGTAAGTAGGTACGCGCACGAGAGAGAGTAGGTATCAATACATATATCGACAGTTGTATGAAGTCGTAAAAATAAAAGTAAGTAGGTACGCGCTTTTTCAAGGCAATATTTAAAATGCGTTGAATTGTATTCATTTTATCGCGAAGGTCACAGAGACATGGTAGAACAGTATTGAGTGCAGACGCAAGACGATCGGAGCCATATATATAAATCACCTTCAAAATATACTCCGAACAAATCTCCGTGCGGCCAAGGTCAACATGTAATATTTTGCCGCGGATGCAAAACGATCGGTGGCTTAGTAAAACTATACACCTTCAAAATATACACTGAACAAATCTCCGTGCGGCCAATGGTTGAACTAATAATATTCATTTCAAGATATTTTGATATTTTTTTTGCTTCCATGTAAATTTTTGCCAGTTGATTCTCTATGGTATAAGCAACAGAATGGTAGTTTTTGGCGTGAAAATTATCTAGCGTCCGTATACCGGACGCGAAAAGTTGGTGGATGCAACAACCCTATACGAATTTCACATAGGTGACGTAACAAGTATTGCGGGATATATATATATATATATATATATATATATATATATATATATATATATATATATATATATATATATATATATATATATATATATATATATATATATATATATATATATATATATATATATATATATATATATATATATATATATATATATATATATATATATATATATATATATATATATATTTAAAATATCACTCTACATAAATGAAATTGATAGCAAAATAAAATTTAATGATAAAGATATTATATTTGATAAAGAGTAGTTTTTACAAAATTAAATGCATATTATAATTTTACCTTGATGAGACCTTCTGAAAACAATATTTCAATAGTCTCCTTTAGAATGGGTAAAAGTCCACCGTGATGAATTCCAATACCTCTTCTCAAAAGTGGCAAAACATTCTCCACTTGCGGCAACTTTTTATCTTCTTCGTTGAGTACATCCATTGCATTGTTAAAAACTTCATCTACCAATTTTTTTTCTTCGACTAAAAAAATATATATTTAACTTAAAATGTACATTTTATATTAATGTATAGGTACTGCTCTATTTCTCTAAATGCATTAAAACATCTAAATCTAATAAATATTTTACTCCTCTATCAAACAAATAATTATATATAAATTATACTATTAATATAATAAATTGAACAATAGAAAAGTATAAAGATCACAAATAAAATATGTATACACACCTGTGTTAAAATCTAATTTAGCCATTTGCATGGCATACAATTCACAATCCTTTTTGCTAAAGCTGAATATAATTACAGGGGCAAAATTTCTTTCCATAATCATTTTGACAATTTTAAATATATTGGATTTTTCATTTCCACCTCCCTTCATACCTCCACGCCTTCCTTTCTGATCACCCTTTGCTCCATCTCCAGCATTTGACAGAACTGCCATTGCTGTGTTAAAATTGTCTTCCTTAAATTGACCCTAAATAAAAATTAAACAATAATGTTATAGTGTGGGCTTCTTACTACCATATTAAAAAGATTTAATGTGTAATAAAAATGTTTGAATAACAAACAAAATATTTAGTAGCAAACTGGGCCATGTCAAAAAAACAGTTACAGCATTTGTCTATTGTCAACAGACTATTGTTAGTAATCTCTATAACAAATCAAAAGTAAATATGAAATGATGTGATTAAACAATTTGGTTTTATGTTTCAATACAACATAACAGTGAACCTCTGAAGAAATTGAAACATAAAGCTAAATATTTTCCAAAGAAATTTCTGAATATTGCTATTTTTGTTTATATCCTCATCATTATTTCTTATTTTTAATTGCTTCTCGGGCAACTAATAGGTCATATATTAATTTAACACGCACCTAATAGCAAGTTGCCACATTCTGGAGACTTATGACATTTATCGTCTCACAGATCCAGACTGAAAACACAATTAAAACCTGTGTCTCCACCAGAAATCGAACACGAGACCATTGGCTCCAGGTGTCAGATATGTCTAACCAACTGAGCCATGAAGGCCGGCATTCCCTAAAGTAAATGAAACTACTTATTTTATAAACTTTGAGCTTAGGACTTGAATTTTAATGCAATCAGCTTGTCTGGCATATGGCTTTTTAATTCATTGATATATCAATACAAATATATTTGTAAATTTTAAAATTACCTGTTCATCAACAACTAGATGTATTCCATCCCCACCAGATGGATATATATAATGTTGTAAGGGAGTTGGTCTAAATTCTGTGTAGAGAACGTGACAAGGTTGACTGTGAAGACGACATACCCACTCGGCAAATTGACGAGCATTAGGAATTGTAGCTGATAAGAACACATAGTGTACATTATCCGGAAGAAGAATCAAAGTTTCTAAAAATATTTAAAAAATATGATATTTGTATTGCTTCTCAGGCAACTAACATGTACTTTAGCACATTTAACCCAATTACAAATTGCCACTGGAGACTTATGAACCCGGGACCTTGTTTAATTAGGTCTTATAATAATAATTATCACAGTAGTAATTCAAACATCCCTCGCGTTTGGTCCAATACACATTCTTCCATCATTCTTAAATACTATTAATAAAATAAAAATCAATATAAATGAAATTATTAATTATTATAATCCAAACTACTACAATAATATATAAATATAATTTTACCTTCCCAAACAACACCACGTTCTTTGTCTCTCATATAATGAATTTCATCAAATATCACCCAACCAACTTCACGCATTACTTGTGATCCACGGTACAACATATTTCTTAAAATCTAAAAACAAATTTATATTTTCTTAATTATTGACTTTTTATTACATGCTGATATTTTACAATGTCATACTTTTGCTTATTGCAGTAAAAGTAAAACCTAGAATTTGAAACAAAAAATATCTTGTTTGAATATTCTATGGAAAACACTTTAATATCTTTACAACAGAATTAGGTGGTGGGCAGATATCATAATATTTTGTTTTTATTAAATTACTAGCTGACCCGGCAAACGTTGTTTTGCCATATAAATTATTTCTAGTGAATAATTTGGTAATTAAATAAAAAAAATTAAAAATATAACTTATTGTAAGTATGTGGAGATGGGGTCTATGACTGAAAGAGGAATAGAGCGCTGTTGACGATGACGGCCTATAAAAATAACAAAATACCAACCATTCATTTTCTTAATTCAATGTACCCACTTCAATAACTTAACTCACATATTTAAAGTTAGATCTCTTAAAAGTTAAATGTAAATTAAGAAAAATCGATACATTTTTTTATCTTAAATTATGCAAATTAAAACAAAACAATAATATCAATCTCGAAGAGCAGTGTACGATGTTTTTTGTCAGTCCGTATTTAGCCAACACTAACAAACTGGATGGTTTGCCCATGCCACATATAATTGTCCGTGTGAAAAGCATGGTGTGCCCAAATCTTAGCCATAAACAGACATAGTTTGGTCTTGTGACTTATTGAATGTCATTGCGAATACCAATCTAATTGGAAATTGAACGCTTTTTAATTCAATTACCATTTCTGAGGTAATCACTGGGATTCGTGATAGCAATACATTTTTGCCTCGGAACTTGCCATTCAAAATGCTGGTTTCGACAATGTTTTTCATAAATTTTTTAATGACTAATCGCGTTCCATTGCACAGCCATGGTGGGTTCAAATTCCGAAGTAAAATAACCGGAAATCCAAATTTCAGTTGTAGATGGTGCCATGCCTGGCAAAACCAATGAGTTCAAATCTCTGTTGGATAACTTACAGCTTCGTTGACAACGCAAACTGTATCGATCGCTGTATGACACCACGTCGCCTGGCATCAGACGACCACATTTTTTGCTCCCAAAATTCATGTTTCATGTATTATGTGTGTACAACGGGAAATATGCTATAGATGAGAGTATTTTGCGAATTAATGATTGTCCAGAAATCGGTGGGCAATTTTATGCATCCATTATTTTCATGGACAGCAACTTTTCCATCGCCGATATCTAACAATTGGTTTGAGAATGTATCAGCGGATGGATCTTGAAGCATTTAAACGCGCATGTTTACTTTTAGCTGTACCTACTTTTTCAACATTACGCCACAGTGGCGATGATTTCAAGCAAGCATTGATCTCATCAGCGTACGTTGAACGTAGAATAACGGGAATTGTTTGTCTGAAATCACCTGAAAGGAGTAACAGAGAGCCGCCGAATAGTTTGTCGTTGTTTTTTATATCATTCAATGTCCTGTTCAACGCCTCAAATGAATGTTTGTTTGCCATAGTGCATTCATCCCAGATGTTCTGCCTCCATCCAATAAAGTTGCTGTAATGCCAGATGATGCAACGGCTAATGCGATGCCATTATTTGATCGTATTTCGGCGAGAATAAGCGGAATGAGAAATGTTTTGCCAGTTCCACCTGGTGCATCCAAAAAAAGAATCCACTTTTTCCTCCAAAAACTGCCTGCATAATGCGGTCGTAAATGATTCTTTGTTCATCAGTCAGTAGTGAGACATTACAATTCAGATTACCGCATGAGCCATGAATCATGATTGTTGTAACAATATCGAACAGTAGTTGATCAGAAGATGGATTTGGAATTTCCGCAGAAATTATACTATCGATTTCTTCACTGATAGATCCAACTTATCGGCGGACCGCTATGTCCACTCGGCTACAACCTTGCCTCTTCACTGATAGAATCGATGTACAAACAATAATAATGGCAAAACTCTGTGTAGAGAGTGAGAGAAAGCTTATTGTGTGAGAGAGATAGGAGACCGCCATCTTTCTCGTCTCTACTCCTTGCTGTTTGCTGGTTGAGAGGTGACACCTGTATAACAATCGCACTTTCTGTTTTCACTGGGTTAAATACATAAAATGCCCCTGCATATCTGAAAGAAAGATTTCAACCGTTGGCCTCTCATGGACTCCCACTTCGGTCTAGAGAAGATAGAACCCTTGCCATCCCACCTCACGTTACAGATTATTATTCATCTTCCGTCACTATTCATGCTGCACGGATGTGGAAAAATTTAGCATTTGATATTAGAACTGGCACATCACTTCCAATTTTCAAATCTCGTCTTAAATGCTCACTCTTCCTCTCAATTCGATTACGAACATATATCCCAATTTCACTTTCCATCCCTTTTGTTCGCTCCTCATCCTCTCCTTTCCCTTTCTGATTTTCCTCTCCTTTCTGAATTTGTGTAATTTCTCACTTTTTGTTTTGCTGTCTTATACTGGTTGTGTTATTGTGTTATTATGTATAAGCCGAAACTATGTTAAGTACTTTTGATATCAGATGGTTGACTGGAAGCAATTGCCTCCAGGCAATAAGTCCACCATTTGTACTATGTAATTTTATGTATGTTCAAAAAAGTGTTATATAAATAAATAAATAAAAATTAATCGTACGGCAATGATTAATCAATTGCCATCTTGTAACCCTATTGCGCATATGTGGATAAAAGTAAAAATAGTAATATCGGTATTAAAAAATAGGGGTTAGTGGTTAAAGGGTATAAATTTAGGGTTGTATGTATTTTTTAATGCCAATTCATAAAAAAAATAGAAAAAAAATTTTTGTCAAAAAACTAAAAAAAAAAAAATTGGAGAGGGCCACCCTTATCTCCTAGGGGTATAAAAAATAGCCTAAAACCTATTCTCAGATCTACCAAATATACATAAAAAAAAATCATAAAAATCAGTCAAGCCGTATCGGAGGAGTTCGATAACAAACACGAGATTTTTATATATTAGATTAAGAGACAATTTAAAAATCCCCATTTTCAACACATATTTAAGTAAAATAAAAAAATACTTTTAATTTATTTTCGGTAATGTCTTAATAAAGTGCCACACAATAAGTGAATTCAAAATGTTTATTTTGACATCTATTGATAATATGGTGAACAAATACATTAAGACTTAAACCATAGGAATATCAGCCTAATGGGTATTTTATATTGCTTCTCGGGCATCTTACAACTTTAATATAACACGCACCTAACACATACAGTTGTCACATTCTGGATATTATAATAATAATGATGAACACTTCCTTGCACCCTGCGCAAGTGGCGAGTTTATTGCCATATGGCAATTTCTTCCAACTAACCAGTGTTTTCAGCCCAGAGAAGCAATATTTGCATGAGAACTGAATTTAAACAATTTCTTCTCTGCTAGGGATCGAACCCAGGACCCCCGCACAGAAGCCAAACAGCTTACCAACTGTGCCACATGTTTAGCATCTTGCAGACTAAAAACGGTGTTTCCGCGGGGACTTTTGGCACAGGAGACAGATATCTTACTAACTGACGCATGAAGGCTGACAAAATTTATGAAATCAATGACAATTTTGCATATTCAATAGAACCAATCTAATTTGACAATAAAATACCATTTTTTTGAAAATTACAAACCTCTGTAGTCATAATTAGACAAGAAGCAGTTGGATTAATTGTTACATCACCAGTGATCAACCCAACATCAACAAACTCTTCGTAAAATTCCCTATATTTTTGATTAGACAATGCTTTAATAGGCGTAGTATAGATAACTCTTTGCTTTCTATTTAAGGAATATGCGATAGCATACCTAAAACAAATAATATTAACCTTTATAACTAAATTATACATGGATAAATAATAATATAAGCCTTTACAACTAAATTAGGTGCATGCACATTTTTACATACAACTCAAAACAAGGTATATATTACTATGGTTAGTAATCATTATAAACTAATGGTAACATTTATGTAATCTGAGGCATCTTGGTAAATGAAATTTAATATTACAATTTTTATTTTAATAATATATGCTCTATTTAACAGCATTTTTGAAAAATAAAACACTGTTATATG
The DNA here is from genome assembly GCA_963576475.1 of Molanna angustata. NCBI lineage: Eukaryota > Metazoa > Arthropoda > Insecta > Trichoptera > Molannidae > Molanna > Molanna angustata. The sequence goes on along the minus strand of OY754967.1, from coordinate 21,160,559 downwards.
TGAAATAATGTTATCTCAATCAAAAAATAAAACAAAATATTTCAAATTATAGATATTCTACAAACCAGGAGACAGTCCGGTGAGTCGGGATACATCAGTGATCAGGGGTAAATCCTCGAGTAAATGACTAATCATAAATAATAGAAATTGTTCCTAAGTTATATCTTTAGAATAAACCGGTGTGACTGCCATAACACTATACATAAACATTATTTTTAGTTTGACTTGTTGTTTAATGTACCTATAGGCATTGATCGGTATCGGTCTGTTAAAAGAATATTTTATAATGTAGTTTCACCAAGAAATGTCCGTCGACAAACTCAATAAAATAAACATTTTTATGTTGCCTGTCTGTATTAATATACCTCCCAGTTGCCCACACTGCGTTGCCTGGTATTCAATAACAGTAATATGTCCTCAAACATAAACATCACTGCCTTTGATTAGAACTAAATTTATCCAACTGTTGAAGATAATTGATTTCTTTTAATAAATCAACAATATTAACCTTAGTCTCATGTGAGAATGTGGATAGTCCATGATTTACACGTTTTATTCAACTTCAAAGTCGAAAACACCAACTGAAAGGCTATGGATGAATTCAGAGTAGAAAATTATGTGTGTCTGTCCCCTCCCCCTTATAACTTTTGATACGCTTGATTTACAGAGCCCAAAATTTCATAATGTATAAAAAATTTTAGGCCTACAAAAAAAATGTCTCCATCCAATCCATTCGTTCTAAGATTGATATAATTAATTCTTATTTAAATAATAAATAAATATAAAAAATGTACATACTCAGCGCATACAGTTTTTCCTGCAGATGTATGAGCAGAAACAAGAACAGACTGGTTGTTATCAATACAGAGAATAGCTTCTTTTTGAAATGGATCCAATATGAACTTGTATTGTTTTGCGGGAGGACCTTGAGGTGTAATTAAAGGTATATATTCATAATTAGGTGGAACAGCTACTTCGTGAGTACATCCTTCATAAGTCTCCAGAGTATGGACAACAATACGTGAATCTAATGCATCAGTACTGAAATTCAATAATATAAATGTTTAATATCATAAACTAAAAACATTAATAATGTATAAAATTATGAAATAATTAATATAAAGCATACTTAATATCATTCAAAAGTAAATCATCAGCGACTTTTAACTTCTTTAATCTTTCATCATTTGAATCATCACAAGGCCGCTTCACTGGATCTTCCTCGTCTTCCCTATAAAAATATAATAAAACAACAATGTTAATTATATATTAACCCCTCAAAGTTTCATTTTTTTTGAAAAAAAAAATGGCAAAAAAAATATTTTTTTTATAAATGAAAATTATATGTTGAATATATTTGTCCACTTTTATAAGGATTTTCACCATAAAATAGGTCTGGAATTGATTCAATGGTTCTAAAAGTGTGGTACATTTTGATATTAAAATATTCATAAAAAATAAAACAGTCAACAGTCTTACAAAATAATATAGTTAAATAGTAAAATAAAAACTTTATTGTGCCCTTGAAGTGGCGGGCTTATTCCAAGATAATTAGTTGGTTTGAAGAAAATGGCATACGGCAATCTCAACTAAAGTATCGAGAAATACATTTATTATGGATTTATTTTTATGCAATCTTTCCAGGAATCGATTCAGAACTTTCCATTTGTGTGTCTACACAATATTCACTACTGTGCATATCACTGAATGAATGCAACTATCGGAAGAACCATTTTCTTCTAGATTTGCTTATTCAAATTCATCCAAATCTTGAATATAACAAGTGGCAATAAAATTTATTTTATAAAAGAACATCATCGGCCTTCGTGGTTCAGTTGGTTAGGTATCTGACTGCTGATCCAAGGGTCCCGGGTTCGATTCCCGGTGGAGACACAGTTTTTAATTGTGTTTTCAGTCTGGATCTGTGAGACAATTAATATCGTAAGTCTCCAGAATGTGACAACTTGTTATTGGGTGTGTGTTAAATAATTATTTGACATTGTACCTGTCAGTTGCCCGAGAACTTTCATAAATAAAATAAAATAGTTATTATTTTCACACGAAATAAGTCGAATATGGACTTTTATGCGTGTTAAGCTTGCCAGTGTATACGCGGGCATGGCTCTTTAGGGGTTAGTAAAATTGAGACTCGAGTGGATTTCATGGAACATTAAGTCTCCCTAAAATTTTTAGACTTGAATTAATGTTCCATAAACAACATTAAATTAGCTACAATACATTATACATTAGCTATCATCATCATCATCATCAATGGCTCCACAGCCCATTGCGGGCCTTGGCCTCCTCCAGCATTCCTCGCCATCTCCTTCTATTCTGACATGCTCCCCTCCAGTCCCTTACACCAACAGCCTCCACATCCCTCTGCACGCCATCCAGCCATCGGAGCTTGGGTCTACCAACGTTTCGTTTACCTTGTGACTTTGTGTGCAGGACCCTTTTTGGCACTCTTTCATCGCCCATTCTTTCCACGTGTCCTGCACATCGCAGCCTCCCTATTTTAATCACCTTTATAATGTTGGGCTCATTATAAATATTGTAGATCTCATCGTTATATTGTATTCTCCAAGCTCCGTTTACCTGCACAGGTCCGTATATCCTTCTGAGTATTTTTCTCTCGATTAGCTATATAAAAATTAAATATGACAGGAATAAAAAAAGATTCACCATTAAAACTACTAAAACGTAACAAAAGCATAGTATATATTCTAGTTGTTTCTGGCAGCCAGAGCACCGACATTCTTGAAAACTTGACATAACAATTTCTATATCTTAAACTTGGTCACAAAAATATGATGCAACAAGCTCGTGGGAGTCGCCAAATTAAGTGTCCAAAAAAAGTCACCAAAGTAAGTGTCCGTGGGAGTGTCCAAATTAAGCCAACTCAACATATTCCATTCTCTTTCCCGCACTTGACTTCAGAGTTTTATTTTTGGTGGGAAAAACGATGCCACATAACTCCACTACTAAATTAATTACACTGGTTAAAGTGTCTAGAGTGAGTTGATTAAGATTTTTTTGACGGTGTTTAATGCTTTGAATAACCAAGCACCAAAATAAATACCAAGACCTGTGTCTGAGAAATTAGGTCTCTGGGAGGTATCTCACACTCAGGTCATCTGGATCGGAGTAACAACTCCATAAAGAACAGTCAACAAAGCGGCTAACTTTGACCGATGCTATGATTTGTGCACTGCCTCCAGATATCCACAGTACTCAGGAAAAGCACATACACTAAGGACTGAAAACGGCTTTGCTTCGTAAAATAGCACAAAAATGAACTATCAGCGTCCTTGGAATGATCTTAAATCATTAAACGGCACTTTAAAAAAACATTTTACTATTGACAAGTTTTTATTTAACCCGCCACAAAATACATGCAAATCTGTTGCTTGTTTTAAATTAAAAAGGCAGATCTGTAGCTCGTATGCAAAATGATGTATTGTTAGCAACTATGATAAATAGATGACAAAAAATGTATAACCTCAAAATTATTCAAATACATGAAAACGGTCTTATAATAAAGATAAATTAATCATAATAGACATACACAACAGATTCACATTCCGCATCTTCTTTTTGTGCCGTTAAAGTAACATCGTCATCGTTATCATCATCAAAACATGAAAACAATTGGTCCAATTTAGACATTTTCGTATATCATGAATTAAAACTGCAACATAAATAGCACTTGCACTACAACATAAAAAATTGACGAGTTATTGAACTTTTGTCTGCATAAGCATCGATAGACGTATTATGTATCAATTACAAAATAACCACGTTCAAAAATATAATTCGGCAAACCAGACATAACCAAATTATATTATATAGTTAGTGTGTTGGTGTTCTATACCAAAGAGAATATAACTTCTATACTAGACTATACTGTTCTATAAGTTCTCTTTTCTATGACTGTTCTATACTTCTATCAACTTCTATGTATATAAGTTCTCTTTTCATAGAAACATCATATAAAGTATAGAATAGACTAATGCTTAGATAAAAAAAAGTTTGACAACATAACCTAAGAAAAATCATAGATTTTTGTTATAATCATAGATTTTTTATTTTAATATACTAGATGTCGTTGTTAGCAAATTTTGTGTAAATCGGAGTCATTTTTCCGAAGGAATTTTCGACGTTTTGGTTCCAGACCACATCGTTTTTCTATAGAAAATAACGACTAATGTGAATTGTTTTCGAATTTATCTGTCTAATGGTGACTTTCACCAATGTTACCTAAACTGTCACATAGCTGGGTATCACCTAAGCTTAGGTAGCCCCTAACGTATCGTTTGGTTTTTACCAGTCTATTTTATCTGTTCCCTAGCTAGGAATTCAAAACGATTATTTTTGTTTATACAGTGGCAACATTTGTATTTGGAATGCATCATATTGCATCATGTTTTTTCTATGACTGTCACTTTCTGTCAATTACGTTGTGATTTCGTTCAACATTTCCAAATAATTCAGTTTTCGTTTAGTTGATTTTAGTTATTTTCTCGTTAATAAGTAACTATTACTTGTGCTATTACTAATATAATGTATGTTCAATGCCTAAAAATGCAATAATGTTATACATAAATATTGAGGAAATCATTTAGCAATTTTGTCTTGTATTTTAGGAAATGCCAATCGAAAGAAAACGGCAACCAAATTTAACCGTCGATGAGAGTTTGAAACATTACGGCCTTTATAATCCTATTCATTTTTATTTTCAAAATGCGTGTAAATCGACGAAAAATTAAAATTTTAAACACAATTGACAATATTGTGCTACTAAATCGCTATATACTGACTGTCATTTTGACAGTTGTTTCTTAAGTATTCGTTTAGGTGGTGGAAATCGGCTCCCCAGAATTAGGGGGCTCTTAGCGTCTTAGGTAACTCTTATGTAGGTGGTGAAACGAAAATTCACGTTAGGTGCTACATAAGAATTCTTAGGTAGCACCTAAGAGTTAGGGGACGTTGGTGAAAGTGACCATAAAACACATTTTAATTATTAAAATTGTTATGCCCGAAAAAAATAATGCCGAAAAACAATGATTTTTATTTTGTTCCACGGCAAAAATTTCGGAAAACAGCTAGCGCTCGTTGCGGGCGAAAAACGGAACTTGCAGCTAGCACGCGCTATGGCACGCGCGCTCTTGGCATTCGACGCTGGTGGAGGACGGACGGTTTGGTGTGACGCCGTCATCGGTCGACACGCGCGTCCCGATGGCGGCCATATTTTCAAGAGCACGAGGAGGTCTGTGTGACAGGACCCGTCACGCGCATGGACGCTGATGGTGCCCCAGAACCAAGATGAGGGCATCAACAGGACAGGAGGTTGGAGGCAGAGCGCAGTGTGGGGCCACCGCGTAGGGAACGCGGCGGCTCGCAGATTGGACCACGAAGGGCAATCCGTGTCGTCTGGAGCGTCGGTTCGCCTCCGGTGAGGCCCCAACTGGTATGCCACCTCTGTCGAGATGCGCCGTCATAGCGTGCCGTGGGGCGCAGAGCCAGCCATGGGTGACGGTCTGGAGGAGGAGATCAGGAGGAGAAGAAGAAACCACGCCGGACACGAGGAAGACCTGCTAGCCTGACGCAGAGGCTGGGCCCCACCGATCTACCGTCACCACGTGGAAGACAGTGACATGCCTGGAGTAAGGATGTCGCTGTACCCTGGGGCGGTATATTCTGGTCGGCGTCTTTTCGTGTGTTCGCGTGTGTTTGACAGTTCGTTTCGGTAGATGCCACGTGTTTTTGTTGAAGTACCTACATTAATATTTAAAACTAAGTAGTATGTACACAGGTACCTTACATAGCAAGTTCCTACTTTATTATGTAATGTCTGATTTTGTGTATTCAAAATCAGAGTGAATCTTACTTTCCTTTGTTTTCTATCTTATGAAAAAATAATTCAAGAAACTATACTTATGTCAAATATTTTGTGTTACATACAAAAGTCTTTATTAAATATGTCTAAATGAATAAATGTATAATTACTCTGAATAAATCAACAGGTCATGGGCCCAGTCACGTAGGACTGTAGCTTTTAGACCAATTTAGACTTTGTATTGAGTTTTTCATCCATTAAAGTGCTTGATTGAACAAAAGAATGGATTCTACAAGACTGATAAACATTGGGTTTTTAGAAGGAAAATCCAATTGGAGTACGTGGAAGTACAAAGCAAATATTTGTTTACGTAGTATTCCTGGAGCTCTGGATGTTGTGGAAGGTAGGTTGATGCAACCTATAGAGCCTGTGAAAGACTGCACAACTAAAGAACATGAGGAATATAGAAACGCTTTGAATGCATTTCTTAAGGCTGACAGTAATGCCTTAATTGTTTTAACAACAAATATGACTGAAGAAACTTTACAAAAAATAATGCGTTTTACGAATTCAAGAGATGTTTGGATTGAACTGCACAAATTATTTGATGGTGTTTCTGAAGATAAAGTGTATGATCTATGTTTGCAAATTTTTGGATTTAAGAAAAGTCCTAGTGATGACATTGCAACTCATATTTCAAAATTGAAAAATATATGGAATGATCTAGAAAAAGAGATGATTAAAGATGATGAGAATGATTCAAAGATGTCTAATTTATTCTTAATATGCAAAATACTAGGTACATTACCAGAAGAATATTTTTCATTCAAATCCAGTTGGATGCTTATGTCAAAAAATGACAGAACTGTTGATAATTTGACGAATCAGTTATGTGCTTATGAAAAGTCTTTGTTAAGTAAAGGAGTTGTAACAGCAACTCAAAAGGCACTTATATTAGATTCAACGAGGCAAAATAACCATCAACAGAAGAAGAAAATTATAACATGCAACTATTGCAAAAAAACCTAACCATATAATAAAGAAATGTCGTAAATGGATAGAAGACGGAAGACCACAGAAACCAAGAAAAATTGATACATTAGATGTTGGTTCAACGAATAAAAATTCAACTAATATGTCTCTTCTTTCTATTGTGATGTCCTCTGAGAGTGATAATGACAGTTGGTTTGTGGATAATGGAGCAACTAATCATATCACAAATAATGACAAATTATTTAGGACATTTGAACCATTTACAACGACGCATACAGTAACTACAGCCAATGGTGAAACTATAGAGGCTCTTGGCAAAGGTGTAATAGACTTCGAAGCATCCGTAAATGGAAAATGGCACAAAATCTCTTTTACAGATGTGTGGTATGTGCCAAAAATTCAAAAGAATTTATTTTCAGTCCTTAAAGCTCAGGATAAAAACCCGAAAAGTATATTTATGTCAAAAACACAAATGTGCACTTTTAAAATTGGACGAGATGTCAAGTTAGTAGGTGTACGAGATCGTTTTGGAGGTTTATTTAAATTAGTCATGAGAAGTGTGAAATCTAGTTCGCCTGCTGAAGTAAATATAACTGAAATAAATAAACAAAATTTACTTCAACTGTATCATGAGAGATTTGGACACCAGAACAAACGACATGTAAAAACGATGATATTGAAAAATTTGAATATCGATGTGGAAATGGATTCTGAATGCTGTGAAGGTTGTATTTATGGCAAAGCTCACAGACGTCCCTTTGGTACTAGGAATAGAGCCACAAATCCGGGAGAGCTTATTCATACGGACGTATGTGGTCCATTTCAGAGCTCAGTGTCTGGCTATCGTTATTATGTACTCTTCAAAGATGACTATACCAGATTTCGTAGTATTTATTTTATGAAAGAAAAATCTGAAGTTTCTTATAAGTTAAGTCAATTTATAGCTGAAACTAAGACTGCTGGATATACTATTAAAGAGCTCTTAAGTGACAATGGAGGAGAGTTTGATAATAAAGAAGTAAAAGAAATTCTTAATAAGGAAGGCATAATTCATCGATTCACTATGCCTTACACTCCACAACAAAATGGTGTAAGTGAAAGAGAGAACCGCACCATTGTTGAGACAGCTAGGGCTATGATGCATGCACATGAAAACATTCCTCAAAAACTATGGGCTGAAATGATAAATTCAGCATCGTATATTTTAAACCGAACAGGATCATCCAGTGTTTCTGGGATATCTCCCTATGAACTGTGGTATAAGAAGAAACCTGGTATAAAGCATCTTCGTATCATAGGGTCCACCTGCTATGTTCATGTTCCAAAGCAAAGAAGGAAGAAATTGGACCGGAAAGCAGTGAAAGGAATTCTAATTGGATACGATTTCGATGAAGGTTATCGTGTTTGGTGTGAAGAGAACGATAAGTTAATAAGGTCAAGAGATGTTATTTTTGAAGAAAAAATATTACATCAATATAAAATGACATTGACTCCTTTAAATGTTGATCTTTCTTCTAAAGAACTCGAAGATTCAAGAATCGAAACCGAGGACAAGTCTGAGATGGACACTCAGAGTGAAAAAGATTTTTATGGTTTTGATGAAGAATCACAAGAAGAAATTGAAGAGTCACAGGAAGAAATTGAAGATGAAACAGAACTCATCAGAATACCCACTGATGGTATAACTGTCCGACAGCTTCGTGATCGTTCAACACTCATACAGCCTAAAAGATATCTGGATTATGCAATGTTATCTAACACATTTGAAGAACCAGAATCTTATTACGAGGCCATTAATTCTGATCAAATGAAGAACTGGAAAGTAGCAATGGATCAAGAAATGGCAGCACATGAAGAAAATAAAACTTGGGCTTTAGAGAATCTGCCTCCTGGGAAAAAGGCAATTCCTTGTAAATGGGTATATAAAGTGAAAAAGAACGTAGATGAATCAATTGACAAATTTAAAGCCAGGCTAGTGATTAAAGGTTTTTCTCAAAAGAAGGGTATTGATTATGACCAAACCTTTAGTCCTGTAGCTAGAACTTCTACTATTCGTACATTACTAAGTGTCGCAGCTAAAGAAAATATGAAGTTAGTTCAAATTGATGTATCAACAGCTTTTCTTTATGGTGATTTAAAAGAAACCATATTTATGAAACAGCCTGATGGATATGATGATGGTTCTGGCAAAGTATGTCGACTTCAAAAAAGCCTGTATGGACTTAAACAGGCTCCTCGTTGCTGGAATGAAAAATTCAGCAATTTTTTAATCAAACTGGGATTCAAAAAGAGTGAAGCCGATCCATGTCTCTTTGTGAGACAAAAAGGTTCTAGTAGAATTTTCTGTGTCCTTTATGTAGATGATGGATTTATATCTGCTGACAGTGAATATGAACTTCAGGAATTGATTAAGGACCTGAAAAAGGAGTTCAAAATCACCTCAAAGCCAGCATCATATTTCTTGGGATTAGAAATAGAAAGAGAAGAAGATGGTTCTATTCGAGTATGTCAGTCTCACTACACCAAGAATATTCTAGAACGATTTGGTATGGACAACTGCAGAGCTGTTGTTACCCCAATAATTAAGGACAATAGTACAGAAAAGAGTTCCCTCAACACCAAGTTTCCTTATAGACAAGCGGTTGGAGCTTTGATGTATCTCATGTGTGGGACAAGACCTGATATTGCGTATGCTGTTGGAGTAGTATCCCGAAGTCTTGAAAAACCCACAGATTGTGATGTGATCAAAGTCAAGAGAATTTTTCGTTATTTAAAAGGCACTACTGACTATGCAATTATATACAAAAATAATATCAATAAGAGTGTCTTAGACTGTTATAGCGATGCTGATCATGGAGGCGACCCTGATACAGGACGTTCAACCTCTGGTGTACTTTGTATTTATTCCGGAGCACCTATTACGTGGTTAAGTCAACAACAAAGATCGGTCGCAATATCTACTACAGAAGCTGAAATCGTAGCAGCCAGTGAAGCAGCACGTGAAATAATCTGGATCAAGAGGCTTCTAGTAGAACTTGATCAATTAAAAGTAACTAAGCCTAATCTACAAGTTGATAATGAAGCAGCAATTCGTCTTGCACAAAATCCAGAATTTCATCGAAGAACAAAGCATATTCGATTGAGACATTTCTTTGTTCGAGAATTGGTAGCAGCTAATGAAATTACTATTTCAAGAGTAGACACTGAAAAACAACTTGCAGATTTATTAACAAAACCACTATTTGCTGTTAGGCTAAAACAATTATGCAACAGTATGGGTGTATCCTAGTTATTAAATATGGGAGAGTGTTGAAGTACCTACATTAATATTTAAAACTAAGTAGTATGTACACAGGTACCTTACATAGCAAGTTCCTACTTTATTATGTAATGTCTGATTTTGTGTATTCAAAATCAGAGTGAATCTTACTTTCCTTTGTTTTCTATCTTATGAAAAAATAATTCAAGAAACTATACTTATGTCAAATATTTTGTGTTACATACAAAAGTCTTTATTAAATATGTCTAAATGAATAAATGTATAATTACTCTGAATAAATCAACAGTTTTTATTTGTTGTCTGTTGTTTTTTTTTTATTATTTTTTTATTGCCATGGACCAACTATAATGATTTTTTGAATAAATGCGCCGTACTACTACAATTTCATAGTGTCACCATCATTTGTCTCCTTTTCTTCCCCACACCTTTAGCTTGATGTTTCCTCGTAGTAGACGAGAGGTCTCATCAAGGTTTAGATAACAGTTATCTAGGATGTGTTGAAATGCAAGGAAAACTGAAATATGTTGCCAACCAAAACGTCAAACGAGCAATATTCCATGACTCTGATGAGCCCTCTCTCCGACCACGAGGAAACATCAAAGCCAATGTGAGGAAGAAAAGGAGACAAATGATGGTGACACTATGAAATTCTTTTAGTACGGCGCATTTATTCAAAATATTATCAAGGTCCAACGGCAAAGAAATAAATAAAAACAAAATACAACAGCAACAGAATTCAACAAAACAACAAAATAAAACGAAGAATAACAGTACAACTCTCAAACACAACTGAGCACGAAAAGACGCCGACCAGAAGGTGCAGCCAGGTGGCTGAAAGTCCGGCGGGGCCCAGCCTCTGCGTCAGGCTGGCAGGTCCTTCTCGTACTCGGCGTAGTTTCCTCTTCTCCTCTGCCAGACTGGCTCCGTTTTGTTCTCGGTCCACTTCTTTGGAACATTCTTTTCGATGATCTATTGGATCTTCCTCTCCCGAGCAACTGTATAATTCAAGCATATGCCGATGATGCTTACATTATGATTCGTACTGATTCTCGCAGATCAATCGAGAACTCAGCCACCCAAGCGCTGAGCTTTGTTTCTGACTGGGGTATAAAAAACAAGCTATGCTTCGCTCCGAACAAGACTTATGGCCTGGTATTTAAGGGCATACTTCGCAGACGGCCGTCCATTCAGTTTCTAGGAACTAATATTGTCTTTCGAGACCAAGTCACCTGTCTTGGAGTTATTCTAGAAAGGGGACCGAGTTTCAAAAATCATGCCAAATCATGTGTCGATAAGGCTAAGTTTGCTTTCATTAAAATAGGACACCTCGCTAAAGCAAGCTGGGGTCTGCAATTTCTATCGCCCGCCTTTTCTACAAAGCCGTTTATCTTGGCATCGCTTGCTATGCGGCAGGCTGTTGGTCTAATGCCTGCGAGTTTCAGCATATTCGAAGAACCTTGCTTTCAGGCCAAAGATTCGCTCTCATTGCACTATCCAAAGCTTACAGAACAAGCCCCACCGAAGCCCTGCCAATTTTGACAGGCTTAACCTCCCTTGATCTTGAAATTCAACGTAGAGGTGATATTTTCAATTTATTGCGAGGCCGTCCTTCTGTCATCGGTGAAACTTCTTTTCACCCCCTTGAGAGTCGAACGTCTCGAAGCTCAATTAAGAAAAACGTGAGTGACACTCTACTAAACATTTTGCAAAACCGCTGGATGACCTGTCTAGTTGGTAGAGTTACCTTTTTATTTTTTCCTGACGTGAGGTCGCGAATGTAATCTTGGGTTGTTCCAGACTTTTGGACTTCTCAATTTCTCACAGGACACGGTAACTTTAAAAGCTATCTCCATCGCTTCAACATTGCTCCCTCTCCTCATGTCAGTTTTGTCAATGTCCGGACCAAACTTCGGATCACATCCTTTGGGAGTGTTCCCACCCAATTGTGTCCTCTTACAGATCGGAACTCCTCGTTGCTGTCCGTGGGCCTCTTCAAGGTCCCATTGGACATGCGGACTTAGTGATCTCGAAGAACAATTACAAAGCCTTCAAACGATTTTGCCATAGATACGGTGCCTTATTATCCGAAGATTCTCACTGACTTTTGTGTTTCCAGAGATCTTCTCACTTCTCTGATGCCCTATATATATATGGATCTGAAGTCGCCGACAGTCCGCAAGTGTGAATCTCAATTCGCACTTGTTGATTGTTCTTTTTGCACCATGGTGCCGAGATTGCTAATCTAGAGGGCTCCACGAGCTACTCTTCGTGCCATTGTTACCCTCCTCCCAAGAGGCTTCGAGGTAGAGCTCACTTTTTTTCAATGTCAAAAATGGAATTTGATATTCCACATATAGTCGCTGAACGAGATTGGAAAAAACTAAACAAAATTTGAAGCCGTGGTCTGACGATACACAAATGGCAAGTGTCAGCGCACAAACGTCAGACGGCACGGTCATGTCACAAAATAAAATTATTAAAATGTCTGGTAAAATAAATAATTAAAATAAATAACATTGTCAATAAATTAGGACGTCACAAATTAGGATAGATACGAGTCAATATTGGACGTCACAAATTTACATAAGTTCAATAAAATAAATTAATAAAAAAACAAACACAGCCGAATTATTGTCACACGGAGAAAAAAAACTAATTGTCACATATAGGTATATAGTTTTCTGGGGCACACATAACTTCCTCTTCTCGGCCATGGGCGTGCTGATGCACCGCCAATGCCGGAAAGGACCGTTGTCGATGGGCGAAGGGGCAAGGCTATCGGCGAAAGCAACCTCGGGTCCCAGACACTGGCAGATGCCGGTTGGGTGACTGGCGGGAGCGAACAGCGGCAGCACGAATCTCAAGGAGATGCAGGCCGTTGCTCCAGGGTCCAGCGCGACCCAACAGCGTTTGGAACACTTTCCAAACTCAGCAACCGCTTCGGTCCAGGAAAGCGGCTCTCTCGCTGAGTGGTTGTGCGCCGATCCATCTCGGCACTCCAGGTGTCACGTCCATGGCTTCTGATGTTGAGCGAGCCTAACCGACACCCTCTGGTGCGGTTTGCAGCTGCTCTGGCCACAGTGAGCGCGGTCCGTGTCAACACGACGCGTATCTAATTTCGACTGTCATCTGTCACTCGTATTGTCACATTTCAGGTTATGTCTTATTGTCAAATATTTTTTCTTACACTTTATTTTTTCACAAATGTTTGTTTGTGGTCTGATTTAGCGCCGATTTCAAAATAGAAAATAACGCGAACAGGAGAGGTCGCGTCAATCCTCCCTGCTTTCTCGACGCGAAATCAGCCAGACAAACAACAAGGACATGGGCCTCCAACTAGGCTGCATTGAGCCTGGGGTGAAACCTGGTGAATTTGTTGAGCGCCACCGAATTTTCTCCCGAATTCGGAAACGGAGGAATTTCTTTTCTTAAATATCAGGGTCGCGGATAAGTTGTGCTTCTCTTGACACAAAAAATCAGACACTAAGAGCTTCTGATTCTGCCCCACGTTGGGCGCCAATCTGACACCAGCTCTCTCTCTGCGGTCGCAGAGAGGGCCGTCAGTCCTCTGGACGCAAGGCGTCCTAGTTAAATAAAGTGACCAGCTTCGGTCTTGGATCGAGAGAGAATTGAAGGCACTCACCCCAAGGACGCGGTCCTTTCCTCTTCGACCGTCTGCTGAGGGAGACGCTCAGCAGGTCACCCCGTCGTAGACCAGCAGGAAGCTACAGGTGGGTAACGTCCTCAGGTATAGGTCCTCGATCCAGGACAAAAGAAAAAAGAGAACAGAGAAGCGATTGCAGACGAGAAATTCTGGGTCAAGGGCTCGACAGGCTATGGTAATCCTCCCCTCCACACGGTTACAAAAGGGGGACCCTGGCTTGCGCTAGGGCAGACACTTCCCAGGCCGTCGGCGCCTCGAGTCAGTAATAAGATATAGTCAGGTGTTAAAATAAAAAAAATTGCAAGTTACGAGGCGCACTACGGCCTGAGAAGCTGCTTCTATCCTTCGGCTGCAGTCTGAAGAGGCCTCTACAGTTACAAAATAATGCGCCAAAAGATTTACCGCGTGGCGGAGGTACCTTGTTCAGTTTTGGGGCAGTTGCACCTCTGTTGTGTCAGAACCGATAGATCTCAACCTGTTGGGATTCTCTGGCGGAATCCCAAGAGTTCTTTCAGTTATCAAGTTGGTTTTTTTTGTGCCGGAGAGTGTCCGGCCGTCTTTGATTAAAAAATCAGCTGATCAGCTGTCGGTAGCTGTCAGAATCCTTTTGAAAAAAGTTCAAATCATTGTCCAAAAAAAAATTGCCATATAAAAAAAAGTTAAAATAAATTTCCCCAGAATCCCGCTGACGGTCGGGGTAGGTTCCGCGGAGAAATTTTGCCACAACCTACTCGAATAGGACGGTGGATCTCTCTCGCGGACATGGGGCCGAGGCGGGCCGGTATCACCATGCATTGTTTTTTTGTCATTCATTCTACACTTATCTCGAGCCGCCTGGAAGTGTCCTAATTGCAAGTTGCAAGACCCACGTAACAGCCAAACGAGCTCCGAAGCGGATGGTGAACTCGTTTCGTCTGGTGTCCGGGATAGTCCAGGTCAACCATTGACGATCTTGGATGAAGTGGTGGAGGCCTCTAACCAACCGCTGCTGGAGAGGGCGGAGTGCGGTCCGCTAGGTTCTCGGCGTGTTTCTCTGGTTTCTCGGCCCCGGTCCAATCCTGACTTTATATCGACCCAGGAATGGGTTCTGGCGATAGAGGCTCGCATCTTGGCACGTGTTGATGCTGAATTGAAGGATTTGAAGATGACAATCGAAAGACTCGTCAAATCCAACCAAGAAAAAGACGAGATAATCAGGGAGCTGAGGTCGTCTACCGATGTGGTCGCCAACGTGGCCAAGCTGGAGAGGCATATGGAGAATCTGGAGGAGAGGTGTGAATCCCAAGAGAGGACGGCTTTGGGGGCATCGCTGGAGCTGCAGGGTGTTCCCGTAGTACCTGGAGAGACCGTCACGACTCTGAAGGATGTCATACATAATCTATGCGGCGTTACAAACTGCGTCACCAGCGTGAAGGACATCAAAGACATAAAGAGACTTCCCGGAAGGGATGCTGCCCCTGGAATTATACAAGTTTCTTTCTTTGGGGGCCATGCTACAAATGAGCTCCTCTTGAGTGCTAAAAAGTTTAATCGAGAGCGTGGTCCTGATGAGGAGAAACTAAACACTTCATTGCTGGGTATGGCTGGCCCTGTCCGGTCTGTGTATGTGTCCGAACGCAAAGAGCCAGACATTTGTTCTACCTTGCGCGAGTCAAAAGGAGAGAGCTAAATTATAAGTACGCGTGGACGAAAAACGGCATTGTGTAAATTAAGAAAAGTGATGAAGATAAGCCAATCTTACTTAATAGTGTTCTAACTATTGAGAAATTAAAATGATTCTGTCTCTGCTTGTACCTACAATATTATTTCTATGTAAGATTGTTTATATCAAGTAGGTACCTACTTGCCTATTTTTTGTTAGATATTATTTTGCACATAGGTTACTTTGACAGCTCCCTAGTTTGGCCGGATGGCTAAGGCATCGGCTTGCGAGCTCGGAGGTCCATGGTTCGATTCTCCGGGTCGCTGTAAACTCATTATTATTATTATTTTTTTTTGTTTGTTTTTATTATTTTTATCCGTATGTGTGTAATCATGCACAAGTATTTATTTTATCCTACTGTGTATAATGCCATATATTATTTTTATTAATATTATTATTATTATTTTCTTTTCTTTCTTTTCTTCTAGTCTCTATTTTTATTTGCTTACTAGTTTACCTCTTTGTACTCGCACCTAAATTTACAAATTATTGCTTATGGTAGGTACCTACTCATGAATATTAGTAGTAAATTTTTTTTTTTTTGTGTATAATGCCAAATATTATTTTTATTGTCTTCTTTCTTCTCTTCTAGTATTTATTTTGATTTATTTACTATTTTACCTCTTTGTACTCGCACCTAGATCTACAATTGCTTAAGGTACTCATGATTATTAGTTTCAAATTTAATAAATTATTAAAATAACAATATAACTTTGTTTATTTCCACTTATTTATTTTTATTCCACAACTAGTTTCAAGAACTACCGTTCTCTTCTTCAGGTGGGTTTAAACTAAAAACTAATTTGGTGTGGTGTGTGGCTGTGTCATAGGTATAGCGGGAGGTGGGGGTAAGGGGGGAAAAAAATCATACATTTGACAATACAAACGCACAATTATTACATAAGCATACATACGGACTGAAACAAAATAATTTAGAGACATTAGAAATCCACAAAGCCATAAACAGTCACAAGAAAATAATTAACAACCAGACACAACCCAACACTTCACCATTATTATCCATGTTCCCGTTAGGGCAACGCCCACTTCCCCCCTTACCCCCACCTCCCGCTATACCTATGACACAGCCACACACCACACCAAATTAGTTTTTAGTTTAAACCCACCTGAAGAAGAGAACGGTAGTTCTTGAAACTAGTTGTGGAATAAAAATAAATAAGTGGAAATAAACAAAGTTATATTGTTATTTTAATAATTTATTAAAATGAATTTCCACAATGTTAACGCCTCTACCTTAGAAGTTTCAAATTTGTTTTATTTTTGTATAATGCCAAATATTATTTTTATTAATATTTTTATTGTCTTCTTTCTTCTCTTCTAGTATTTATTTTGATTTGCTTACTATTTTACCTCTTTATACTCGCACCTAGATCTACAATTGCTTAAGGCACTCATGAATATTAGTTTTAAATTTGATTTTTTGTATAGTGCCAAATATTATTTTTATTAATATTTTTATTGTCTTCTTTCTTCTCTTCTAGTATTTATTTTGATTTGTTTACTATTTTACCTCTTTATGCTCGCACCTAGATCTACGACTGCTGAAGGCACTCATGATCATTAGTTTAAAATTTGATTTTTTTTTTTTTTCACTCACTGTCCCCACTCCTCCTTTGGTAAACATTTCCTCTATACCCCCATTCCCCCTCTCACCCATCCAACCTCCATGTCCTCTTTCTTCTCCTCTTCCATCTACTTCTTTTCCCTTTCCCATCTTCAACAATGTTTCGCCCACCTCTCCCTCCTTACCATTTCAACCATCTTCTTCTCCCGAATCTACCATTTGGAACTCACTAGACTACTGTGATCTAAATAACTCTTCTATGTCGTCTGTTGCCAACCTTTCGGACCGTTTACGAGAGTCCTTTTCCACCTCAAGGCATTTTTTTAACGCATGTCATATAAATGCCCAAAGCATTCCAGCCCATCACACTGAAATGCTAGATACTTTCTCTGACTTGCCACTCCACGCTATTCTTGTTAGTGAATCGTGGCTTAAACCATCCCTTCGGTCTAATATTTTCTCGATACCGGGCTTTAACCTTATACGTCACGACAGAATCGAACGAGTGGGTGGTGGTGTCGCGGTTTATTTGCGTGATGACTTGCAGTACAAAACTGTGTGCACTTCGGACGACAGATGCATGCGTCATGCGGAGTTTATGTTTTTGGAAGTAATTATTGGAGGTATAAAGCTGTTGCTTGGGGTTGTTTACTGTCCTCCGAACAGCGACTATTTCTCTAAATTCGAAGCAACTCTTGAAATGCTGGTCCCTAATTATTCTACTATTTTAATAATGGGTGACTTGAATACTTGCTTGCTAAAGAACGATTATCGCGCCAACAAGCTGAATACAATAGTAACGGGACTTGATTTAAACATATTGCCCCTTTCTCCTACTCATTTCACTCAGACCTCAGCAACTCTTCTTGATCTGATGATTACCTCCTCTCCAGATCTTGTTACGAACCATGGACAACATACAGCTGCTGGATTTTCCAATCATGATCTAATTTTTGCCTGTTTAAAACTGAAATTACCGAAACCCGCCAAAAAGAAACACACATTTCGAAACTTCAGGAGGGTGAAACCTAAATGCCTTAGTGCGGATGCTACGAATATTGAATGGTCTGATCTATATACCTCCGATGATATTGACACTAAATTATCTTTTTTTAACACTAAAATTATTGAACTCTATGAGAAACATGCTCCTATAGTTACCTTAAATCGAAAACACCCACCATCTCCTTGGCTGACTGATGACATTCGCAGATTAATGGCCAGGCGCGATAGGGCCAAAATCGAATGTAAGCGGAAGAATGAGCCTATCTATTGGGAAAACTACAGATCATTGAGGAATCTCTGTTCGGCTAAGTGTAGGTTTGCAAAGAGAGAATATTTTTGGCTAGCCCTGTCGTCTTCCTCACCCAAAGCTACTTGGAGCTTCCTAAGACAACATGGGATTGGTTCCGCCTCACAGCCCTTTAGTGTTGGGCAATTTGACCTGAATGTCATGAACAATCACTTTGCATTGAGACCGGTTGAAATTGATCATGATTTAAAACGGTAAATGCTTGAGGCTATCTCCAACACGGCACCACTCAGCTCAGAACCCTTCAGCTTCGCTTCAGTAACTACATATGTCGTGCGTAAAATATTTTCTTCTATTGACTCCTCTGCGGTGGGATGTGATGGCATCAGTAAAAGAATGCTTTCGCCCATCCTTGAGCAAATTCTTCCTATCATCACTCACATTATCAATTTTTCCTTGTTAAATGGCTGTTTGCCAGTTCAGTGGAAGTCAGCCCATATTATTCCTCTACCCAAATGTAATACACCATCTACAGTTAAGGACTTTCGTCCTATTTCCATCCTCCCTACTTTGTCTAAGATACTCGAAAAGGTGGCAAACTCTCAATTAACATCATATCTCAATGACCTTAACCTTCTCGATCCTTTGCAGTCTGGTTTTAAGAGGGGTCATAGCACTACCACTGCGTTGCTTAAGATCACTGAGGATGTGAGACTGGCCATGGAGGAGGGAAAACTCACTCTTCTAACCTTGTTGGACTTCACCAACGCCTTCAGTAGTATTGATTTTGACTTGCTCCTCTCTAGACTGAGATCTCTTAATTTATCGGATGTGTCCCTTCGATGGTTTAGTTCATATTTGTTGGGGAGAAAGCAGAAAATTGTTACTTCTGAGATTTCTTCAAATGAATTATCTCTGACTACTGGTGTTCCCCAGGGAGGAATCCTCTCTCCACTCTTATTTTCTATCTTCATCACAACAATGACTTGTGGCATCTCCTGTTCGTATCATTTGTATGCGGACGACCTTCAACTATATTCTCACTTTAAGTCCGAAAACATCACCTCATCAATTAACTCAATGAACCTGGATCTTCATCGGATTGGTCTGTGGTGTTCTCGGAATGGTCTGCTTGTGAATCCTACAAAGTCGCAGGCAATTATTTTGGGAAGCCATAGAATGATTTCTCACGTCGATATGACTTCTTTGGCCATGCTCATGCTTAATGGCTCAGCCATCTCTTTCTTTCAGTCTGTAAAGGACCTGGGAGTTCACCTTGACACTAGTCTATCCTGGTGGAAGCAGATTGGCGAGGTTAGCCGTAGAACGTTTGCCACTCTTCACTCTCTTAAGAGACTGCAGCGGTTTCTATCTACTGAGATAAAAACCCTGTTGATCCAGTCCTTGATTTTTCCTATTTTTGATTATGCTGACGTCTGCTATCTCGACATCAAATCTGAGTTCTTGTCTAAATTAGACCGTCTGCAGAATGTCTGCATTAGATACATCTTCGGTCTGAAAAAGTTTGACCATGTATCGGAATTTCGTATAAAACTGGGCTGGTCTTCAATGGGCAAACACAGGGATGTTCACACACTCTGTCTTCTCTATAAGATTTTGTATAGTGAGGTGGCACCAAAGTATCTCAGAGACAGGTTTCATTTTTTATCGGAGCATGGTCTTCCTCTGAGATCGGGTAATAACGGTCTTCTTGTGATTCCCTCCCACCGATCGGACTTCTACACTAATTCTTTTACTGTCCATAGTGCCAGGCTCTGGAATCAACTTCCCGTTGATACTCGAACCTTACCATCATTTTTCTCTTTTAAACAGCGGATGAAACTCTGATGTCTCTCTTCCCTCCCTGCTTCATTTTCCTCCTTACCACTATCTTCGCCCCTTCCTTTTTTCCCCTTCCCATCCCCCCTAAATGCATATGTGTGTATGTATGCATGTGTGTGTATATGTATATATATGTTCTTTTATACTTTTAAATTATTTTATTCTCTAAGGTTGACTGGAAGATGTTAATTTTATTAACAAGTCCGCCTTTTGGCTTTTTAATGTTTAATCTTGCTCTTGTTTGTACTTATTTTGTAATGTTATTTAAGCCAATAAAGAATTATTATTATTATTATTATTATTATTCTAGCGTTCTGCGAAGGGGCCGTTGACAGTCCCCATATGCGGAGCGGGTGGTGGTGGGAGTAGCGAAGGCTGGCTCCGTGCCACACGGCAACGCTATGAAGGCGCATCTCGACAGAGGTGGCAGGCCAGCTGGGCTCACCGGAGGCGAACCGACGCCCCAGACGACACGGAAACCCCCTCGTGGTCCAATCTGCGAGCCGCCGCGTTCCCTGCTGCGATGGCCCAACACTGCGCCCTGCCTCCATGCCTCTGCCCTGTCGATGCCCTCATCTTGGCTCCGTAGCACCAGCAGCGTCCATGCGCGTAACGTGTCCTGTCACGCAGACCTCCTACGTCGTCGAAAATATGGCCGCCATCGGGAGCACATGTCGACCGATGACGGCGTCACACCAAACCGTCCGTCTCCCACCAGAGTTGAACGCCAAGAGAGCGCGTGCCATAGCGCGTGCTAGCTGCTAGCTGCAAGTCTCGTTGCTCGCCCGCAAAACACCGCCAGTATCTTTCAGAAATGTTGCCGAGGAAAAAAAAATGTTTTTCGACAAAATTTATTCTCGGGCATAACAACTCACTTTTTGCACGGAGTACTACATCTAGTATATTATTATAAAAATCTATGGTTATAATTTATTTATTTATTTATTTATTTATTTATTTGGGAAGCCAACAGCTCATTTACATTTTTTATAATACAAATTTTAACATAGACTTCAGAGCCAATAACAAGCTTTCCATCAATAACAAGAAAATACTGTAAACAACTCATGTTACACGCACACACACACACACACACACACACACACACACACATGCACATATACAATTTGTTTGGGATGGATAGGAGGGTACGAGGGAGGAAAATTAGGAGCGTATCACCTTCAGTATCTCGCGACGAAACTTATCATATTTCACATTGAAGATGTCCACCCCGGCTGAGAACAACGTGTTATGAGAATCACATACGCGTGGAATTGTAGCATTCTTTCTGATATTTGTTCTACATACCGGAACATGTAAAAGTTCAGATCGGCGAACCATTCTACCTGGAACATGGATACCCACTAGGTTAACAAGCTCAGGTGAGTCGATGGCACCGTTCAGAATTTTATGCAGCAGCGATTGGTCGTGCAAGACTCTTCTAGATTCGAGAGTGTCAAGTCTGTGATATTTTAATGTTTCCCTATAGTCAGTAAAATTTAAATGAAATTTATGATTTAGGTAGTTAATGAATTTATGTTGTACTCTTTCAATTCTAGTGATATGTGTTACATATAAAGGGGACCAAATTTGTGTACAAAATTCAAGGTGGGGGCGTATATAGGTGGTGTATAAAGTATAAAAAGTGTTAATATTTCTGAAAGGCCTGCTTATGCGGATAATAAATCCCAACATCTTATTCGCTTTGCTAATTATATTATTAATGTTTTCAATGTAATTTAACTTAGAATCAAGTATCACACCCAGGTCTCTTATATAATTGACTTCATTGATGTTCAAGTCATTGAAGGTATACGTGAAGTTTATCTTGTTTGTGTTGTGGGTAAATGTTATTTTATTGCATTTCAATATGTTCAGCTTTAATTTATTTAATGCACAGTAAGAGTATAATCTGTCAAGGTCTTCTTGAAGTTTGTAGCAGTCGGTTATGGAGTTAATTGCGTAGTATACCTTCATGTCATCAGCAAATGCGAGATACGACGAATGAATAAAACATTTGTGAATGTCGTACGTGTAGATGTTAAATAAGAGAGGACCTAGGTGAGATCCTTGGGGGACACCTGAAGGAGGAACAAAGAAGCTTGATTTAAATCCTTCGACCATCACTGACTGCATTCTATTCCGAACGTATGATTTAAACCACCTGAACAAGTCTCCATGTATGCCTAAGTTATGTAATTTTGATAGCAGTATGTCATGGTTTACTCTGTCAAACGCCTTAGCATAATCAGTATAAATCACGTCCACTTGGCGTCTTTTATCCATGTTACTTGTGACGTACTCGGTAAGTGTAATAAGATTTGAAAGGACAGAGCGACGACGTAGGAAACCGTGTTGATGATTTTGGATATTAAGTTTAACCGTGTGATAAATTTGGTCATATACAATACGTTCGAGGACTTTACTAAACACCGGTAGAATGGATATTGGACGATAATTTTGAATATCACTTTTTGGGCCAGATTTGTGAATAGGTATGATAAGAGCTTCTTTGAATTTTTTGGGAAATATTCCTTCGGAAATGGATCTATTAAATAAAATATTAAGTGGGATAGAAAGCGTATCTGCACAACGTTTAATGAAAATTGGTGGTATATTATCGCTACCCGCTCCCTTCCTGACATCTAGTTCACGTAAATATTTTAAAACTACAGAATTTGTAATAGTGACACCACCTAATCCTTCAGAAAGAGAAACTGATAGGTCATTAGTGGAGGTTGGTAGAATAGAGGTACAGTTATCATATGTAGTCTGAAAATGTTCACTAAATAGCTGACTTATCTCATCACCGCCTGTACATGATATATTTTTAAGTGCATAGTTTGAGGTATTCCTGAATTTTTTTTCAAATTTTTAGTAAACGTCCAAAGTTTTTTGCTATTGATTTGTATGTTACATTCCATAGAATAAACATATTGTTTGAAACATTCATCTTGAATTTTTTTTTGTCTAGTCCGCAGTAATGAAAATTCAGCATAATCTAAATAACTACCATGCTTTTTCCACTTTCTATGCATTTTATGTTTTTCTTTAACAATTCTTATAAGAGCGGGAGAATACCACGATGGATATTTGTTATTTTTTATTGCTATAGTGGGAACAAAATTTGAAATTGTATTATATAATATGGTGTAAAAGTAATCAGTAGCAGAGTCTAAATTATCAATTTCGTTTAACAATGACCAATCAAAGGTCGAAAGGTGGTTGCTTATATTAATGTAGTCTGCCTTGTGAAAGAGCTTAATTTTTTTAGGTGGTGTGATAATTGACGAGTAGGACTTGAGACTAACCTCAAACGAAATAGCAGGATGATATAAATCCTCCCTCACCAGCGGATGGTGAGCTCGAGACACATCGCACGCAACATTACATAAAATAAGGTCCAATATTCTATTGTTAGTGTTTAATATGTCATTATATTGATGTAATCCAGTATAAGAAATAGTGTCGATGAAATAAGAATTGTTAAGAGGTGTATTGACTGGTGTGAGATAGATGTCGTTCGACTGCTTAACCCACGTGATACCAGGCATGTTGAAATCACCCATCACCAATATGACATCATCGGAGTGTTGATCCCGTACACAAAATAAAATCAAAGAGTACTATTTATAATGGGCCGTTTCCATGCTCGCCTTGGCTCGGCGAGACATCCCGAGCTCCAACGTGTAAATAGGGTGTTTGGATAGGCTCGCGTGGTCTCGCCCGATCCGATCGAGTGTCGGTATTTTGGCACGAGTCAAAGGGGGTTTGCGGCAGACGTTTGCGAGTCATTTACACGTTGGCCCTGACATTAGAATCGTTTGAGCTCTGGCGCTGGAAAGACGTATCGGAATTTTGACAACTGACATCCAAATTTATAATAACACGTATTTTACACCTGGAATTTGGTGACAGGAAAATTATTCGAAAAACAATTATTCGAATGCTCAATTATACGAAAATCAATTTTACGAATGGCAATTATTCGAATCACATTTTTTCGAAAAACAATTTTCCGAACACACAATTATCAGAAATTACAATTGTTCGAATTTTTATGACGTCATGTTGGTAGTATTGTGAGAGGAATAAACCATAGATTTTTGTTATAATATACTAGATGTCGTAGTTAGCAAATTTTGTATGAATCGAAACGATGTACGTTTTCGTACATCGTTTTTCCATAGAGAATAACGACTAATGTGAATTGTTTTCGGATTTATTTGTCGTAAAAAACACTTTGTTAATTAACATTTAGAGAAAAGTTATTTGGGATTTGTTGAAATGTAAGGAAAACTAAAATATGTTGCCAACCAAAACGTGATAGGTACGCGCGTTAGTCCATGATTCACTTTTTGCTCGGAGAACCTACTACATCTACATAGTAGGTATATTATGTATAATAAAAATCTATGGAATAAACAACATGGCGACGCACCGCGCTGTCGGATATCCTAGGATGTACACCGATTTTTTAAACTTAACCTACAAAACTTTGGTAAAAATAGGTTGGTTAGGTTTGCTTGTAGTTATAATTGCGACTGGAGTGAGCCAGTTGCATTATATATTATAAAAAGTAACTATAATATTAAAATAAAATAACTAAATTGGTGTGAATACTAGATAAACTGTCTGTACATGATGTGCCAAAATCAAAAACTCGTGTACAAACTAGGCTATCCCGCGCTGTCAAAGATTAGTTATTAAAAATGTGCAAACATACGTACCCAACAATAATACAACAAGTAATAATAGTCTTCATCGAATATATTTTACTGGCAACAAAATAAATATGTCGAAGGAGGCAACATAATGACAAAAAAATATATTAAATTCGGTCAATTGGTATTCCAACAAATGTTAGTTCGAATAATTTGCTTTCGGACAATTGTCATTCTGATAACTGATTTTCGATTAATTGTTATTCGTACAATTGCGCATTCGAACAATTGTGTTTCGAAGAATTTTCATGTAATCCTGGAATTTGAATATTCAAAGTTATATTTATGATTATAGTTTATCTGATTATGAATTATTTAGGATTAAATATATTATGATGTGAAAACATTCATTTTAGTATTTTTATATTTATTTATATGTTTTATAATAAAATACATTTATTCAATCATGTTATTTTATTTATTAATTAATACATCATATGCATAAAATTAATATCAAATAGTGGATTTATTGAAAAATTAAATAAAATAGTATATACATACTAGTTGCATGTATGTATGAATGTATGTATGTATGAATGCATGTTTGTATGCATGTATAGGTTTGCCAAATTAGTATAGGTATTGGCATATAATTAGAACAACCCAAATAAATAAATAATGATTAAAATATTTTTTTTATAATTTGATATGCATTTCTTTTAGAATTTTTAAATAATAATTATTGAAAAATGTCTATTGTTTGATTAAGAACATGTACATGTAGAGATAATTGAAAATATCCTATATTATAATAAAAATACGTAAGGTCAAAAGTTATCGCCGACATAACCTCAACGTCCATCATGTTTGCCGCTTCAAAGCATACTGAATCTGAATACTGACGGGCTCGCGAGCATGTAAATAGTGTAGACTTTTAAGCCGTTTACACGCTCGCCGAGATGTTGGCCGCGCCTATACCAACGTATAAATCAGGCATTTCATATTATGTACTCAAGGGCCAGTAAGGGTTATAATATACTCTATGCATATATTTGAATTATAATATACTACATAGATGTAGTACTCTGTGCGAAAAGTAAGTCATGGAATATCGCGCATTTGACGTTTTGGTTGGCAACATATTTCAGTTTTCCTTACATTTCAACACATCCTAGATAACTTCTCTAAACTTTAATATTTGAAATGTTTTTTTAGACAAATAAATTCGAAAACAATTCACATAAGTCGTTATTCTCTTTAAAAATACGATGTGGTCTGGAACCAAAACGTCAAAAATCCCCCGGAAAAATACCTCACTTCGATTCATACAAAATTTGCTAACTGCGACATCTAGTATATTATAATAAAAACCTATGACTAAATGTACTACTCCGTGCAAAAATTGAGTCATGAAATATCGCGCGTTTGACGTTTTGGTTGGCAACATATTTCAGTTTTTCTTACATCCTAGATAACTTTTCTCTAAATCTTTGTTCTTTACATAAATATTGTGATCTATATATTGCCATGCATTAAGATAGCAAAGAAACCCAATACCCATTATTTTACTTTGGCCTAATGTATTTATTTTATTAATACTAGGAATGGCTTATAGCGGCTCCCCAGGCCTTGTTCATATATTTAAACATTATCTTTTTTATTGAAAATAAATTTAAAATTTAGTTAACAGATTCCTGGAATATGAGTTTTCCCACCAGGTTTTTTGGTTTACCTCCTCCCTTCCCCCCATTTCTCCCTGTCCTATTGGTGCAAGGCCACCCTGGTGTGTTCAGTCAGTTGTTATTCGGGAGAGTGCGAGTTGGCTGGGCTGTCGGATGGCTTTAGCATTTTAATTATATAAAGTAGGGATTAAATTCTTTTCAGGTTCTCTACCTATCATCGAGGGGTGATTTTAAGCATTAATAAAAAAATTCTTTCAGATACCATTACCAATGGAGGTGATTTTAAGATGGTTTTTAAGTTATAAAAAAAGTAATTAAGTGTTAAAGTGTAAGTATTTCATCGCAGTCCTGGTTGGAGAACAGTTTGGTAAGATCTTTCCAGTTATATATTATTTTTGCCATGCCTGTATTTTAATGTGTGTCTTTTCAGACACATGAGAGCCGATAATGTTTGTTTTAATAGAAGTATTCGTATTAGCGGTAGCGTTTAATGTTTATTTTTGTATTTTACTTTTCAGCAGGAGCTAATATATTTAATTTGTATATCAAGCAATTTCATGTATGTAAATATTATTTTCAGTGGCTGCCTCCACTGTTTTTACTTCTTAATTTTTCAGCAATTATTTATCATTCGGAACGTCTTTTTACCATTTTAACAATTTAGCGTTATCCACCGTGAGGCCTTCAAAGCAGTAGGTTTTAACGTACACAATTTCGACAGTAGTTTTTTAATTTTTTTATAACAATTTGGCCCCACGCGATATCAATTTGGTGCGTTCCAACGTGGATCCATTGTTTTTATCACACGACGAATTATCAATTTCGCGTTCCAACGTGGAGCCGTATTATTTTTTTCAGCATCTTTAGTTATCAATTTGGCGTTTCAACTTGGGACCAGTATTCTTTTCAGCGCATATATATCATCGAACAAAGTGTTTTTTCGAGAAATAAATCCGAATACAATTCACATAAGTCGTAATTCTCTTTTAGAAAAACGATGTGGTCTGCCCACCAAAACGTCAAACATCCGCCGGAAAAATGCCTCACAAAAATTCATACAAAATTTGCTAACTACGACTTCTAGTATATTATAATAAAAATCTATGGGTTTAGAGACGATATCTAGGATTCTGAAATATGTTGCCAACCAAAACGTTGATGAGACCTCTCGTCTACCACGAGGAAACATCAAGCCAAGGTGTGGGGAAGAAAAGGAGACAAATGATGGTGACACTATGAAATTGTAGTAGTACGGCGCATTTATTTAAAAAATCATTATAGTTGGTCCATGGCAATAAAAAAATAATAAAAAATAAACAACAGGCAACAAATAAAAACACGTGGCATCTACCGAAACGAACTGTCAAACACACGCGAACACACGAAAAGACGCCGACCAGAATATACCGCCCCAGGGTACAGCGACATCCTTACTCCAGGCATGTCACTGTCTTCCACGTGGTGACGGTAGATCGGTGGGGCCCAGCCTCTGCGTCAGGCTGGCAGGTCCTTGTCGTACTCGGCGTGGTTTATTCTTCTCCTCCTGATCTCCTCCTCCAGACCGTCACCCATGGCTGGCTCTGTGCCCCACGACACGCTATGACGGCGCATCTCGACAGAGGTGGCATACCAGTCGGGGCCTCACCGGAGGCAAACCGACGCTCCAGACGACACGGATTGCCCTTCGTGGTCCAATCTGCGAGCCGCCGCGTTCCCTACGCGGTGGCCCCACACTGCGCTCTGCCTCCAACCTCCTGTCCTGTTGATGCCCTCATCTTGGTTCTGGGGCACCATCAGCGTCCATGCGCGTGACGGGTCCTGTCACACAGACCTCCTCGTGCTCTTGAAAATATGGCCGCCATCGGGACGCGCGTGTCGACCGATGACGGCGTCACACCAAACCGTCCGTCCTCCACCAGCGTCGAATGCCAAGAGAGCGCGTCACTGACGCGTTGGCTATAAGCTTCCTTGTCGTTCTCTCACGCCGTCAGGGGCGCTAGTAGTCTTCCGCCAAAATGTTGCCGCGGAAAAAATTAAAAATTATTGTTTTTCGACAACGCTGTTTTTCGGCTATAACAACGTCAAACGCATTTATTCCATGACTCACTTTTTGCACTGAGTACTACATCTAGTATATTATAATAAAAATCTATGGCTAGGTTGTATTTCTTTAAGTTGTTGTCCGTGTCAAATATATTTTGACATTGACATTCAAT
Organism: Molanna angustata; assembly: GCA_963576475.1. Lineage (NCBI taxonomy): Eukaryota > Metazoa > Arthropoda > Insecta > Trichoptera > Molannidae > Molanna > Molanna angustata. The sequence continues at coordinate 21,131,840 of OY754967.1, read as the reverse complement.
TTGAAGACATCAAAACAAGTTGATATCAAACGGTTTGAAACCAATTACCGAATTATATTTTATTTCAAAAATGTCTATTGAACCTATTAACTTTATTGAACTCGAACCTATATTTACCGTGTGTCAGTGTTGTTTATCCAATACTGATCTTAAAGATATGTTTAAAACATTCATCCATGAAGACACATTTGAAACCTATTCGAAAATGTTAGAAACTTGCTTTTCAATAATGGTATGTAGTGTTTTTCTAAAATTCTCGTTCATTTAATTTCTTGCACCCTGTGCAAGTGGCGAGTTTATTGCCATGTGGCAATTTCTTCCAATATATTGTAATTATGTAAAAATACAGTTCAAGTAAAATAGTTTTTACGCTTTGTTTTATAATCACACAAATTTTAATTTTTAAAAACATACCCAAAAGTTTCAAAGAAGAATTTTAACGTAGGATATGAAATTAAGTTAATTCTTGTTGTACCAAAATTAGTAATAACTATTTTTTATCAATTCATATATATATATTTATTTTAATATTATTCAATAAAAGCTTATTTTTTACAGTTAAAATTTTTAAATGCTGCATTATTTAAATTATAATAAAATATCATTTATTTCATATAGAATATTATTTAATGCCTAGTGTTCAATTTAGGTCAAATTTTGGCCAAAGCTTAAGGTCTAAGAAATTTTATAATAATACTCTTTATAAACCATAGTAATATTTTTGTAAATTGTGGAATCATTGTTATGCCTATTACTAAGACCTTTGCTGAAGGTGGTCGAAGCCGAAGCTTCGATCAGACACTACCTTACACTATAACCAATTGTGCTCTATAAAAGTATAAACTATAGGTTGATAAACTTTATTGTATGCGAATATAGAAAACAATAGCATTCTCATATAAGATATGATTTTTATTCTCATATGATTCTCAAACAATATTTTGCAGACAGCTTTGAAGAGAAACCAATAAGAAAAAACAATACTACACTACCTCCAAAACTCTAAACTTAATAAATACACCATACATGTGCTAAATATTTGGTTTTATTTTGACAAATAAGATTACTGATTCATTATTTTCTTTGAAAAGCATAAAAACCTCTTTAATCTATTAACAGATACAAAATCATATGAAAAATAATGGAATATTTGATACATAAAAAAACCTGTTATATGTTTTACTTAATTTTAGGTTCAATCCAATTCAAAAATTAAAAACAATAATTACCTTATTTGTGATTCATGTATTTCAAAGTTGAGAGAATGCTATATATTTCGAATTCAAATTGAGTCTGTACAGTGTAAATTAAAAAATATGGTATTTCCAGAAAAAAAACCCAAAGGTAACAATAATATTTAACTGATTTGTAATAATCTATATTATATAAAGTAATGTTAACATTAAATTAAATAATAATAATTTGTTTATTACAAATGCTAACTTTTAAAATGCAAATTATTTTTAGGTAATGATAATATTGACAGTCTGTATTTAAAGAATGACAGTGATGATCTCAATATTAACAACTTCAATATAAAAAATGAATTTATATCTGATAATCACAATACAAACAAATTGAATATTAAAAATGAATTTTTATCTGATGACGATTTTTCCTGTTATTTTGAAGAAAACATTAGTGATGATACCACTAGAAATGTTTGTGTTGTGAAAAAGTCTAAGCAAAATAATAATATTAAAAAAATACATTCAACATCTGTAAAAAATAATTGTATTAGTACAAAACAAAAAAAAACTAAAGTTTCTTCAGAAGAATTAAAAGTACGTATTCGACAATATGAACGTCAGAAATATACAAATTCAAAACCTTATACATTGGATAAATCAGATTTGACATGTAATGTTTGTAATGAAACATTTACAAGTAATAAAATTTTAGTTGCTCATATGCCATTACACTATCCTAAATTTATTTGTGATGTATGTGGAAAATATGTTATTACAAAAAAGAATTTAATTGAACATATGAGATCACATAATACAGAAAAAATTCCATGTCAATATTGTGATAAATTACTTAAAAAAACCAGCATGCTGAGACATGTACAAAAACATACCGGAGAAAACAATATTTATGTATGTAGTTACTGCCCAGAAAAATTTCCATCTTACAACACACGCCTCTATCATTTTGCTATTGCACATGGAATTAATGCAAAGAAGTATAAATGCAAAATTTGCCCTAAGTCATTTCGTTTCTCTGGTGGACTTTCATCTCATGTCAAAAGATGTCATTTACTACAAAAAAATATTATTTGTCCAGAATGTAATGTAGGTTTCTTTACAAAGAGAGAACTAGAACACCATAAATTGAAACATACCAAAGAAAAAAACTTCCAATGCAAAGTGTGTTTAAAAAGTTATGGAAGAAAATATACACTTCACGAACATATGAAAATCCATAACAACATAAAGCAATATAAATGTTCATTATGCAATAGGGAATTTACACAAAAGAGTACGTTAAAGTGTCACATGAAAATTCATGAAAAGTAATCGCAATATTCACATAGTGCATCATGTAAAATATTGCAAAAGTATGAAATTAAATATATACTAATGTAATCTATCTTTTGGAATATACCAATGCTTTATTTATATACATAATCTTTTCTTTACACCATCTACATGCAAGCAGGTTGAATTTGTACATTTTTCTATTTTGGTTGTAATAGGAAGATGTAATTTGGGCAGTAGAAAAATGTGGTGGCTCTAAAGTATTTCAGCAATGGACAGGTATTCAGACCTATGGAGAGCTGCTCCGTACCTGACACAGCACTTCAAGAAGAAGTGAAGTAAAAATACATTTTACTTAGGGATAATCCAGATTATCACGCACTTGCAGGGATTATTGTCTGTTTTTCGTCATTTAATTTTATGTGTAGGTATAGTTGTCACCAAATAACTTGATTTTTTAACAGAGATGGGGGGCGATTTACAATTAAACCAACGAAGCAAAAAGACACAAATTTGCGATATGCACAACTGGAAGCTCGTTCAAGATATTTGGCGATAATTATATATGTATATACACATATAATCAAATAATTGGTTGGTTGGAAGAAATTACCCGATGGCAATAAGCCCGCCAGTGTGCATTATATTTGTTTATATTATGTACAAAAAGATAAACATTATTATTGGGTAGGAGTGGGACCTTTCGCTCCTGCACTGCGACCAAGTTCTATTGTGCACCTTCCTTTAAGTTTGTCATTTCAATAGCAGTTCGGTTTCTTGAATAAAGTCCCATATTTTGCAAATTGAGATGCCTCCCACGTCCTTGGGTCTTAGTATAAAGGCTCCCAGGTGTCTGTGTCTGGATTCCATTAGAACTGGACACTCACAGATCACATGTGCGGCTGTTTCTTCCTCTTGATGACACTTTCTAGTTTGTTTCATCAGCGTTCCCCATTATGTAATGGTGTCTTTTAAGATGACAGTGACCAGTGGATAAACCAATCATTGTACTCTGCTGAGATTTAGCAGGTTCCTTGTCCTTTTTTTAGAGGACCCTTTAATGAATTCTTTCGCCTGTCGTTGTCCACAACTGGCTTTCCAGAATTCTCCACGCTGAACTGTTTTCCGGTCTTTAATTGATTTTTTAATCGTAGTTGCAGAAAAATAAATAAGTAAATGAAATGTATAATGGAATGAGGCCATGTTATACATGATTCCATAAATTAACTTTTCTGTTCACTAATAATTATATAATTCATAGTAATGAATTGCAAATAACATAGTGCTTGGATTAGCAATATTATTTTTTATATATCATTATAATTAAAATAATTCACTTCCAACGATGCTTCAGATTATAAAATAAAACACTTCCTTGCATCCTGCACAAGTGGCGAATTTAATGGCATATGGCAATTTCTTCCATCTAAAATTTGCATGAGAAATTAATTTAAATCAATTTTTCCTCTACTGGGGATTGAATCCAGAACGATCACATAGACACTAAACGGCTTACCGACTAAGCTACAACCAATTTTACCATTTTATTAAATTGATTTTATGAAATATAAAATATTACATTCCAAAATTTTACTATACCTATTAATAAATTGAGAACAATAACTTTTTGTATTTTTTTTTTATTCCAATAGTTGTCAAATAAATACAATTTTTAATATTATTTCGATCTTGTAAAATTAAGCTGGTTAATACTTCCAGTGCGGTCTAGTTTTAAGATATTTCACAAGGTATTTCTCACTGAAAGACTCAAAACAACTTACGGTATGCGAGAAAACACATATAAATGGTTTCAATCTTATCTCACAGGACGACACCAAACTATCAATTTCAATAACCTAAAATCATCTCCCGCTTTTGTATAATTCGGAGTTCCCCAGGGTTCTGTGCTAGGTCCGTTACTATTTATCTTATACACAAAAGACATATTTTCAATCATTGACTCCCACAGACTACTTGCACACTGTTATGCGGACGATTGGCAGCTTTACTTTTATTGCACACCAGAAAACGCTCACCATCTAAAAACCACAATCTGTAAATGTATCGAAGATATCGGTGTTTGGATGTCAGCAAACAAACTTAAGCTAAACCCAACAAAGACAGAACTACTCTGGACAGCAACACGCAAACGAAGCCATTTAATAGACACTTCCCCACTAACTTTTGAAAATTCAGATATTCTTCCTAAATCCTGTGTTAAACTTCTTGGAGTCAAAATAGATTCAAATCTAAGCTTTTCAAACCAAATTAACACAGTTACTTCTTCTGCTTTCTTTCAACTAAGACGTTTAAAGTCAATCCGAAGGAGTATCCCAATTGAAGCCATGAAATCTTTGGTAAGCGCCGTTGTTGTCTCCCGTTTGGATTATTGTAACGGTATATATGCAAATTTACCAAAGAAAGAAATTAATAGAATTCAATCAGTTTTCAATGCTGCAGCCAGACTCTTCACTGGAGCCTCCAAATTTTCTCACATCTCTCACCATCTTCGCAATCTACATTGGCTTAAAGTCCCCGAAAGAATTGAATATAAGCTCTGTTTCATAATCTTTAAAGCACTTCGTGGTATGGCCCCTACTTACCTCTCCGAACTGTGCATTCCGCTTTCAATAAATGACAATCATCACTTCGTTCTGCTTCTTCATCCATGGTTGGGAAATTAGTTGAAATAAACAGGGTGCACACAACTAATTTCGGTGATCGTGCATTTACTGTGGCAGGACCAAATGCATGGAATAAGCTCCCACACACCCTCAGACAAACCGAAAATATATCTTCGTTCAGAAAAAAACTCAAAACGCACCTTTTTCGCAAATCTTACCAGAGCCAAAATGATACAACGTAATCAATTTTTCAGCGCCCTTGAGGTGAGATAGTCACGAAAACGGCGCTATATAAATTATCCAAATTTATTTATTATTATTATTATTTTAAAGTACTGAAATTGTCATATGAAATTAATATAGATTGAAATTTCAATATATCCTAATTACAATATCTTTTTTCACAAAATCCAGTGCGTCGATTGATAGCGAGATTAAATAACATGAGAAGAATTACGTGATCCACTCGAAATAAATGTTGCAGATTTTTATGATACATATAATAAATATTTTTACACACGGAAATAATAAAAATGACAAACATTATAATGTATTAATATATGAGCAGGGAAAAACTAATAATAATGTACAAGCTCTTAGCGAATGATGGTAGTATGTACCTCGTGCGTTCTCACCAGTGAATGTGTAAAGGAGAATTATTTTTATAAAATATTATTATATACAATAAATCATTTATAGTACATTCGATATACTTTGGTCATTCTAAACTATAGTGACTAAAGCTTACTGTAAATTATTACTCAAACTAGTTTAGAATTTGTCCCTGTAATAAGAACACTAATCTTCATATATTCCCTAAATCAAGCATAGATGCTTGTGCTATAGGTAAACGAAAATGGTTGTGCTGAGAATCAATTTTTTATACTCTGAAATCAAATTCTAGTAGTAAACTAGCTGCTCTTCCACCGATCCATCTATAATAAAACTATTTTGATCAAACATAGCATTTGTGATATTTTACTTGAACTGGGTTAAAGAATAGAAAAAAAATATTTTTTTATATATTATTATTCTACATCATCATTATATATAAAATATAAATATATTCAAAGACAAAATTACATTTTAAAACACTGATGTTTTATTAGCTATCTACATATGTTTCATTAACCTATTCATTGGTTATCAGCCGAGCTTCGTCAAAATTACTTCATAATTCAAACTATAATTTAATAATTACAATTTCATCCACAATATATCAAGTCTTATATTTGAAAATACCTTTGAAAACTCATACCTTAACAATAAATGTATACAAAACATATATTTGAAAAATATACATAATAATATTTGACAGTCAATCTTTATTTGTGGTACAATATGCTCTCACATTATTCCGTTTACTAAAAGGTATGTTAAGTTAACTTACATCAATGCCATTACACCTACATTCGTACATATTCAGTTTGTTATATAATTTCTCTCTTTCATAATATGGTCATGCCATATTTTCCAACAACACCTACCTCTCATTCCATTCCTTTCAACTTGGTAATTTTTTCTTTCATTCTTCCTATATGGCCAAACTAATTCAATCTGTTCAATTTTATTTTACGAATGAGTTAACCCTTGTCAAAAAATATTTAAAATAAATATAAAATTGGTCAGTTCCATTAGACACATAATTGTATATATATGTATAAAAAATTAAATTTAAATTAATGTTACAAAACTATTGCAATGCATTAGTAGTCAAACATAAATACAAAATGTTAAGTAAAAATTTCAATTACTATGTAAAGTATACTACATAATGAATATTTTCAAAAATTCATTTTCATTTTCAATGGTTTACTAGGAGAAGGTCGACATGTTGATGGACGTTTGGGACTAAATTTAGTTGGTGAATTTATCACAGCATCTACGGCAGATCGTAGTATGCGACATTCCAGTTTCTTATATTCCTCACTGATTTGCGAAAGATCAAGGTCTGCATCCAACACTAATACCTAAAAAGAAAAAATATTTAACTATCAGTTAATCTCACCAGGGTTCTTAAACTAAAAAATGCTAATCTTTGAGGCACTCGTGTGAAAATGCATTTCACCAAACAATCTTTTCCCCGCTTAATGACATTGTCACATCAAGCATAAACGAGTCTATATTGGATTAACAATTCCCAAATAGTTTGTGTCGCAGTTTTGAGTTCATTTTTAATTTGTGATTGTTTTGTAGTATAAAATAGATTATATTTTATTCATATATAGCCATAGAATAATAATAAAACTATTGAATACTCATTCCCATACAATACATGGCTGAAAAAGTGAAGCCGTTTTATTGGCCGGCTCGTGTCAATATATGTATGACTCTGCTGGTAGACATTGTTCGTATAGTACTACTCGTTATGACTGTGTAAATAATTTTGCAAGCAGTAAAAAAATTTTCTATTTGGAGAATGTATCACGCAGACGGCCAAATGATTACTGAATGCTCGTAGCTAATGTTGACCAAATTAGTCAACATAAAACAGTCGCGTTTACTGCAGGCTAAAGAGTATTCTATACTATTATTATTCTATGTATATAGCATAGTTTTATTTGTGAATTGCGGAAGTTATTATGATCCATTAGAATTTTACAGATTTAATTCTTAACCCAATCAAGACGGGTAGGTACAAGTACTTGCATTCCCTACGGACGGACAGTATTTCGCATGACACACACAGTTTTTTTTTCAATCTCGTTTTAATTGAATATAATAACGGTAAAAAAAATCTAACGATGTAGATATATGATAAAAAGATCAAAGATAAACAAAAGATCGTTTTGTTGATTTCCCGACAGATGTCTGAAGTCAAATATATGGGAGTAATATTCATCCAATTTTCGTCTCAATCAAGTATGAATTTACTGAGATATGAAGGTTCACAATTGTGTATAGCCATGAGGGCATGTATAGATGACGCTCGGCGTTTAGGCACGCTACCGGTGGGCATCTATACATGACGCTCGTCTTAAAAGTTGAAAGCTAAGTGAGATTTATATAAAGGATATAATTATAACTATATAATTATACTATAATATCTAATAGAGATGTCAATAAAAAATTTAAATGTTACTTATGGTTCTGAATGCTGGGTTTTCAAGAGAAAAATACTCAGAAAGATATTCGGACCTGTGTGGGTAAACGGATCTTGGAGAATATGACACAACGACGAGATCTACAATGTTTATACTGAGCCCAACATTATAAAGGTGATAAAAAAATAGGGAGGCTGCAATGGCCAGTACACATGGAAAGAATGGGTGATGAAAGAGTGCCACAGACCCAAGCTTCGATGGCTGGATGCAGCAGGATGTGGAGGCTGTTGGTGTAGGGAGAATAGAGTGAGATGGCGAGGAATGCTGGAGGAGGCCAAGGCTCACAACGGGTTGTGGAGCCATTGATTATGATGACATACACAATCGATACAATTGATGGATTAAAGCACAGAAGACACATGTCCATTTTTTTGTAAAATGAGTTTATAATATGTACATTATAAGTATAAGCAACAGATACAATAATAATAATGACATTAAGAATAAACAAGGAATACAATTTTTAAGATCTTCTGAATTAATTTACTATTATTAAATTAATTGAGAACCTCAAACTTTGCTTTCTCTAAAATGTCAAAGGTGGACATGTGTCTTCTGTGTATTAAACCATCGCAATATTATATTACATAATATTTACTTACTGGAGCCGGTCTTTTGAAATTTGTGCCATGCATTAACCAATCTTCATGTAGTTTATTCAACTGTTCAATGTATTCTAAAGGAACACACTGCTCTTCAGATCTAGCTCTCTTTCTAATACGTTCGTGAACAACTTTGGGGGTAGTTCTCAAATACACTAAAATAAAAAGAAAAAATATACATAAATTAAAATAATATAGGAAAATCAAACTAATTGTTTCCTTTTTAGAGCCTTTTCAACAATTAAAAATACACCATATTATGTACAATTTATCATAAGAGTAGCAGATAAATTTTAAATTCTTTTAAGAAATACCCTTTATATCTTGTTATTAATAAAATGTAATTAGAACAAATTATTTTCTTACCAATTAAATCAACAGAAATGTCCATTTTTGAAATAATATAATTAAACCACTGGTCTAGTACAGCTGACATAGCAGGATGCATTATATTTGAATTAATCATATTTTCCACAAAACAATATCTTGCACTGTAGATTGAACGCTCCATTAATTTAGTGTTAGTGGGTACCTCTTTTTTATGCATCTGCAGCATTGTCAATGTTACATAGGATTGAAATGGCATTGCCCACTTTTCTGGATTTTTGTACATTAGATCCTACAAAGACAAGGAACCAAATAAATAACTGTAATTGTTAAATAATGATAATGTTTTTACATTTATTGTTCTGTTTTATCTTATAAAATGAGTCACACACATTTTGTGCATCTTAATCATACACACAAATCAATACAATCTCTACATCATTGGTGAAGGCAACATTCCAACCTGGGTCCACTGATTTGCTAGTTCAAAACACCACTCTGCCACCTACGCACACTAATTACAATTGTATCATTATAACCATAGAATAATAATAGTATTCACTCTTTAGCCTGCAGTAAACATGACAGCTTTATGTTGATTAATTTGGTCAACATTTTGCTACGAGCATTCAGTAATTATTTCGCCATCTGCGTGATACATTCTCCAAATAGGGAATTTTTTTAACTGCTTGCAAAATGATTTTCTCAGTCATAACGAATAGTACGAGCATTCAGCAATTATTTCGCCATCTGCGTGATACATTCTCCAAATAGGGAATTTTTTTAACTGCTTGCAAAATGATTTTCTCAGTCATAACGAATAGTACTATACGAACAATGTCTACCAGCAGTCATACATATATTGACACGAGCCGGCCAATAAAACGGCTTCACTTTTTCAGCGAGGTATTGTATGAGAATGAGTATTCTATAGATTTATTATTATTCTATGATTATAACATAAGGTAAACAGTGAAATTAAGTTATAAACGTTTTTTATTTTTAAAGTTTACTAAAAATTTTAAGAAATTTTAATGGAATTCCATCAACAACTTTCAATCAAAAAATAAAATCTAACATAAGGTACAAATATTTGGCAATATTGATGTTAATAAGGTGAGAAATAAAATTGTTAATATTTCTTAAAATGTCTAACCAATAAATTCCATCCTTCTAAGTTTCTCCATGACTCGACTGGTTCAGTCAATAATGTTATATCTTCAAATTGCTTGAAGTGATCCAAAAATGTTGTTTTACCACTTCCGATGTTTCCTTCAACCAATACTGTAAATGGACGATTTTTACAAATGTTTGAGTAACTTGCTGCCATTATTTTGAGTATTCGACCTAAAAAATTAAAACGAGATAATTTAGGGGTCAAGAGAAATTATATTTTTATAGCAATTTTTCTATTAAAAAATATTAGATCTCCCAGCCTAAAAAAGCAAAGATTATTTGAAATATCAATAATGCAGTGAAAAATTGAAAATATTTCAATTAAGCCTTGTGATGCAAACTCTACAGAAAAAAAGCATACACAAGATATTTTCCTTATTTTAGAACACTAATTATGATTTTTAACCAAATACATATTTGTTATAAAGATTTGGTCACCTGCATAAATTAATCAACAGTTAAATTGCATGATGCAATTGATTTGCAATATTCTAGCATTATGGATGAATTAAAATGTAAGTATTTATGTTATGTACATTTTAGTCAACTTACAATACTTAATATTCATAAGCTACAAGGAAAGTCAGATAAAGTTGATACAATATATTTTTAGTAAGATTATCTTATACTTGTTGAAACTCGTCTGAATGATGTATTTTGTTGAAATGCATTATATAGATTTGGGCGTTGACATTTTATGATGCATAAGTATACACGATTTGGGTATTTTCGTGGGATATTAAACTGTGTATCTCAGAAGAAAACTGTGTTGTATAATATTTTACACATTCAAAATATATTCTATAGAAAATATACTGAATATAAACCAGAACCTTTTTTGCGCTTACTGAAAAAACCCGTTACCAATTTTTCCAGTCCAGAAGAGTAATATTTAAAAAAAATAATAATGAACACTTCCTTGCACCCTGCGCAAGTGGCGAGTTTATTGTCGTATGGCAATTTCTTCCAACTAACCAGTGTTTCCAGCCCAGAGAATCAATATTTGTGTGAGAAATAAATTTCTCCTCTGCTGGGAATCAAACCCAGGACGCGGCAGAGAAACCAAACGGCTTACCAACTGTGCCACGGCGGTCGGCATAAGAAATAATTTTAGATAAACAACTATTCTCCCGGGAATCGAATCCAGGACGCAAGCCTAATGCTTACTTCTTAAACCGTGGTAAACAAACTTTACTTTTAAAAAATATAAGCGTAAAGAACATACAAAGAGTATAAAAAAGCATATATAGAGTAAAACACAAAAGTATATGACGGTGCCGTGATATTGTGTCCTTAACGTATTCTTTGTGACAATAGGTTATAATTTTTGGATGATAAAACTCACAATTCAGATCTATGCTATAACGTTTTAAAATGACCCGAAAATAAAAAAAAGTGTAATTACCTTAGCGCCTATCGAAACTGAATGTATATCACTTAAGATCGTTTTACAAATACCACAACAAATACCGACGCTGAAAATAAAAGATGACGTTCTGAGTATTTTCGCGCCTAAAACTAAACGAAAGAAATGGAGGGAAAATGATATAAATAAATAATCAACCTGTCATTGTTTTTCAATAATAGTAAAATATTTTGCATATTTTATACATTCTTGTGAAAAACTTCTGTAAATACTGATTTAATAAAATAACATTTTTTAGTATGTATTTGATTTTTGATTAATGAGAAGAGAAGAACAGTGTGACCGTTTTCTAAACTGCCGAAAATACCAAACTTGTGGCGAAAATATACTAAACCCAATGTGAAAAAATACCAAAAAAATACTAAATTTTTTAACGATATTTGGGAGCATACTAAGAAAACACGCATATATTTATAGTAAGATTGTGATATCTAGAGAAAGGGCGAGAATATACTCGTCCCACGTTGGGACGCGAAATTGATATCTAGAGAAGGCGGAGAAAAATACTAGTCCCACGTTGGGACGCGAGGTTGATATAAGGAGGCTGGGAAGAAATATATTGGTCCCATATGTTGGGACGCGAATCGATATCTAGAGAAGGCGGAGAAAAATACTAGTCCCACGTTGGGACGCGAGATTGATAACTAAAGAAGCTGAAAAGCATAATAAAAATAAACATTAAACTCTGCCCCTGAAAATAAAAATCAAATAAAACATAATCGGCTGCGATGTGCCTGAAAAGACAAATACATACAAATACAGGCATGGTAAAAATAATATTATACATAACTGGAAAGATCTTACCAAACTGCTGGTCTCGTAACGGGACTGTAGAGGAAACACTTACACTACATATCACTTTATATTAATTAAAAATAACTTAAAACTAGCTTAAATTCACCCCTCGTTGGTTATATGGACCTGAAACACACTTATTCACTATTATGCGATTATTTAAGTTATTTTTATTCTTAAAAGTTATTTTTAATAGTAACTTAAACTATCTTAAATTCACCCCCGTTGATTAGATGGATCTGAAACACACTACCATGTCTCTACCATGCAATCAATATATTAGTATACACAGAAAAAAAAAACTAGAGCCATCCGAGAGCCCTAGCACGTGGCACTATACTGTACAACTTTATAAGATAGACCGCTCGACACGTGTTAAACTCGATATACCACTGGCCGACCACTCACACTGACAACTACCGAAGACAACTCACACTCACAACTACCGAATGACAACTCACACTCACAACTACCGAATGACAACTCACACTCACAACTACCGAATGACAACTCACACTCACAACTACCGAATGACAACTGACTGGCCACAGCAGGGCGACCCAGCGCCCGTGAAACATGGAGTAGGGGAGGGGGGGGGGTGGTTAAACTGAAGAATCAATCCGTACCGCCGGGTGCCAACCAAGATTCCAGGAATCTGCCAAATGCATTTTACATTTTAAATTTATTTTCAATAGAAAAGACAATACTTAAATATATGAACAAGGCCTGGGGGGCCGCTATAATCCGTTCTTAGAATTAATAGAAGAAATACATCAGGCCGAAGTAAAATAATGGTTATTGGGTTTCTTTGATATTATAATGCATGGAAATATATCGATCACAATACCTATGGAAATATCAATTGTTACGTATATAACAAGGAAGAGCGTGAAAAACGAGTAAAACACCGGATAAATAAAATAATATGGCTGGGGAGAAAGAATGTGTCGCGAGTAAGAAATGGAATCATATGAAATTCAGTTATATGTACAGAATAATAATGATCCTCTTTGAAGAAAAGTCAAATTAAACACACTAGTGGCCAATATTTCAATGTACAATTAAATGCTTGATTGTCGATTTTCTCTTTGGTTTTCGGCATGTCTATGGTTAATCGGAGTTTGGCGTTATTTCATTACAAAATCAACGTTGATCGTCAATTACGAACTGTCAAAAATTGATTGGCCGTTTTTCGGCAATCAAGCGAGTTAATTGTGTTTTTTGTTAGCATAGAACTGTCAATTGTGAACATAACCTTTGTACGTTTTGTGTTATATGGTTTTGTTTTTTTTATTATCTATATTGTATTAAATAAATAAATTGTTGTTTCAAAACAATATGTTATTTTATTATAACAGTTAAGATTTCAAAACACCTTTTCAGCGTGTTTCACTGAAACCAAAGCTGCACAAACCTACAAATTTTTCAGGGTCCTAAAGATAAATGAAAAGAAACATTCTATAAAGCATCTAATTTTATTGAATTAAAAATGGGGATAGTGGAAATTTTACAAATTGAGATTGTACGAATTCTGTATCAGTGACCAATTAACTGTATAGTTTGATTTACATTTTATTTTATACATGAATTACAAAAAAAAAAAAAATAATCATTAGAAACATCTGTGTAGGTATTGACGGGCCGGCCATGACGTAATGAATATTTCACAACAAAAACATTTTAAAAATTGAGAAAAGACAAATTCTGTATTACAATACATAGATTAATTATTATCTTTGTAAATTTATGTAATTGTAAAACATAAAAAAAATAATAATAAAAATTCTGACAAATATGTCGACTATTATGTTAGCGTCCCGCAGTTGTCACAACACAAAATAATGGCAAACAAACTGTAAACCATGCTGTAAACAACGAATACCATAGAGCATAAGACGGTATTACACGTGTTAAAAACATTGATCGACGATTAGTTGATTTTTTCTTAATTGTGTATTGAAATAACCAATTTTCTAAATTGGCAATTACGAATCTAATCGACGATCAGTTGATTGACAATTAACTCCATTTTTTATTGTCCATTGAAATATCGGCCATAGGTCTTGCTGAAAAGAATTAAAAAATAATCGGCTGTTATGTATCTGAAAATCCATAATTATATTCAAGGCAAAAATAATATATAATTAAAAATATCTTATAAATCTGATCTGCTCCCGGACTGGAGCTGTTAATTAAATACTTAGCACTGTCACTTAGCTACTTTCGAAAAAAAAAATTTTTAATCGCCCCGTAGATATAAAAAAAATATCCTACAAAGAGTACGCATGTAATTTTACAGACGATACATGTAATTTTACAGAAGTTATTTGATATTCGATACTTTTTAGTATTTTTTGGAATAATGTGATTTCAGAAATTCATCAAATTTTGCTAATTTGCTAGTCACCAAATGAAAAATGTGAGGTAGAGATGAGCTTAACAAGTATGTTTCAGTAACAGGTACAACTTAAACTGTTACCAAAAAATACCTGTTACTTTAAAGTAGTATATTTTTACCTGTTTACCCCCGCTGCCCAGTATATCAATAATTGAATGTTTTTAGAAGTGTTTTTTTCCTTCGTTTCGATATTTTATGGCAATATTTCATTATTCGGAATATATGATAATGAATGTTTGTTTTAAAAAGCAATAAAATAAAAATATTTAGAATGAAATACTACACATACAATGACAGACCCTTTCAGATTGAGTGCCATCATAATTATCCACTCAAATTAATCGAACCTAATATTTGAAATACTCGTTTCAACTTTGCGAAATGTTCGGAAAAAGAAAGCGAAATGATAACACTTAACTAAAAAGGTCACTCATAACATATAGATAATATAACATTAATATTTCGTTGTTTTATCCCTTTTGTAGACGTTCCGCTGATACGTCTTACTCTACTAACGACTGCAATATCCAACCATTTAAAAAATAACAGCTTAGTAGTTGGATTAATTCGTGCTAATAGTTATATTAGTAACGCTTCGTATTTTTGTAAGCAAGTAAAAAGGGATAAAATAATATAAGTGAATGGAATACTACACATTAAATAACTAACCTTTTCAGCGGAGTGCCATAATATCGCCATCCACTCACAAATACTCAAATTTATCGAACCTGTTATTTGAAATACTCGTTTCAACTTTGCGAAATGTTCGTAAATAGAAAGCAAAATGAAAACACTTTACTAAAAAGGTCACTCACAACATATAGATATATTAAATTAATATTTTGTTGTTTTATCCCTTTTGTAGACGCTCCGCTGATACTTCTCATTCTTTTAACGATTACAATATCAAATAACAGTTTAAGTAACAGTTTGCGTTGGTTGATTCATGCAGGCTAATACTAGTTAGTGTGTTCTATGGCTAATACGCGCGGCGCTAATACTAGTATCGCTTTGTAAACAGGTAAAATTTTAACAGGTATTGACAAATCGTATATCTGTTATCTAAACTAGTATCTATGAAACGAGTATTTCATACCTGTTATATTTTTACCTACACATCTCTAATGTGAGGTCGCTTAGCAACCGGGTTGTCAACAAGTTTGTGTTTATATTCGCTCTGAAAAAAATATTGTTTTTTACTAAAATATAAGTGTATTTTATATTTATTGTGCACTAATTTCATTATTGTGAGTTTTATTTTGTATCGGTTCATTATCCATGAATATGGATTTGGATATTCCACCTGATCCGGGACCAAGTCCAAGTGTTAAAAAATCTGACATGTCAACGCCACCTAAACAAAACAACAAGAGACCTAACACAAATAATTCTGACATTATCCATCCGTCTAAAGCTCCAAATTTAAATAGTTCTCCGGAAAAATTGTACAATACTCATAGTGAAATTGAAATCCAATACCTGGAAAATTCGCCTGGGCCTTACATTGTTTTCGTTCAAGATATTGACTCTAGCAAGAATATTCACCCAATGAAAATTGGTAATATCCTTATTAAACATAACATTAAAAATATTTCTCCGGGTGGAGTAAAATCAGAAGGGAGAAATAAAATCTCAATTACTTTCAAAGATGCTAAGAGTGCGAATCAATTCACGACAGCCATTTTTTTAAAAAGAAATAATTTAAAGGCATATATACCTAGATTTAAAGTGACAAAAATGGGTTTGATTCGTGGTATTTCAACAGACTTTTCGATTGATGATATTATAGAAAATTGTGCAGTACCAAACCATATTGGGAAGATTTTAAAAGCAAGACGCCTCAATTTTAAAGATAAATCATCGGGAGAAACAATGTGGAAACCATCTCAATCCGTTGTCTTAACGTTTGAAGGACAAAATCTCCCAGAATATGTTTACCTTTTTTATAACTCTCTGAAAGTTGAAACTTATGTATTTCCAACCATTCAATGTTATCGCTGTTGTCGCTTTGGTCACACGAAGATTCAGTGTCATTCTATAACTCGCTGCTTCAAATGTGGAGATAGTCACCTTGGTGAAGTTTGCCAAGTGGTGGACTTTTTAAAGTGTATAAACTGTTCAGGATCTCATTCAGCTATAAGCCCAATGTGCCCGGAATTCACTCGGCAAAAAAATATTAAACATTCAATGGCTACAAAAAATATATCATATCTGCAAGCTTCTCAACTCTTCCCAACTTCTGTGAAAAGCTATTCTGAAGTGACTAATAACCAATTGAACAATAAACAAAGTTAAAAAAAAACAATATACACTAAAATGTCATCGGAAACTCAAAAACAGACAATTCCTCATATTAATATTAAAGAAATAAACAAGTGCATGTCGTATTCAAATGGTGAAGCTAGCCATCCTACAAATGGATGCGCTGTTTTAAGCCAGTCAACTACTTCTGCATCTAATGAAGTCCAAGAAAATATTTTCCAAGATGATGCCCATTCTGTTGTATATTTAATTACGCAAATTCTTATTAGTTTAATTTCCAACTCAAATCTTAATTTACCGTCTAACGTTGCCAATCTTATCCCGCTTTTAAATTCTTTTTCAAAAAATGGTTCAAAATCACGAAACCCATAATCCTTTAAACATTTTACAGTGGAACTGTAGAAGTGCATGTTAAGTGACTTTCTTTTATTTGATACCTACTGTTCATAGTGTATGTCTTGTTTATATTTAAGTTTGAGTGTTCTGTGAATACAAATATGGCACAAATCATACAATATTGTGTGAATTGCCTAATAAAAAAAAAATGAAAAATGTAATTCAAAAGATCCCGCTACAACAATGTCCATCAATGAGTAAATAATAGAAGTAAAGAGCGACAGCAGACAGAGTATTAAAAAATACTAAAAAATGGTATTTAATTTTCCAAAAATCACAAAATATACCAAAAAATACCAAAAATTTGAAAAATACTAAAAAAATACCAAACGTGTTCCAAAGTGGCGAAAAAATACCAATTTAGTACTAAAAATACCAAAAACGGTCACACTGGAGAAGAATGACATTTGATGTTGCCAGATGGGAAAAATAGAAAATGCGGGACCTGTGTTCATCCTGGGGATGAGGAAGTGTGGCATATTTCAATAAGGCTTAGATAATTACGCACTGAGGGGGGGAGGTTGTAAAAAATAAAAGTACGTTTTTTCGAGCATATTCGATATAAGCGGAGCCACGTTACTCAAAAGCGGATCCATTTTCCAAAAAAGTAGGGGGAAAGCGGTGTATCTGTCAACAGTCCAACAATGGTACATTATTATAAAACCATCCAAGACTTTGATATTTCCATAAGTATTGTGATCGATATATTTTCATGCATTATGATATCAAAGAAACCCAATAACCATTATTTTACTTTGGCCTAATGTATTTCTTCTATTAATTCTAGGAACGGATTATAGCGGCCCCCCAGGCCTTGTTCATATATTTAAACATTATCTTTTATATTGAAAATAAATTTAAAATGTAATTAACAGATTTGTGGCGAGGATGTACCTCCCCATCATCGATGCCATCTCGCTCGGACGATCTCGCTTCTCACGAAGATTGCCGAAGACGACCGAGAGACAGCGCATCGTATTTCGATTAACCAACGTGGCGAATCATTCGCTTATTCTCTTTGCATTCGCTCGTCAGCCCAGCGTGCAAGCGCAGTGTTCAATAATTATAATATTTTATCCCGACCCTAGTATCGCGGAGCAATTTGAATTAAATTTGTTAACTGTTTTAATCTGAAAATATAATTAATCTGAGTAAGTTTTCTTTTATTATGAAACCTATCATCATTCTATTATTTAAATTCTAAATAAATAGCTGAGTAAAACAATTGCAATATCTAAAAATAGTTGTATGTGTTTTGGGAGATGAATTTAGGACACGCAATAAACTCGCACCCTCTTCTGATTTCTTATTAATAATCTTATTAAATGTATAACTTCCTCCCAACGCACATACCGCTAAATTGGTGACCCACGACAGTTTTAATATATATTTTTTGAAATTTTTAGCACATTTTTTAGTAAATTTTTGTTACATGTTTTGTTCAAAAAGAAATAATTATCATTTTAACATTGTACATTCTTTTATATTCATCGCTATTATCTTTGATTGGTGATTTTAAACAATTTTTAATATATTTTTATGCATATTTTAGCATTTTTTAGCGAATTAAAATTTTTATATTTTTGTTACATGTTCATAAAAAAACATTTACGTTCATAATTTCAATCTACTACAATGTTATTTGAACAAATACTAATCTTTCAATTGATAATGAATTATTTAAATGAAATTTTAAAAATAAAATGTGTAATATTTAATTTCTTTCTACTTTTTATTAACAAAGATATTGCCTATTCTATGAAAGATAATATGTAAATAATCAGCTTTGCAAGAGTGATGAATTGTTTCGCATAAAAGTTATAAAAAAGAACGTGGCTGACGGGCGGATCAGTGGAAGAAAAATTCTGTATATTAAGGTATTGTAAATTTTTAATTAACTTCGCTTCCTCTTAAAACAAAAAATATTGTTGTAGATAGCCATTTTTTTTCATGTGTCATTTCATGCAAAACTTATTTGATTAATCGTAAAATATTATTAATTATTGTATTCGTAAGTACTAAAAAAATCTATTGATTTTCAAAAATGTGGAACTATTTTATTCCAACGAGATTCTATAAATTATTAAACAATTTAATTATCTTTTGGTAACGCTATCCACTTATTGTAATTTTTGCTAAAAAAACGATTTATTGTGTATATAAAGCATGTCTTACCAAATTGTAACATTTATAGTTTTATAAAAAAAGTTGCATTTTTTTATTTTTAAGAAAGAATTTCATTCACATTCAAACATTTTATTTGAAAATGAAATTTTATTTTGGTTGCATTAAATATAAATTGTAAATCTATAATTAATTTGATGACATTTCACTTTGATCATTTATGTTGAAAAATAAAAAAATAACATTCAAGTCCCATTTATACCTCGTTTAGGTACCTAATAATAATTTCATATTGTAATCATTTTTGTATTATTTTTTTCATATTATCAACTGACGAGACGAAACCCGCATAGAGCGAAACACAGGATGTTGAAAAATAAACCTTCATATTGTCTAAATTGCTGCAGTAAGCAAAATATCTACCGCCAGAGATCATTACTTTGGAGTACTTATTACAAAAAAGCTAAGTTTTTAATTTAAATTTAATTAATCTAACTAGAAACATTCTTTGAAAAATATATTTTCAAAATGAAATTTTTAAAAAATTGATAAAGTAATTTATAAAGTCAAAGATCAAATTTTTAATATAGTAAAAAAATAATTGATTGTAAAAGGTACATTTTTGTTCACGAAAAGTGATTTTATTATATATACATACATATTATTTTTAAAATTGATTATACAAAACAGAAGTTTTATAAAACAATTACTTTACTTTCTCAATATTATGTAGTAAAAATATCCGCATAGTAAAATGCATAAATTGACGAATTTCATTAATACATTATTTTGAAGTCATATATAATTTTTTTGGTTGAATTTTTCAAATATTTTGTATCAATTTAAAATGAAAATTTACAAACAACCTGTATTTAAAATGTAAACAATGTTCCGTGACAGTTTTTTTTGGCGCCAAAAGAATACTATGTCACGATGTTATTGTCGCCTATTATTTGTGTGAAGGTACCGATTGATGTTTTTAAGTGCACAAAAAATATTCGATTGTGTACATTTTGCACTTTCATACCAACAAACATAAAGGACTCAACCAACAATGTATTATAGCGAATTTATTTTGAAGAAAATTATCTTAAAATTTGTTTTTGTATTACCTCGTAATTTTTAAGTATACTAATCATTTAACAAACTCAATAACATTATTAACGATTATTTTATAACACAAAAAGAATATTAATTTAATTTAAACGAGTCTCAATAATTCATATGGAGAATATTTATACCTATGTACAAGCAAATTTTTTAAATACCTATATACTTTACTTATTTCGAAATAAAAAAAATATTTCACATTTGGCAAAGTATTAAATACCTAACAAACACTTTGGTCGAGCAATATTCATTTGCCACAGTAATTGCATAATTTATTTGAATTATTTATTTCAAAACAGGTCAACTGTAGGACCAGTCTGCCATCTGTGAATTAGATAGTCACTTATTTGTTATGCTTTCTCGACGTCTGAGCAACACAGGTGGGCGGATATGGTTTGAGCCATCGATATGGAAGACTACAGTTTTTTTGACCAGTTGTCGCACGTGAGCGGTACAGTGTATTGGCACATTTCGTCATTTTCGTCCTAGACCAAGTTATGTCTTTTTTCTAAATAATCAGAATTTTTGACTTGTGCTTTATTAATTACGCCACGGGAGGAATTGTTGTGTGTGAGACTTGCGAAGTGGACGAACCATCGTCTCCACCAGACCAGAGACCGGAGATACGAGTTCTGTGCCTGCGAAGACTGGAGACCCGTCACAGGTAAGTGGCTGTCTCATATTCGCAGAAGGATTTACAGGCTTTCTTCGGTTGACTTGTTGACACATACATGATTCCATCCCCAACAAAACTGAGCGGGAAGTTACGCCCCCGCTTATTCACACTTAGAAAAAAACGATACCTAAAAGGACTTTACAAAAATTGAAACATTTTGGATTTTTTTTTTTTTTTGGACAGAAAATTTTTTTAAAAAAAAATATTTTTATTGTATTAATGCAAGGTACCTACTTTTATGAATTGAATATACTATGCCTACTATTATTAGGTGACAGGAAAATTATTCGAAAAACAATTATTCGAATGCTCAATTTTACGAAAATCAATTTTACGAATGGCAATTATTCGAATCACATTTTATCGAAAAACAATTTACCGAACACACAATTATCAGAATTTACAATTGTTCGAATTTTTATGACGTCATGTTGGTAGTATTGTGAGAGGAATAAACCATAGATTTTTATTATTAATATACCACTGCCTTCTACAAATAACATCGTTTGAATTGTTTTATTTTATTGACCTAACCTAACCTTATTAAAAAAAACTTAGCCAAAGCACTAAAACTTCTTGCCTTTCGCGAAGCTATATCAAATATTTTAGAGATAGAGAATTGTCATTAACCTATTATCAACAATGACATAACATAGAATGAAATTATCGTTCGTAATGTTGGTACTTCTATATAAATCACAGATAAAACCATTGAGCTATACCACTGCCTTCTACAAATAACATAGCCGTGCTGTAGATTGGCGGGAACACAAAAATTCAAACTAAAGAGACCTATCGCGATATTACATATAAACTTGTAATAGAGCAAATATACATAATTTAATATTTGGCTGATGGAAAAATGCGTGCCAATACCATTTATTTTAAAATATGCAGATTTAATATATAATAAAAGCAAGCATTACGACATTTTAACACAAAATATACTTCATTGAATATTTGTTTTTCTCCTATGAAAATGTATTTTTTAACTTCGATTCTATTGATATAAAAATTTGTTATTTTTTATTCGGCATATAAATGAAAATCAAATAATACTACTAATATTATATCATTAGTATACACAATGTAATCAAAATAATGTGACATGTAACAAACACATCCACCAAGCTTCAATTAAGAATAATTCACCTATTAGGTTAAGAATATTTTCATTTGATACTATCTTTTAATTCCATGTTTGATACTTTTAAAATTACCTGATATTGCATTCTAAAATAAAGTATTGGTATTTTATCCTACATCTAAATAAATATTTACTTACCATTACAGTGTCTTGAAACACACAAGTGAAAAGAACCGAGAAGAGGAGTACCAACAAAAATTAAATTGAAACATGATAAACACAACTTTATTCCACAATCAAAAATTATATATAGGTACATGACAAGCAAATAGTGTTAATACTGGTTAATATATAACTTTAGGATAATGTAGACATCTGATAATCAGAAGGCAATAAACCATAGGAATAAATTTACAATGTTTATTACATAGTTATATTATATGAAACTAAAATTAAAAAGGTATGTAGGAAGTGCTGTAGTTTGATGTGTATCCGGGAACGCAACACCTGTGAGGAATCTAATAATAGTTTTTTTTTTCATAAATATATAATATAACCTACAAAAATACGAAAGTAAAGAAATAGTTTGTCGGTATCACAAAAAACTATTTTGTACACAAGAAGCATAATTTATATTTATTAATGTGATATAATCCGATTAAATGCAAACATATTTATCTGATTAAAAAATGTATTCAAAATTCCACGTGACTCCATACAGTTTGTAAACAGAACAAACGTGTTGTTGAAAATATGCCAAATAAGTAAATATCTTGATTAAATTATTTTGCCTTAATGTCTTGAGTTCACAATATTAAATTTGGAATATATTGGTATTCGAAATTGACAAAATACTGTTATAAAAATGCGTTTTTTTAGCAATTGTAAACAACTGACAACAGTTCAAACCACACCGACTGTTCGCAAATTCATACTAAAATTCATAGATACGAGTCGACGTTAGGTCTCTTTAACTGTCAACGCGTTTTCTACAGCACGGCTTTGTTTGAAGCAAGGCAGTGAATATACTAGATGTCGTAGTTAGCAAATTTTGTATGAATCGAAAACAAATGACTCACTTTTTGCACGGAGTACTACATCTACATAGTATATTATGTATAATAAAAATCTATGGAATAAACAACATGGCGAAGCACCGCGCTGTCAGATATCCTAGGATGTACACCTATTTTTTAAACCTAAACCTACAAAACTTTGGTAAAAATAGGTTGGTTAGGTTTGTTTGTAGTTATAATTGGGACTGGCGTGAGCCAGTTGCATTATATATTTAAAAAAGTAACTATAATATTAAAATAAAATAACTAAATTGGTGTGAATACTAGATAAACATAAACTGGTGTACAAACTAGGCTATCCCGCGCTGTCAAACATCAGTTATTAAAAATGTGCAAACATACGTAGGTACCCAACAATAATAAAACAAGTAATAATAGTCTTCATCGAATATATTTTACTGGCAACAAATATGTCAAAGGAGGCAACATAATGACACAAAAATATATTAAATTCGGTTAATTGGTTTTCCAACAAATGTTAGTTCGAATAATTTGCTTTCGGACAATTGTCATCCTGATAACTGATTTTCGAAAAATTGTTATTCGTACAATTGCGCATTCGAACAATTGTGTTTCGAAGAATTTTCATGTAATCCTATTATTATATTTATTTATTTATTTATTTATTTCTTAAGGTTACATACAGTTTTATAATATAACATATATTTTCAAAATGAATTAATTAATACAAAAACCAAGATTGTAACGCCAATTACTATGTTACGGTCATACAATCAAAATATATAACTATATATAATATATAACTCTATATAATTATGCATATACCCATAGAAAAAATATATTTGTATAAAAAAAGGAAAATTTCCGTGGGTATATACATACAAAATGACAAAATATAAAAACCTTACAAGGATAAGAAACGAAAAATACAAAACAAATCAATATTAATTAAACATAAAATAGATGCATACAAGCTAGGAGGTTTGGGACAGGACAATGGATATACTCATATACCAGATACAACGGTAATAATTTATATTTGAGAAATTTAAAGTTTACTATTGTCAATCATGTTTATTTATGTCAACAAGACAACAACCAATGTATTATTATGATCATCATCATCATTAACGAAGATTTCAAGCTATCAACAAACCAAGACTCCGGATGACCCTGTTCCCGTAGATGTCAGAACAAACCAAGACACCGGATGACCCCTTCCCGTAGATGTCTAAACAACAACGACAACATCTTGCAACTATCTTCAACGGCTTGCAACTGCCTACAACTGCTATCTACAACCATCCAAACATCAAACAACAGCGTCAAAATGGACAACTACAGAGGATTCACTCACCTCTTCAAACCAAATACAACTTCGAGAATTTCTACAATTGTAAACAACGATTTTGACTCATCGCAGAACATCAACTCGCCTCTTCACTTCATCGTAGCCACTGCTTGACCATCACTGCATCAACAAGATGTCAATCAACCATCCACCGTGCACACACATATATACATACAACCCTACGAGCGCACAAAACCGTCCCCGTATCACCGATACTACTGCCTTGAACGAGGAACGATTTTGGATGATGACTGTTTACGTCTCTAGCCGCTCCCAATTTCTACGTAGCTGCCTTGAGGAGCTAATACTGACCTCCTCCTGTTACTAGAAATTCATCAGGTTATACTGGAGTATTGGGTTTCTCCAAAGCCGTCACATCTCGACGCACCGCAAGCAATTGAAGGCTAAACTGGACCAACATTCCAAAGATGTCAATTCACGACACGCCGCAAGCATTTGAAGGCTAACTGGATCAAATTTCCAAAGATGTCAGTTCACGACACGCCGCAACCCCCAGACACCCTCGTGTTTCGCCCCTGTATTGGCACACGCAGGAAGCTGTCGGACTTATATATATTTAGATATTTATTTATACGCACACTTATGCACGCACGCACGGATACAACATGGCAAGCTACAAATGACAGTCATTTTTTTTCGAAGAGAACATCATACACATCGTCCTCACATATTTACGGTATTCCCTGCAACGTACTCCAGGATGCCCTAACTATAACGACGAACTTTTTATCTGTGATATCCCATTTGTAAATAATATTATCTACTGTGTAACATAAATTTAATTTTTTTTTTGTATAATTACAGATTGTTCAGCGATGCTGAGGGTCGAGGGCCTATGTTCAATGCTCGATGGACATAGTCTTGATATCGTCTTACAGACTTGAGGGAGGCTGTGTGGCGAGGATGTACCTCCCCATCATCGATGCCATCTCGCTCGGACGATCTCGCTTCTCACGAAGATTGCCGAAGACGACCGAGAGACAGCGCATCGTATTTCGATTAACCAACGTGGCGAATCATTCGCTCGTCAGCCCAGCGTGCAAGCGCAATGTTCAATAATTATAATATTTTATCCCGACCCTAGTATCGCGGAGCAATTTGAATTAAATTTGTTAACTGTTTTAATCTGAAAATATAATTAATCTGAGTAAGTTTTTTTTTATTATGAAACCTATCATCATTCTATTATTTAAATTTATCTATTATTTATCTAAAAATAGTTGTATGTGTTTTGGGAGATGAATTTAGAACACGCAATAAACTCGCAACCTTTTCTGATTTCTTATTAATAATCTTATTAAATATATAACTTCCTCCCAAAGCACATACCGCTAAAGATTCTTGGAACCTTGGTTTTCACCCGGCGATGCGGTTAGACAACCCCCCCTCCTACTTCATGTTCCACGGGCGCTGGGTCGCCCTGCTGTGTCTAGTCAGTTGTCATTCGGTAGTAGTCAGTGGTAGTTTGTCAGCGTTCAGTGAGTGGTTGTGAGTCGAGTCCCTTCTGAGAGTTCTAAGAACACAAGGACATATATATATATATATATATATATATATATATATATATATATATATATATATATATATATATATATATATATATATATATATATATATATATATATATATATATATATATATATATATATATATATATATATATATATATATATATATATATATATATATATATATATATATATATATATATATATATATATATATATATATATATATATATATATATATATATATATATAGTGAGGGCATTGGAAAGAAAGATTTTGGTATTGTTGAAATTATTTATTTTTAATAAATTTTATTTTTTTCATACAAATTGAAATTATGTCTGGATATAAAACAAAATTACAAAAATCAACGTAACATGCTCACGAAACTTCAAACATGAGCCAGCCAAGACCAAAATTTGTACTGTACTTAATAGAAAACAAAATTTACTTAGGGAAATGCTGTTAATTATAAACTTCCTTAGAAAAAATAACACAAACAAGCCACAGAAATGTTATTAAACATAAAATTTGCTCGAAATGGTAAGAAAACACAGAACAGACGTCACGAATCAAAACCACAGATAATATAGAAGTAAACTTTCCGTATACTTCAGATGTGTCACTCAATACATAGAAGCTGTAACCGGATAATCCATAAGGTTTCGCACATCTCCGCTATAGGGGCAATGAATACGCGACCGGTCCACGGCAAATTTAAATTTCCATTTTAAAATGTTTCCAGCTTTGAGGAATGGATTCAAGGATAACTTAAATAAAAAAATACCATTTTTCAATCATTATTTATTAAAAAAAAACACATATGAAAGATTTTATTTTATTTCACTTCGCCGTATTTCACTTGACAATTTATTCAAAACACAACAAAATTTGTCAGCCATCTTGCGAAGAAAATCGAAAAATACAAAAAGTTGGCAATAGATTAACACCATCACCATCACATGGCGTGATGGTATGTATGTAGATTAACACCGAAAACAACAATAATTTTACAAAATCACACGTGTTATATTTATTATTAATTTGTTTTACTTCAAGATTTTAAAGGATCAAAATGTTTCGCGTCACAACAAACAACAAAACACAACTGAAGTATGCTGAAGGCCTGAAAATTTTACATTGCATTTTCAAAAATACCAACATAAAAAAAAACAAAAATAGCGCCACCTTTGGAGATGTGAGCGTAAAGTAAAACCAGTGCTACCAATAGAGTGCCACCGGCGTGATCAAAACAAACAAAGCAACCAGAAATTCCACTTGACTTTGATTTATTATTGCCAGATGATGAAAATTATTCAAATAATTTATTCACAAGCTTTTATTATATTTTTTGATAACAACAAAGAAATACAGGAAAAAATTATTAATCGAATTATTAGATTTTTTTGCAATAAAATGGACTCTGTTTTATTTTTGTTTGGCGTAAATATCATCTTATTTGTGAAAATACGTTCCACAATATTCCAGTGAGATTTTTAACCTCTAGCAAACTTGGCCTCACGCACAAGTAGAAATCTGTAACGGCATCTTGCAGATTTCTACAGACGAAATGGAGAGAACGCTGGTTTGAGTCTCGAGTTAGATATAACATAAAAGTGTATTTAAATTCACTACAAGTATTTTTTAAGTATTTATATATTTTTTCTTAAGATTATTGATAAAGATCAAGTGTATTTAGAGGGTAGATTCATGTTTTTTGAAAGAAAAAAAATCGACGCTACCCCTTTAATCTGAGATGGGAACCCACAAAATGTCCAAATTTTTACTAATAAGTTCTCTTTTCTATGTTTTTACTATGAAGCACCGTCTGGAAACTCAGTACATTGGAAAAAAGTATTAAATTACCTTCGGGGACTTTGTATAGATGGCAGTAGTGTCAATTATGGCAGGTTTACTATTCAGTTACCTACCAGTTTTTTTACTAACCGATTAAAATAAAAAACGAGTAGGTAGGTTCCTACATTTGTTTATGGTACAAATATTATTTTGTCTATGCTTGTTTTAGTTATTCAACCAATTAGAAGCACCCATTTCAAATCTAAAAAGTGGTGTGAGGTCAACCAACAACCAACAGTTTTAATGGAAAGTTTGATAACATCGATGTTTATATTTTAAAATTTACGAATTTTCAAATTTATCTGAAATCGATTGGTGCTAGTGTTCCAGTTTTGCACTTATATTATCGAAAATGCATATGAAGTATTTTGTTTTACTAAACAAAGGCAATTATACACTGTGATACATTATGTTCCAACGGATATTTTTTTGTGTGAGTGAAAAAATACAAAATATGTAGTATATTTTGAGAAAGTCATCTATTATAGATGGAAATTAAGAAAAACAAAGAGGAATAAATAAGATGCATTCAATATTTGCCCCAGGTAAAATAATATTATTACCGTTTTTGTTTAGAGGTTATGTTGTATGTCACTTTGAAATTTATTCGATGTATCAATTTTAATGAAACAACTTATTTTATCGATAATCCAATATTTTTGTTAGTAACAAGTTGATCCGATATCTATAAATGATAGTACTAGCAATATTTTTAAAACAATTGCATGTAGCGGTGATATTTTACTCTGGTTAGAAATTTGGCAAAAACTTTATAAATATCAGTGATATGTAATGAATAGATATGCAATAGAATTCAAAAATCTGCACACTAAAACATGAGTCCTAATCAAAACATGTGTCCTAGCGAATATTAGTCGTTGACGAACCTTTGTACGTGTCGCTTCTCACTTATTTGTAATTGAAAATGACATTCTGTGTCGTAAAATGTTTCCGTAATAGGTCTAATGTTGTGAAGAAAGATGATGGAGTTACTTTTCATAAGAAAGTACAAAAATATTATCGAAATTTATTAATTTTAGATCGAAAAAACCTTGGATATTTTAAATTTTTATTTTCTTATTCGGGAATGACCTTTGGATACTGTCTAGACTTAAAAAAATGTGTACACTACTAAAAAAGGTCATTTCATTTCTTACATGTACATAAAGATTCCTTGTTTAGTATTGTTTTTCTTGTGAATGTGTCAAAATTGTTTGCTGGTATGAAATATGTACGATACTCAGCTAAACTGGCATATTAGGGCTTTCACAAATTTTATTTTTAAATTATTTTTATTTCAATCAGGTTTCCAAATGCAATACGAAGGAGAGAAAAGTAGATTAAATTTTTAAGAAGAAATCGCTGTGATCAATATTGGTGTCCATCAAAATATTCACGCATTTGTTCAAAGCACTTTCAAAATGAAATTTTTATTGACAAACATTTTTTTTAACATTTCAATAGAGACGAAGTTGGGATATTGTAGAAGAACCAGGAACTCATTGCAACTACAGGGCTTCCGACCTGTCATCGGTTGGTTTACCTGATCACTTTATGCGCTTGCGCAACGTTCACCAATTATGCCTTCTTATTGAGTTCCCTTATAAATTTAATTTTTGAAAGTTCTATATATTTGAATAGTGTGTAACAATTTACCTGAAAATAAGGAACTATACTATTGCCATCTATGGAGTAACGGAAAAGCCTTTTTTTAACGCCATCTATTGAGAAATTAGTTTATTTGTAAACAATGAAAGCAACAGTCCTTATAAATGAGATGACGGTGTCTCGCATAGATGTCACCCCTGAACTAGGCCAGAAATATTATTTCATTTTTGGCTTTTTAACCTACTTATACCAGTGTATGTAAATCGAATATTTTTTTAATTGCATATACGCAAATATTGGATTTTTTTCCCTTTCGGGAGTCAAATGATATTTTTATTGACAAACATTTTTTTAACATCTCAATAGGGACGAAGTTGAGATATTGTAGAAGAACCAGGAACTCGAGGCACCTACAGGGCTTACGACCTGTCATCGGCTGGTTTACGACTTATATGACGTAAACACTAATACCCTGAATAGGTAAACAGCTTGTTGGTACGTATGTATGACGATTAAGTACATATCAAACTACCTATAAAGGGTCCCCGTATTTAGATATTATGTATTCTTTCATACAAATTGTGTGAAGCAATATCGTCACTAAATTCAATTTTTTACACACATTGTTAAGAAAAGTTTGAGATATTTACTACAATGCGCATATTTTTTATAGTAAATTGAATTCTCTACTTTACGCATTTTGTCATTTTTCGATACTTAAAAAAATAGAAATGTAGGCAGTTAAAAGAAGACAACAATTTGTCATACCAATTGTTTGTTTCTTAATAAAAACAGATTGAGAAACCCTAGAATTATTTTTTAAAAAACTTATTCGAGATATTGTATTTGTCTATATTTATACAAAATTTCAGCTTTATAGATTTTATAGTTTTTGAGAAATGTGGATAAATACAGGAAACATAAAAAGTTTGAACAATCGACGAGCATGTATGAGCCGATGCATGGATGTAAAGGAAGCCAGAAATGTGTGCAAAAATAGAGAAGTATGGCGCTCGGTTCTCTCTGCTTACCCCGTAAGGGACATGGCGTGATGGTATGTATGTATATGTATGTATGGATAAATACAATAAAAATTAAAATGTTGACAACCCCTGACTGGAACAAAAATTCGAAATTCTGAATATAAAAGTATTGTGTACCTAAAATTTAGTAAACATTCTGAAATAGGATCTGAGCATCCAGCGTATCAAAAGTTATAAGGGACACACACACAGACACACACATACAAAACTCACATAACATGTTCTACTCCAAATTCTGAGTAAATCCATGTATAGAACATATATGCTGCGAAGCCTCCAAGTTACTACGCCATACAAAATGTTCCTAATATTCCCAATACGCGTGTTGGGTTTATACTGCCGATTCAATAAAATAAATAAATTCTCTTGAACGAATCTACAGTTGGATTACTACATACATACAAATCATCACGTCATGTCCCCTTCATTATATGTTATTTTTTAGTGTTTAGTTATTAAGGATTTTTTGTTCTTAATAAAATGTACAATATACATTCATAAAGTTCATGTAAAATACTGTATTTTGTATCGCTTTCTATTTTTATACGTAAATATATTATATAGGTATACTTTTTACGCAGTAAGTATCTATTTAATTATTGTAATATTTTATTTTTTATGTATTTCGTAACGTTAATTTAATGTAAATTAAAAAAAATACATAAATGAAATACCTGACAACCCTGTCTCATCTAATGCATAAATGAGAGAGAGAGATTGTATCAGGCGTATGCAAACAAAAGGGACGGAGAAATTGACTGTTATTAGATGCCGTGTGAGAGTAAGAAAGTGCGCCGAAAGGTATGCATTAGAATAGGACAAAATATAGGAGGTTTAAACTAGTACGAGACATCCCGGGACCTTATGCGAAGCAGTTTTTTGAGAATAATTTGTATGGCATTGCAAATCTATTCATTACATATCACTGATAAATATAGTTATTTTATCAATTCCAAGTTGACAACATTATTAATACTAGAAAACTAATAGTTCAATGCGCTTATGTATGTAATATAATGGTGTTTTGTTTTTCAGAATTGACTTTGAGCAGACTCGGCAGACTGAGCGATATTCCATGAAAATTTATACAGTTCAACCCATGAATCCACGAAGAAATTTATAAGTCCATAGTATTTTTGTCTACTACATAATATTAAGATTTAATTATATTGTTTAATGAATACAAACATTGTAGGTATGATATAGTTTACAATATATAATAACTTTGTTTTAAATATTCTTTTATTTTCATAACTCAATTAGAGAGAAAAAGAATAGTTACCTATCTTTCTAACTTTCTAGAAAAACAATTTGCTATCTCTGCTGTTCAAGATTAAAACACTGATTCTTTGATTTTTTGGGAAAAATGTCTTTTTTGCATTATCGTAAAAATATTTTTTTATAATTTTTCTTTATAAAAAGTGATTTATACCTAGAATTTTTTGGTAATGAAATTCTCCCAAAAAACAAAATTCAGTGTTTTAATCTTAAATACTGGGGAAGGTCAGTAATATTATTATTATTATTACTGGATTCCAGTAACACTTTCGGGGACCAAACAGAGATGGCGCTAAAAGCGCGGCATCAAAGAAAAAGTCGAAGTTTCCCTTCTACAAACAGAGATGGCGCTAAAAGCGCGGGATCAAAAAAAGTCGAAGTTTCCCTTCTAAATAAGTTCTCTTTTCTATGCTATGAAGTGAATACACCGTGATACTAGATGTAGTACTCCGTGCAAAAAGCGAGTCATGTGCTATAGCCGAAAAACAGTGTTGTCGAAAAACAATAATTTTTATTTTTTTCCGCGGCAACATTTTGGCGGAAGACTACTAGCGCCGCTGACGGCGTGAGAAAACGACAAGGAAGCTTATAGCTGCTTATAGCCAACGTGTCAGTGACGCGCTCTCTTGACAACCAACGCTCGCAGTGTGAACATCTATCTTGGCATCTGACATTCGTAGTGAAAACATCTTTTTTATTGAACGGCTGTAGTAAACGAACGGAACGACGCCGTCATCGGTCGACACGCGCGTCCCGATGGCGGCCATATTTTCAAGAGCAGAGGAGGTCTGTGTGACAGGACCCGTCACGCGCATGGACGCTGATGGTGCCCCAGAACCAAGATGAGGGCATCAACAGGACAGGAGGGTGGAGGCAGAGCGCAGTGTGGGGCCACCGCGTAGGGAACGCGGCGGCTCGCAGATTGGACCACGAGGGGCAATCCGTGTCGTCTGGGGCGTCGGTTCGCCTCCGGTGAGGCCCCAGCTGGTATGCCACCTCTGTCGAGATGCGCCGTCATAGCGTGCCGTGGGGCACAGAGCCAGCCATGGATGACGGTCTGGAGGAGGAGAAGAAGAAAGCACGCCGGACACGAGGAAGACCTGCTAGCCTGACGCAGAGGCTGGGCCCCGCCGAAGTACAGTCACCACGTGGAAGACAGTGACATGCCTGGAGGAAGGATGTCGCTGTACCCTGGGGCGGTATATTCTGGTCGGCGTCTTTTCGTGTGTTCGGGTGTGTTTGACAGTTCGTTTCGGTAGATGCCACGTGTTTCTGTTTTATTTGTTATCTGTTGTTTTTATTTAATTATTTTTTTGCCATGGACCATTTGTGAATATTATAAATAAAAAAAGCGCCGTACTAAAACAATTTTTAAGTGTCGCCATCATTTGTCTCTCATTTTCTTCCCCACACCTTGGCTTGATGTTTCCTCGTGGTAGACGAGAGGTCTCATCACATGGAATAACGCGCGTTTGACGTTATGGTTGGCAACATATTTCAGTTTCCCTTACATTTCAACACATCCTAGATAACTGTTCTCTAAATCTTAATAAACAAAATGTTTTTTTTTCATCAAATAAATCCGAAAACAATTCACATTAGTCGTTATTCTCTATAGAAAAACGATCAAACCAAAACGTCAAAATCCCATAGAAAAATGCCTCACTTCGATTTATACAAAATTTGCTAACTACGACATCTAGTGTATTATAATAAAAATCTATGTATCAAACATACAATCCACAGATAATCACAATTGATGAAATGAAAAACTTGGACCAATCAGAATTTACCAAGTCAGCTGCCACACTTATATTAGATAGTGAGGAGCATCAATTTTTCGGAATCTTTTTTGTTAGCTGTCAGTAATTTTGCGAGGAAGTTTTATTTCTAAATAATTACCAGAATAAGAATTTAATGAATGAAAACATTATTACTTCAATGTTAATTATAAATTCACACCATTAATTCATTTTAACTTAAAATAATAATTTTGATTTTTACTGTTTACATCTGATTTGACGTGTATCCCAGCCGGCAAATTTCATATGAAAATCAAAGATGATTAGGTTTACGGGTAATTTGGGTAAGCATTTCATTCAATATTATATTTCATTTTACATTGGACATTTTTTGAGCTGAACTGAAAAATTTATATTGTGATTTTTGAGTATTTTATATGTATACCATTATTAGTTTAGCGTGTTTATTATTCAAATTTATTTTCAATGTTTTATATTAAGTAAAAATGCATTAGCTGCAAGTGCCGGTTTTCCTTTGTCCGACAATCTTATGACTAAAAATAATATTTAATTGCAAAAAATGCACAATCAGTACCTTGGGTAATTAGTACCTTATAAATAATTACCTTATTGTCTAACATCTAGAAATTTTTCGACATGGAGCACACACATGATCAAACCAACCAAGAAAAATCCCAAATTTGTCACCAGGGCGGCAAGTCTAGTCCGAACGGCGAAATCAAAACCCTAGTGATTACCCATATCATGGATATAATTAATATATGGAGTTCTATAATATCTTTAGATGACATAGAACTCCATATGATAATTATATCCATGATATGGGTAATCACTTGGGTTTTGATTTCGCCCGTCGTACCAGACTTGCCCCCCTGTTCATCCAAGTGATTTTTCTAAATGTTTAGCGATAACTATACCACATTGAGCCAAAAACACTTCTCCATAAAGTGTTTTGCCTTCTCTAAATTGTCACCTATATAAGGTGTTATGTTATGATCTATGAAAATATGAACATAGATTAAATAAAAAGCTGTACCAAAATTTATTGAAAATTACAAGTTAAAGATTTTTTAACAGTTAACAATAGAGTTGGATAACTAAGGTCCGAATTTATAAAACATACTAATATTTTTCTCAAATGTATGAAATTTGTCTTAGCATGACAAATTTCATACATTTCGGTGTGCTTACTATTTTGACAATCACTGAGAATGGTTTATAAATACGGCCCCTAAGTCTACCGTATATATTATATATCAGCACACTGTAATGTATGAACCATGAAGGTATAATAATAGTATGAACAGTTAACTACATAGAGTTGGATATCTAAGGCCCAAATTATAGAATCGTTCTCCAGCTTGAGACTGGTCTTGAGCACACATTCTCAACCAAAATGATATTAATGATATAAAAGCCACTGAAATGATCTCAAGACCAGTCTCAAAATGTAGGTATAGAAGAGTTGAGATTGCTTCGAGACAGCTATCCCGCTATCTTGAGCACGGTCTCAAAGAAAGGGAAGGAGACAACGCTAGATACGAAAAAGAGACGCACATATATATATATATATATATATATATATATATATATATATATATATATATATATATATATATATATATATATATATATATATATATATATATATATATATATATATATATATATGTATGTATGTATGTATGTATGTATGTATGTATGTATGTATGTATGTATGTATGTATGTATGTATGTATGTATGTATGTATGTATGTATGTATGTATGTATGTATGTATGTATGTATGTATGTATGTATGTATGTATGTATGTATGTATGTATGTATGTATGTATGTATGTATGTATGTATGTATGTATGTATGTATGTATGTATGTATGTATGTATGTATGTATGTATGTATGTATGTATGTATGTATGTATGTATGTATGTATGTATGTATGTATATATATATATATATATATATATATATATATATATATATATATATATATATATATATATATATATATATATATATATATATATATATATATATATATATATATATATATATATATATATATATATATATATATATATATATATATATATATGATTACATGAAAATTCTTCGAAACACAATTGTTCGAATGCGCAATTGTACGAATAACAATTAATCGAAAATCAGTTATCAGAATGACAATTGTCCGAAAGCAAATTATTCGAACTAACATTTGTTGGAATACCAATTGACCGAATTTAATATATTTTTTTGTCATTATGTTGCCTCCTTTGACATATTTATTTTGTTGCCAGTAAAATATATTCGATGAAGACTATTATTACTTGTTGTATTATTGTTGGGTACGTATGTTTGCACATTTTTAATAACTAATCTTTGACAGCGCGGGATAGCCTAGTTTGTACACGAGTTTTTGATTTTGGCACATCATGTACAGAAAGTTTATCTAGTATTCACACCAATTTAGTTATTTTATTTTAATATTATAGTTACTTTTTATAATATATAATGCAACTGGCTCACGCCAGTCGCAATTATAACTACAAGCAAACTTAACCAACCTATTTTTACCAAAGTTTTGTAGGTTAAGTTTAAAAAATCGGTGTACATCCTAGGATATCCGACAGCGCGGTGCGTCGCCATGTTGTTTATTCCATAGATTTTTATTATACATAATATACCTACTATGTAGATGTAGTAGGTTCTCCGTGCAAAAAGTGAGTCATGGACTAACGCGCGTACCTATCACGTTTTGGTTGGCAACATATTTTAGTTTTCCTTACACTTCAACAAATCCCAAATAACTTTTCTCTAAATGTTAATTAACAAAGTGTTTTTTACGACAAATAAATCCGAAAACAATTCACATTAGTCGTTATTTTCTATGGAAAAACGATGTACGAAAACGTCAAAAATACCCCGGAAAAATGCCTCACTTCGATTCATACAAAATTTGCTAATTACGACATCTAGTATATTATAACAAAAATCTATGGTTTATTCCTCTCACAATACTACCAACATGACGTCATAAAAATTCGAACAATTGTAATTTCTGATAATTGTGTGTTCGGAAAATTGTTTTTCGAAAAAATGTGATTCGAATAATTGCCATTCGTAAAATTGATTTTCGTATAATTGAGCATTCGAATAATTGTTTTTCGAATAATTTTCCTGTCACCTATATATATATATATATATATATATATATATATATATATATATATATATATATATATATATATATATATATATATATATATATATATATATATATATATATATATATATATATATATATATATATATATATATATATATATATATATATATGTGATGGAGAAGTATTCTGCATTCAACACATGCTTAGGTATATGTGAAGTATGTATGAAAACACATAGGAGTTTGGAGTAGGTATTGATACTGCATCTCAGTAGAGATGAAAGGGAGGTAGGTATGGAAGGAGCTCCAAGACATTCCTACAGGGCTTACGACCTGTCATCGGCTGGTTTTAGTGATCACTTTATGATCACAGAAAATGTTTTTTTATTTCCTTGTTATTTTAGATGTGCATGTGCAAATATAATACATTAAATAAAATTATGTTAATCATGAATTAGGTTTACACCTATTTAAAAATCCTTTAATATTTGGTTGTATCTCAAGGAAATAAATGGACGGTAACAAAATAAAACAATGAATGTAAACTAATAAAAAATATTTATTTGCTCAATATAGTTCGTAAGGAAATTTATAATTTAATTAAGGAAATAAAAGTACGGTAATAAAATAAAACAATGTTAATTGAAAGCTTGAGGCCACGGTAACATGTAATAAAGTTATTTAAATAACTATTTATTTAGAATTTTTAAAAATGCTAAATAAATAGTTTTTTTGTGAATAATAATACTTGAGAAAAAAATAAGAAAAATTTATATTTTTAACTTCATCAAATGAATAAATAAAAAAACTGAAATACATTCATTAATATATTAACAAAATACATATTCTTTATCCCTTACTAAACATATTTTAGTTCCAACTATCTTATTAATTTGAATTGAACGCATGTTTTTTTTTAATAAAAATTATTTTTCCATTGAATTAAGAGTGTAAGAAAAATTTAAATTCTAGGTAGTTTTTTACATTTTTCACAAAAAAAGAAATTGAGAAAATTATCACATTTCCAAAAAAAAATTGTTTTGAGTTAAAAATAGATAAAAGTACCTAATTAGGTATTTATTATGTACATTTGCATATTAAAATAAAATTTAGAAAATTGTGAAGGAACAGAATTTATAAAAAATATCTTTATCTAATATATCAGTGAAAGAAAATAGCGCAACCCTGGTTGAATGCGGCCACACCCCCGCCGTCAGCGGAGAAGATTTAAAAATTAACTTTAAAATACAAATTAATATAATAAAATCACTAACTGATGAAAAGTAATCAATCCCTTGTGTTTAGATTGTATACTATGGCTAGATTTACAGGAAATTACAGCACAAGTCACCATATTAAAAGAGAAAATGAACAAAATGTGGAGGAGTACCGCTCTTCAAGACGTACCGAGTATAAATGAATGGTGTACACCACAAACGGCTACTGTGGTGTACACTCGATGCCCGCTCTGTATTACTCTGTGATATGAAACATTAAAACTAATACACAAAATAAAAATAGAAGACCCTGAACTAAGAATTCAGAAGACAACACAAATCCACAACTACAACACACATACAAAAAATTGCTTTCTAACTGAGAAAGCTACAAAAAAAATTGGACATGAAAGAGTAATGTGGCTGTGGACTCTGTGACCACAATAATTTGACAGAACAACTAAAAACTATGAACGTAAAAGCATTCCAACGGGAATTGAAAACCAGACCATATATCAAGAACTGAATTAAAGTGTTGCTGTATATTAAAAACTACTATATTAAAATTTACATTGACCAATTGGCTCTTTTAATTATCATTATAAATAAAAAAAATAGAAAATCTTATTTATGTTAATTTTGATTTATTGTATTGGATTTTTAACTTATTTTGAATTTATCATAACAAATAAACAGTTCAAAAAGTACAAAAACGATTTTCTTGATGAGTTAGCTTACATTTACCTTCTTGATCAACGCCGGGTATACCCCCCAGGGGACTTGCCTTACCGGTAAGTCACGGGTATGGCGAACCCGGTGTACCTGAGCTGAGCATTTTATCCTATCCCTCTTCCACGTCACGGATAATGCTCTCCTATACCAGATCTCCCACATCTCCACAACCTCCTATATCCACACAATCCCAGCCCAAGCCAAGGTGTTAGGCGACCCGTGCCGAGGGCTGAATGATACCAGGGCTATATGGTATCGCTAACGGAGCTTCCAGGATACCGGGCGACCTCCTGGAATAACTAGCCTTGCTGCATCATTCGGGGCTCTGATGCAGTCGATCCCTATTTCCCTAGATGCTCGTGGGAATCAAAATGAATAGAAAAAACAAAAAAAACCAACAAAAACCATACCACCAACAGCGGTTCAACACCGCAACAAAACAAGCTGGTCTTCAGAAGCCTGGAGTGCCTGCCTGCTTTCTGAGAAATCCTCAGATGCAGGCAACAAGGCAATCTGGGTCAATGGAGCACAGCCTCCAGAAACCTGGGATGCCTACCTGTTCTCTGGGAATACCCCAGAAGCAGGTAAACCTGCAGTCTAGGGCAATGGAGCATAGCCTCCAGAAACCCGAGGCATTCACT
This sequence comes from Molanna angustata, assembly GCA_963576475.1. Classification (NCBI taxonomy): domain Eukaryota; kingdom Metazoa; phylum Arthropoda; class Insecta; order Trichoptera; family Molannidae; genus Molanna; species Molanna angustata. The sequence continues at coordinate 21,092,030 of OY754967.1, read as the reverse complement.
TGCTCTCTGGGAGAACCCCAGAGGCAGGTGACCATGCAGTCTGGGTCGATGGAGCACAGCCTCCAGAAGCCCGAGGCATTTACCTGCTCTCTGGGAATACCCCAGAAGGGAACGCAAAAGATCCTAAGGGTCGCAGTGCATAAGAACACTATGGTTTATTTACAGAATTTTAAAGAGTCAAATCAACTGCCCAGATCTACTGAGCAAAATTAATCTAAGGGTTCCTAATCAATCGCGACGCCAAAACCCCATATTTTCGCTAAAGCAAATATCAACTAATTATCGACAAAATTCATTTCTTTGGCGTGTTTCTAACAATATGAATACCTCAATACTTAATTCACCTGAATTTGATGTATTTCAGTGTGGCATTACAGCAGTGAGATGTATTTTTGGTGGAGTTTTTTTTAATACTAGTAATTCATTTGCTTTTCTGTGAATAACTCTTTTTTTCTCTTATTTAATATCATATTTACCTCGGTTGCAGGATACTTAATCTGTTCTAGAAACATATTATATCATGATATTATACTTTTTATCTTACAAACGACGGTATGGCCTATCTGCGGAGACTTCTAATTGGCTGTTAAATATAACACTAATGTATAGCTGTTAGTCTTCCAAAAAATTTTAAATAAATAAATATACCTACCATATGATAAATTTTGTTTCAGTTTTTCTCTTGTTGAATATCTTCACTGTGAATGGTCTCTTTCCATCAAGTGGTGATGTGGTAGATTTAAATCCTGCTAATTTTGATCGTCTAGTGAAGAACAGTGATTCTGTGTGGCTTGTAGAATTCTATGCACCATGGTGTGGACATTGTAAGAATTTAGTTCCGGAGTATTCCAAAACTGCTAAAGCATTGAAGGTATAAATAATTAGTTTCTTACATACCTAAATAATTTTGTGTATTTTTTCTTATGTAGGAAATTGAATAATATTATGAAAAATGCAAATTTCAAATAATATAAATTAACACTTTCATAATATTATATTATCCAATTTCCTACATGAACATATATTTATTTATTTATTGATATAAAAAAAATTACATAGGTACTATAAATTAAGTGTATGTGTACATATAAGTGTATGTTTGTGCGTGTTACTGATATGTGTGTAATTGCTATGGTACAATGATCACCTCACTAGGAAATCCTGTGCCCAGGTAGAATATATTAAAAATAGTACATAAAAATTACATTTAACAGTTTTTTCTTTATACATGATGAACAGCTGTGTTTGAAAAAAAAATTATACTGAATCTTGGCCCATAAACGAAAGTGAAGGATGATAGATCATGATCGAAGACTGGCGCAAGATAACAGTTCAATTGTATCGCCTTTGTGCACACGATTGTACATAAACTAGTCGCATGCAACACACGAGATTCAACTGTCCATGTTAGTATGTTTAGATAAAGAATACCAAATTATATAACCTCAAATCCAAAATATTTAATAGTTTAAGAAATTGTTTTTCTTTAAAAAAACATGTATGTCAGGATAGGGTAGTGTGGCGTTCAGTCCCTTTTTTTTACCCCGAATAGGTAAATGGCTTGATGGTATGTATGAAGATTATTCTACCTTACAAATTGTATGAAATGAATTCATCAATAAATTAAATTTGTACAAAAATTATTTTAAAATGGTTTGTGAAGTACTAATAATATAACTGGCATATATATATATATATATATATATATATATATATATATATATATATATATATATATATATATATATATATATATATATATATATATATATATATATATATATATATATATATATATATATATATATATATATATATATATATATATATATATATATATATATATATATATATATATATATATATATATATATATATATATATATATATATATATATATATATATATATATATAGAAAATTAAATTATATAGTTTTTTTTACATTTTTTCTGGAAATATAAGCAGTTTCACAGAAAGTTTCACAGAAATTTTAATTAAAATTAATGTATTCCTTAGTAAAAAAGTTTGATAAATCCTGGAACATTTCATAAGTAGTATTTGTCTATTTATACAAATTTTCAGCATTATGGTTTTTGAGATATGTGGAAATAAAAAAAAAAGTATAAAAGTTCTGTGGGCCTAAATATTTTTTATAATTTCTAAAATTTTGGGCTCTGCATCAAGCGATCAAAATTTAATAGAGGCACACACACCAAAAATTTTCAATTCCGAAATCTGAGTCCCCATACATATGAAATATCTGTAGCCTCAAGCTGCAGGGTTACTCATGAAGTTGATCAACATAAGTTTAAGATCAGTTTCAGACTTTAGAAATCTTTAGAGTATCAAATTAATTAAATACTTGTATAAATTTATACAAAAATTAACAACAATTTCATATTAAATGTTGATATTAACATTTTTTTATGATCAAATGTAGGGAAAGATTAAAATAAATTACGATCGAGTACTGATTTATACATTTTTAAGATTAAGACAAGATAAGCACGTATTAAGAATGTGTCATGAGTAGCCCCCCAGGTGTTTTTTGACTTCAAAGTTGGAAAAACCATAAAATTTCTGTCTTGACTTTTAACTAGTCGATATGTTGAGAGGAATGAATTCTCTTGAATAAATCGATAGTTGGGTTAAATAAATGTATTGAATTTATTGTAGATTTTGTTATTTTTTTTACTTTTTAGGGTGTTGCTAAAGTTGGTGCAGTAAACGCAGATGAACACAAATCATTGGCTGGTGAGTTTAGTGTATCTGGATTCCCCACAATCAAAATATTTGGCCATGACAAGAAATCCCCTGAACCATATAATGGCGGAAGAACTGCTTCTGATATGACTGATGCCGTACTGAAGGCTGTTAAAGACAAAGTCAAAATGCAGCTCACAGGAAAATCAAGCAAATCTTCAAAGGTGAGATTTTTACTATCCATGACTATCGAAATATTGAACTTCTGTTTAGCAATAAATAAAAAGCACTGCACAAATATAAATATTATACTACTTAATCTTAAAAATAGCTTTCTAGCTTTAATAATTCAAAATATTTTATTGTTTCAAAAATCTTTGGTTGTACTATATTATTTTTAGTGGATTTATTTATTATTTATTATATTCATGTACTCATTATTCAGTCTTAATACCTTCATAATTAAACCCTTATTTATTTTTATTACATATAACTATAATTTTGTACATGTAAGTATAACCGTGAGGTGAAACATATGTACAATGAGCCCAACATAGTAAAGTACATAAAAACTTATGGTCTCAGATGGTTGGGACATCTCCAGCGTAGTTGGGACATCAAATGGAAGGGGAAACCTGATAAGACCCAAATTATTGTGGATGGATGGTGTAAAAAGGGACTTGAAAGCAATCAGTGTAACTAATTATAAGGTGTGGGCGATGGACCCAGTAGAATGACAGAATGTTCTTGAGGAGGTCAAGGCTCATGATTGGCTGTAGCGCCATTGATGATGATCTATAATTTTGGTTTAGATATAATTATTTCATTTTAAATCTTTTTTTTATTTCAGGATGGTGATTCAAATGATGTTGTTGAATTGACAGACTCCAACTTTGATAAATTAGTTCTACAAAGTGATGACTTATGGCTGGTAGAATTCTTTGCGCCTTGGTGTGGACATTGCAAAAATTTGGAACCTCAGTGGGCTAAAGCGGCAACAGAGTTAAAAAATAAAGTAATTGGTCTTAAAATTTATTGAATTAATTTTATTATGACTATCCACATTAATTTTACAAATGTATTTAATACTTTTATTGTTACAGGTGAAATTAGGAGCTTTAGATGCCACAGTGCATACAGTTAAAGCCAAATATTACGGAGTTCAAGGTTATCCGACCATCAAAGTATTTGGGGCTGGGAAAAAGGGATTGGATTCAGTGTCTGAATATGATGGTGGCAGATCAGCTAGTGAAATAGTTAATTGGGCTTTGAATACTTTATCTGAAAATATTGCTCCACCAGAGTTGATTCAGGTAATTTTATTTGTTTGCCATTTCGTTAAATGTCTAATTTTTACATGATCAGCCTGTAATACATATACATAGTTAGAGACAAATAATATAAAATCACTGTCAATGATTACCTTTGCTAGTTACAGATTTTTTTAAAATCTAATTATTCTATAAATGTAAAATAAATACTTGTAGATAAAAAAAAATTAAACTGTCAAATAGAATCAAATATTATGCTTTATACAAATCATGTATTCAACTGATTGAGGTATTTCTATTCCAGATAACAAGTGAACAATCTACCAAAGATGCATGCGGAGACAAACCATTATGTGTTATTTCTGTCTTACCACATATATTAGATTGTAATGCTAAGTGTAGAAATAATTATTTAAATATACTCCGCACAATGGGAGAAAAGTACAAAAAGAAGATGTGGGGGTATGTGTTTAGCAATACATTTAATAATAATTTTATTTGTAGTCTATTTTGATATATTTGTTTACTCAAAATGTATAATTTGTAGATGGTTATGGACTGAAGGTGGAGCCCAACCTGGCATTGAAGAAGCACTTGAGATTGGAGGATTTGGTTATCCCGCTATGGCTGTTGTTAATATTAAAAAAATGAAATATTCTCTTCTGAGAGGATCTTTCTCGGAACAGGGATTGAATGAATTCTTGAGGTATGTATTGTATACCTTTTTATTAATTAAGTTTAGCGCACTTTTCAATCTTTTGATTGCAACGGCTCCTAATTTGTAGAACTGCATTATGAAAATGAGAAATATAAACACATATAATTCTACAATAGATTTATTTCACTCCCGACGACCGTTTCGGCTTACAAGGCCATAATCAACTGGCCAGTTGATTATGGCCTTGTAAGCCGAAACAGTCGTCGGGGGTGAAATAAATCTATTGTAGAATTATATGTGTTTATATTTCTCATTTTCAATTAAGTTTAGTTTTTCTATCAACAATTCTTGTTAGAATTCCATTTTATGTAGATATCTTACAAATATAAAATAAAAATAATTGGTATTTATATTTTTTATTTGTATTATATCTACATTTTTATTAATTTTTCAATAAATATAAACAATATTAATGATTATTTCTAGATACATACAACTTAGGCAGTCAAAAAGATATTAAAAATTATATTTTATATTATTTATTGACTGAATATTGTGAAGTATAAAGTTTGAAATTTGCTAAGGTAAATTATTTTGTAAATTTTGTAACTAAGTTTAAAAGTGAGAGTTATTGTAAATTTTTGTAGTGAGAGTTATTGTAAATTTTTATGGGCTTTTAGTGGGGAGAAAGTGTGATATATTGATGTTGCGCCTTGTATCAGACAATAGGTATAGCGTGTTAACGATTACATACGAATAAAGTATTCGGGAATCTTCGGAGTTTGATATAAGGCAACGTGGGTGGTTTGTGGGGGTCATTCTTGTTCTACTATAGGCTCTCATGTAGTACTAATTATTGTGCTTCACTCTTATATACATATATATTTGCTGTAATTACAATAAACTGTGTTGAGTGTTAAACGCGTGTTATTTATTATATCTGAGTACAAAAACTACCAGATACTACAACTTGTTAATCGATAAATTGTTTTAGAATATTGTCCACCTGTGCAAGAGCGTCGCCAGCCCAAGGCCCAGGGGGGGCAATTTAACCCATTCATAGGCTATTCTCCGTATACCCTATATTATGGAGGATCTCTTGGCGACGCCCTTGCACCTGTGCGATATTCTAAAACAATTGGTGGATTAACAAGTAATATTCAGTAAATAAGTAATATAAAATTTTATTTTTCATATCTGAACAATAGTTTCAGAATATTGTCAACCTGTGCGATATTCTAAATTGACAGTTAATTTTTAACAGGGTGTACTGTAAATTACATATATTGTAACTTCTAGTATTTTTCAAATAAACTATTCAGTTTCAATTAAAAACAACTTAAACAAAATGTACACATAAATAGTAACAAACTAAGTTTTTTACTGTCTTGAATCTTGTGTACATATAAAATTATTATACTTGATTAATATTTTTTGTATTTATTTTTGTAGAGATTTATCTTTTGGACGAGGCCAGACTGCTCCAGTGAAAGGAGCGGAAATGCCCAAAATCACCGATAGCGAACCTTGGGACGGTAAAGATGGAGTGCCACCAGTAGAAGATGATATTGATTTATCTGATGTAGATTTAACAGAAGAAAAGGATGAATTATAGAAACTTCGCATATCATCAGAAATGAAATATTAGCTTTCAGAAATGAAATATTAGCTTTCAGAATTTTAACTAAAATATATTTCCTTAAATTTATACTACCTGATAACTTTAATACAATTTTCCGTTTAGTATAGGTGTAATATGCCCAGATTATTTATTTCCAGTCTTCCAATTTCTTTTGCAACATTTTGATGTCATGTACATATTTTCATACGTAAATATAAGCCTCTTTTAGTTCAGTGCTGGTGGGCAAAATATTCAGTGAATAAATTAATTACTTCATGTCCGAAATTTTGCAGAGACTGATTTTTATTTTCAGATTTTTATATAGGTACATTAATTTTGCAGTCAATTCCAACCCTCTAGTGCCGAAATTTACAAAATTATTTTTTCTCATGCAATTTACATTAGTAGAGTAGATTATAGAGAGATATGCCTTAAATAATTATATACTTGATTACTTTTAGAACAGTTTGAAATAAAATTATTATTTTGTATTTAATCATCAAACATTTTAAAAATTTTCCCATTTCAATTTTCAATCGATCTTATATTCAATGTTGTAATTTTTTTTTATTTCCTGAATTCTTTTTCAAATTCCCCTGTCATTGACAGTAGTTTATACATATCTAATAAGGTACGCTTTTGTACTGACTACTTAACTGGCTAATATATAGTATGTATTCCAAACTATATTTGTTTTACAACAGTTAAGAATACCATTTCATTACAATATTTACCTTTTAGGTACCTACCTAAATGCAATATATGGTTGCAGGTAACTGTATTCAATTACAATAGTGTAATCACCACTTAAATATTTCATCTTTTCGTGTAACGGGAATATTTATTTTGTGTTTAAATAAATTTAAATGTTTGATATTATGCAGTATTCTGTCAATACTGTTTAATTTTTAAGTACAAATTATGAAAATACTGTGTTATCATGTTGATACATTGATTTTATTAAACTGTATCTTGACTCTTTAAATGTTTTAACTTTAAACTCTGTTTGGTATTTAATTTATGTAATATAATCTTAGGTTAAACATGCATAACCTATCAATATATTATGATAAATACTATTAGGTTAGTATGATAAAAATAAGTCTGAGAATTTGTTTGTTTCTAAACATACTTTCTACATTAAGCTGTAATTGTTTGTGTAATTCAATTGGGCTATTCTTCTAATAATATAATTTTTTTTATTTTAATGTAAAATAGGAAGGCCAATATGACTTTTTGAAATTACATATTATTTGGTTTTCTTCGCTTAAGCTATAAACACTGCATTTAAGATTTTTTCTGTCAATTAACAATTTAACTGTTGGATTTTTACAAAAAAGGGTGTCTAAAAATTGTTTTTTTTTTACGTTGTATTGTAAAAGTCACGCCGAACACTAAAACACAATCTGCCTGAGCGCTTTTCAGCCTCGCTGGAAAGCACTGGCAAATAAATGAAAACTAGTATTGCCTGAGCAAGACTTGAGCTTGTCAATACATGGTAGAAATCCACGCCCGAGTGATACTCCGGCAAATCAGTCAAGTGGTTAATAACTAAGACCTAGTAAATATAACAAATAGATTTTATTTCTTAATTAACATGTCAAAATATCAATGTACTGGATTGAATATTTTTTTAAACAAGAAAAATTTTAGTCATTAAAAAGTAAGTTTAAACATATGTCGTGTTTTATTTTTTTACCCTAGATATGTTATTTCATGGTAAATATAGTTACAAAGTATACAATAAAATTTGAAATAACTACATATTTACACCATTTCTAACCTCTTGATATGCTGTGAGTGTCCCCTATAATTAATTCAAATACTACATATGAATGTATCTTATCTGAGTTTAATTCACACATCTTTCAATTGTGAAAACTGACTTATAATGATATATTTATAGTAATATCAAATTTTAGTTATATACCTAATCATTATGGGCCTTACATTTAAAATAAGAGACTGGGTAAGTATCAGCTTAAACACAAATTGCAAATAGTAAGTAAGGCCCTATGTGTTAGTTTTATTTTACTGTCAATGGAAACTTTTATTAGACCCTCCAATTTTTTAACCCATTAGATAACTCTTACAACCTATTTTATTATAATTTCATTAAACCTAGCCTTTTTACTCTCCACACTATGGAATAGGGGAGTCATGATTTCACAATTTTTAAGCATATATATCAATTTTTCAACGGGTATCATGTAGAGAGTGCACACTGTGAGTTTCGTCATGATGTGTTTGTATGTATGGCGTACGGAAAATCCTTTTTGTGTGCTCTCTACAGCCCAAACTATAAGTCCGATCTACTTCATATTAACATCATATGAGTAAAGTGCATAGACCTAGAGCTGATTAGTTTTCCATAGACCTCTTTTGATTTCTTCTCTATGAATTAATCATTTACGTTGTTTTTTTTGTGTCCTCTCTGCAGCCCAAACTATAAGTCCGATTGACTTCATATTGATATCATATGTGTTAAGTCCATAAACTTAGAGCTGATTAGTTTTCCATAGACAACGGTTCATTTTTTCTCAATGTTTCTTTATGATTTCATCTATTAAAACTGAAAAAATGCTCCACAACCTGGAAATTGGAGATATTTTAATTTGGTTTCAACCTATTTATACAACACCAAGAATCTTCATAAAATTGTATTCAAAGTTGGTCAATGTTAAAAGAAAAATATTCAACGGTTTGAAAAATTATATTTTATTTAATGGATTTTTGTATGAAACTTATATGTAACAAGAGAATTTTTTTATGTTTGGCAATGTTCAGTTCTTTGATTTCATATTGATATAAGAATATTAATAGCTTGAACTTAGAACTGATTAGCTTTCCATAAATAGCAAAAAATTTCTTCATATGATATCACGTATCAAAATATTCAAAATTCTCACATTCTTTAAAACAAAATTTAACTGCTTTTATTAAATATTTCATACAACATAAGCATTTTTCACCATACTGCATTAATAGTTTTGTCTATCTTAATATAAAAATATTCTATCATTAGAAAATTTATATTCCTGGTAGTAAAATTTAAAATGAATAAAATATTTCATACAACATAAGCATTCTTTACCATATTGAGATTGTCAACATTTCAAGAAGAAAAAATGAACGCTTACTATGGTGTGGAGAGTTTAGTGTTGGCCACAACCCACTCTTTAAGAATGATGCACTCTTCCTTTAAAGATGGTCTAAAGCAGGGATGGGCAAACAGTCGATCGCGATTGGTTTTAGGGTCGATCGCGCGAATGCTTACAAAAATGTACCTAAAAGTTTACAAAGCCCTGCCCGGCCGGCGTAATAATAGCGTAATTCTACTCCAAAATGAATACTTATCAAGAAAACAATTTAAAATAATCTTAATCAATTAAAAACGAAATTTATTTAATTTTATAACCATAATAATACAAGAACACTCGGAGGCGACAAATACGCACCACGCTTGATGTTTACCGCACGGCACGTGTTTGTCGTCAGTCTCGCCATTGCCATTAAGTCTCGTACCTCATACAGAAATTGGATGTGATCAGACGTCTGGAGTCCGAACTAATTTATCAGTTTCTCCATAACTCTCGTTGACTCTGTGCCGCTAATAAGAATATCATTATTTTGTCTTAAGTAAAACTAACGTATCTACGGTGTGTACGTCAATATTAACCGAATTACCTATTATTTAAAATGAGTGCGCCAAAGAAGAGTAGAACTTACAATTTTAACGATGAATGGGAAGAAGAAATTTTCTTTACCATGGTGAAAGACAAGTATATATGTCTCGTTTGTCGAGCTTCGGTTGCTTTGCCCAAACGAGGCAACTTAGAAAGGCATCATAAATCCTTGCATAAAATTTTCAAAAGCGATTTTACACCCAAAAGTGAAACGAGACGACGGAAAGTTCAAGATCTGAAACGTAGTTTAAAGGCAGAGCAAGTTATGTTTACCAGGCCGGCAAAACAATCAGAAGCTGCAACAGTTGCGTCCTTTAAAATATCTCATATTCTGGCAAAACACAAGAAACCCTTTGAAGATGGAGAGGTATTGAAAGAAGCGTTTCTCGAAGGGGCAGATTCATTATTTGGAGACTTTAAAAATAAAGCGGAGATCCTGTCTGCCATCAAAGAGCTCCAGTTGTCTCGTCGGACTGTAACTAGACGTGTTGAGATTATGAGAAAGGATATCGAACAAAAGCTAAAAAACGATATCATGAAATGTACATTCATTTCTATGCAATTTGATGAATCCACTGATATGACTGACACTGCCCGGCTATATGTATTTATTCGGATGGCATTTCCAGATACTACAGCTACAGAAGAGTTTTTAACAATTATACCTCTGAGAGAAACCACTCGCAGTTCTGACATCTACAATGCTTTTTTAAGTTTTATAAACTAGTGCGCTATATAAACTAGTGTGCATTACAACAGATGGAGCACCATCTTCTTCTTCTTCATCTTTGTCAGCCATCTCTCCACTGCTGGATGTAGGCCTCCTCCAATGAACTCCATCTCTCTCGGTCCTGTGCTTTCCCCAGCCAACCCCTTCCCGCAACCGGAATAATATCGTCTACCCATCTTTTTTGTAGTCGCCCTACCGGTCTTTTATTTTCCCACGGTCTCCATTTTAGTATTCTGGGTGTCCACCTCTCGGTACCCTGTCTTGGAGCACCATCAATGACTGGATATACTAATGGATTTATTGCACTATGCAGAACTAATGAAGATTTCCTGACATTTTTTTCATTTCACTGCATCATTCATCAGCAAGTGTTGTGTTCAAAAATACTAAACATGGCAGATGTGATGAGTATTGCTATGAAGATTGTAAACTCCATACGAGCCAAAAGTTTGCAATGACGCCTTTTCAAAGTGCAATTGGAGGCCAGCAAATCTGAGCACACAGACTTACTGCTCCATACAGACGTAGGGTGGCTGAGCCGGGGAAAGTTCTTCGAACGATTTCAAGAATTGCTGCCTGAAATTATTTCTTTTCTGAATCAAAGAGGTGACAACACTGAAATTCTTAAAAATGAAAGTTGGTTGTGTGATTTGGCTTTCCATACAGACGTGACCGGTCATTTGAACACTATAAACTTGGAGCTGCAAGGGAAAGATAAAACTATTATTGACATGATTAGCGCAATCAACTCATTTAAAAGTAAATTGCAGCTTCTGATTAATCAATTGAAAAAAAAATATTTGAAAAATTTTGCAGCTTTGAAAGCAAGAGCAAGCACAGTATCAAATTACAATAAATACGAAACAGAAGTTGGAAATATCCTCAGTGAGTTTGAAAGACGTTTTTCAGACTTACAATTTTTTTTTAATTATCTCAATAGAGACGAAGTTGGAATATTTACTGTAGAAGAACCGGGAAATCAAGGCACTTACAGGACTTACAACCTGTCATCGGCTGGTTTACATCTGTTAAAAAATATCTTTGACTCCCGACAGGGAAAAAAATCCAATGTTTGCGCATATGCAATAATAAAAATATTTGAAAGTTGCTACTTTCATGACTTATCCATTTCCTTGTGAGGGTGTTGAAATAATTGCTTCTGAAATATCGAATACTTTTGACATGGACTTGCCTTCTCTTGAACACGAGATAATGCAGATTATTTCAGACATACACCTCAAAGCCAGAGCAACAGATACCACATTTTGGTCTCTTTTAACGCAAGAAAAATACCCAAATCTAAAGCAAATTGCCCGACAATTAACTGCTTTGTTTGGGTCAACGTATTTGTGTTTTTTTTTTATTTGTAACATAAGAAATAATATACAAGGTACACATCAAAGTTTAACAATACAATATTTTTACAAAAAAAGATACTTAAGAACTAGATGCGGAATGTAAACTGCTTCACTAGGTTAAAAACCTGTTTTGAAGCAGCTTATAATTATATAGGTATATTGTTTAGGTGTGCGTGTGTGTCATTGTATGTTAACGTAGAGTTGTTTATTTATCACTGCATGTCTTGTCTGTTTTTTTTACCCACTTCTTTAATCCACATTTAAAGCTGTTTATATTTGTAGTTTTCTTCAATTCAATTGGAAGCAAATTGAAAATTTTTATTCCAAGGAAATGAAAATTTCTTTGTCCATAAGTCGACTTGGTTCTCGGTATCTGTATATTTGCTTGTCTAGTCTGTCTAGTCTGACGTGTAGTTTGGGTTGTTTGAAAGTCGTTAAGGTGTGAATAGATATAAGTGCAAATGTTTTTAGCATATAACTGTGGTATGTCTAGTATGTCAAGTTTTTTGAATAGTTCGGCTGAGGGTGTGCGAATAGGTACATTAAATATAATTTTCAAAACGGATTTTTGGGCTTTAACTATTGGATCTATATTTGTTTTGTAAGTGCCACCCCACCCTATAATACCATATTCTACTATTGATTGGTAAAGTGAATAGTACATTAATTTAATGACAGATTTTGGTAAAACATTTCTGATAGAAAAATGAAATTAATTTTTTTTAATTTCATGCTTAAAATTGAGATATGGGGTTTCCATTTTAAACATTGGTCAATTGTTATTCCCAAGTATTTCGTTTGTCTAGTTTTTTTTTATTTCAGTACATATACAGTTACTTTGTTGGTCTTTGCAGTCATGAATTTTCAGTGGTCTATTTTCATTTGGTTGTCCCTGGTCCGTTTTGGTTAAAGTTATGTATACTGTTTTGTCATTGTTTAATGTAAGTGTGTTACCCCCACTTTCACCAAGGTTCCTTAGCGCTAAAATCAATTTTTTGATGCACTTAGCGTAAAATTTCGTTTCTCCAAACAAACTTACTACCGTTAAGTGACGCCGGCGACTCAACTCTTAAGTGACGGTCTATTGTGGATCAAGTCATTCATCAACGTATTTTGTAACTAAAATTATTACATTTTAGCACTTGTTATATTTTATATTATATTTCTATATTATCCAGATATATTATTATCACGAAAGACCTGGTTTGAGAAAATAGTTGAATTAGCCGATGAAATAGACAAGAACGCTTACCCAGGTGAAATGAACGAAAGAATTTATTCATGATGTCAAAACATTGCTTTTTGTATTTGTTAAATAAAATTGAATTTCATTTAAAACAGCATAATAGATGTCAACGAAAACAATAATGGCAGTATGCACAATAACACAGGTAGCAGGGGTAGAATATCAGGTACGCGATATGTTTGTAAACATGGTTTCAGGTATACAGCGCCCGCGGCCATTCACGACACTAATGCGAATATACCTACTGATGAGATCAAAGTAATACTTTTTTTCAAACAATTTCAAAACTTGTAAAAATTGTGAACTACACACTGTAATAATATTTGATTGTTATTTTAATAAAGGAAACAAGATAAATAATGTGTTCTTGGTTTTTAAATATTTCTATATAATTAAACTTGAGTTCGTATTCCTTTACACCGGAAATTTAAGGAGAGTTGAGCCTAGGGCTCAATTAAGAATGTTGGTTTTTAGTTGGTGAAATACAAATTCACTGAGCGATGTACTCAAGGATTTGAGCTCCGAGCAGGTAGTTAGTTGATGATCCATTTGATGTTCCTTGGTGAACACGGCCATTACAGTTTAGCCAGTTTTTAATAAGATGCATCCCACTTTCTGCTTTTTTGTAAGTAGATTCCCAGTTTTTATCGCTAAATAACAACACAGTGTCATCTGCAAAACTTATGATTTGTCCTCCTATATTCATATTGCATAGGTCGTTCATGTAGATGAGGAATAAGATAGGACCGAGTATGCTTCCTTGAGGTATTCTGTAGTTTATATTGGAAGGCGAACTCAGAGTGTCTTGAAATATGACTAGTTGTTTTCGGTTTGTCATATAGCATTTCAATAATTTTAACGGGATGTTATCGGACTTCACGTAAATATGCATTATTCAGCATTATTTGGATAAGAATTATGGCTGAACGGAATATTTGATATATCTCACATCAATATTATTTTGTTTATCAATATTTTTTCTTGTGCTCCACGTCGTTATTTTTCATTATTTTTTTTGTAATTGTAACTATAAGCATTTTAAAAATACTTCAAACAAATATTTCAGATTTTGAGTGTTATGATAATAAACATTACTCGAAGAAACATTAATGCAACTAGATGTTTTTTTCAAATATTTTAGATAACATATAAGTCTAGTGTTGGACGTGAGGAAATTTCGATTTCGTTTTTATTTAAGCTGTAAAAGGGATTTGAAAATACCCTTTTTTAAATAAAATTTCTATACATTTCTAAGCATTTTAATGGTATAAATATTATACAGAATACAAATATTCTACATTATTATTGTGTAATATAGTCTTCTCAATAATTTCTATTAATTATCATTATTCGTTTACTTTTGGGAATTCAAATTGAGTTCGATACCATAATTGTTTGCAATGAGTAATTTTAATATTTTATAAAAATGTACGTTGTTTGCGGGAATTTCATTGAATCTAGTTGCTAGTTGAAAATGTATATACTTTTTTATGAGTAGCGCCCATACTTAGATTACATATTGCTACAGGGATGTAGTTTAAATTCTCCGTCAATATAGTTCGTTGTGTATGTTCGCAGATTATCGTAATATTTCCTCACCCCTGTCGCATCATACCTCACCCCCGCAAATATATTTTAGTTTTTGTAAACTCCGCCTTAACTCATTTCCGTTAATCCCTAATTGTTCCATTTTTTCAAAAAGTTTATTATGGGATATTGTATCAAAGGCCTTTTTAATATCCAAAAATATACCAATTGTTTTATTGCCTTTGTCAACATTCTGTGTTATATATCCAGTGACTTCGGAAATAGCATCCGAGGTAGACCTTCCTTCTCTAAAACCATACTGATTGTTTGACCAGATCTTGTTTTTGTCAAAGTAGTTTGTAAGTTGATTTTTTATGATTCTTCCTATGATTTTAGAGAGAATGTTTAGAACACTAATTGGGCAGTAATTATTTACTTCGTCTTTGTTTCCATCCTTGAATATGGGTACAATTTTTGCGGTCTTCATAGACGTTGGGAAGATGCCGTTAGTTATAGATAAGTTAACTAGATATGTAAGCGGAGCTATTAATTCATTTTTAAGGAGCTTTATAGATTTTTCAGATAGTTGGTCTATTCCTGTAGCACAGTTTGGTTTTATTTTTATTATTGCTTTGTTTATTTCATCCGATGAGGCCTTTTTAAGAATGAATTTATTTGTAGAGTGATTATTGTATTGTGCAATGGGGTCGTTTTGATTTGTTAATTTGATATTTTTGGCCAAGTTGGAACCGATAGTGGAAAAAAAGGAATTAAAATGGTAAATCTGCAAATGTGTGAATCTGCATTTTCTGAAATGAAAATAATTAAGTCAAAATACTGCAATCGGCTTACTGACGAACATCTGTCTTCGTGTTTACATTTGGCACTTAGTAAATACGTGCCTTCTTACGAGATATTAGCGGAAAACACGCAGTGCCATTCATCGACCTCTAAGTATTATGCAGGTAAGTACCAATTATTTTTTCTGCTTGTGAGTCGATCACTTGTCTTCCAATTTTTATGTTGTAGACTGCCGATGGTGTAAGTCTGCCCACCCCTGGTCTATTTGTTCAAGAGAATTTATTTCTCATAACATATCGACAAACTATAAAGTTAAGATACGCGAGATTTGTATGCCAGGTCTATATTTTTCACGGTTTTTTCAAATTTAGTCAAAAAACACCAACTTAGATGCTTCGCAGCATATATGTTCTATATATATATGGATATACTCAGAATTCGGAGTAGAACTTTAGTGTATGTGTCCCTTATAACTTTTGATCCGCTCAATGCACAGAACCTAAAATTTCAGTATATATAGAAAGTTATAGGACTACAAATATTTTTTTTTATTCATTTATATAAAATACACTTTTTTCCTTATATCTAGTAACAAAATTTTTAAATGCATAATAAAATATTTAACTTACATTAGGTTACATAATAGTTACCAGATATTTTACTATTGTCATAAACTGCCTCACTAGGTAAAACCTGTTCTGAGACAGTGTATAGATGTCTTATTAGTTTTCAGTTTTGGTTAATAACTATGGGAGTATTTTCAGAGTTCAGGTGATTAATTTATTTTTAATATAGTCTCTGCCCTTTTTTATACTCAGAATTTCGATTTATACAAGATAGAATGCTGAAAATTGGTATAAATATAGACAAATAGAAAATCTCATTTATTTGAAGATCTTTTCAAACATTTTTTATTAAATTTTTTTTTTCTATGAAAAATTTGTATTTAACTGCCTATATTTCCAAAGTTTTTAAAAATATCAAAAAACTCGAAACACCCCAACTAGATACTTAAATTTTCTATAAAAAATACGGTGCCACTATTTTTACGACCGGAATTGGCGGGAAAAGCGTTTTCCCGCCAAAAAGTTTTTATTTACACAACAAATTTTCTGACGTCGTCTATGTTTTTAGGTCATTTATAACCATAGAAAGCGCAGATAAACCAAAATACAAAAACATTTACCTTTGTCATTTTTTCAATGGTCATCAAAATGCATCATGGAAACCAACTTGAAGAAAAAATAAATAATATTGGCATCTAATTACATTTACTTAATTTTATAAATCATTTTTTCATCGAGATCTACAGTTATAACAAAGTATAAACAAAGGTAAATATTTTTATAACTTGATTAATCTGCGTTTTCTGTGGTTATTTTTGGTTTTCGTCTATGGTTGAGTCGTGTAAATAGTCGTAGCCTAAAAAATAACTTTTTTTAACAATTTTTATAAAAATTGAATTTAGTGACTACCTACAACGTTTCATACAATTTGTAAGGCAGTAAACACTATACAATATCTCACTCAATAGTTTGATACCTACTTAATCTCCAAACATATCCAGTATTATTTATAAAAATAAATTTGGTTCAATTGAACCCGGTTCAAAGTCTTATTCTGAAATTCAAATATTCTTATATAAGAATTATTTATTCTTATATGAAAATATTTTAATTTTAGAATAAGACTTTGAACCGGGTTCAATTGAACCAAATTTATTTTTATAAATAACACTGATCATGTTTTCATATTCTGGGTAGGAAAAAAAACTGACCTCCATACAATCCTATCCTGACATACATACCTACATGTTTTATATAGAAAACAAAATATCTTAAAATATTTATTGATTTGTGTTTAAATGTTTATAGTTTGGTACATATTCATCAATTATACATACTATCGCCATTGACAGTTGGATTTCATGTGTTACATGCAACTAGTTAATATAAAAGAAAATGGCCTCTTTTTGAAGTTGGTTCATACATAATTATATGTATTTAACCTGTATATATAATTTTGCGTATTGTTTTTTAAATAAATGAAAAAAATATAATTAATTAAATGATACCACAAAGTAAAAAACAAATTTTTGTCGATGTGAATAAAATATAATTCAAACGTTGATAATGGAACGAAAACATGAAATTTGGTTTATAATAAAAGTTTTGTGAGCCCTGCATCAAGCGAACCAAAAGTTATAAGGGGGGCGGGGTCTCATATACACACACACATGAAATTTTCTACTCCAAATTCTGAGTTCATCCATATAATAACATTCATACTATGAAGCCTCTAAGTTGGCATTTTTGATATCAAAGTTGGAAAAAGTCTACTACTCCATACAATTCTCTCTTGGGATACTGTTGATTCATTAATAGACATAAATTCTCTTGAACAAATCGGTAGTTGGAATAGGGTGAGCATATTGCAAAAGTATATTAACTGTTTTCAGTAGAATAGTAAGTAGATCAAATTGTGATGGCATCAAAGATGTGATTCCTATCAAAGGAGATATTTATTTATAGAAGTATTCATGCAAGTCTGGCCCCATTGGTTAAACACAAAAAAAAAAAGCTTTATACTTTGCTGCTATTGCTTTGTGGCACATTTTAACTAATATAATTAAATAAAATCTCTTAGTTTTTAACCACGTTGATTATGTCAACTAGTTTCGGAGACGTAACCGCTCCTTCGTCCGGACAAACTTATACTAAACTTAGATACTATGTACATAATGTGACCCGTGTGCCTAAATTATGTATCGGTAAGTTGATGGGCGGAGCTTACATTATTGAAAGCAGAGGTTGTCAACGGAAAAATATTAAATAATGGAGTATTGTTTAAATGTACTTGATTATTAATTATTTTTTGTTTTGTATTTAAGGCTTTTTTTATCTCTAATGCCTCCAAGTTATCCAATCTTAAGCCCTCTTTATTTATATGCAAGATTTTATATCCCGTTTGATTATTGAAAGCATGATTATTTTCAATCAAGTGATTTGCAAACTCTGAGAAATTGTTACTTTTTAAACATCTTAAATATTCCTTAATTCCAATGTCAAAATTTCTACCTGTTTTACCTATAAAAAAAAATTCGCAATCTTCACAATTTAATCTATAGACACCCGAATTACTTAATACCGTGTCTTTATCTTTATTATTTTTTAAAAAAGTTCCTAGGTTATTACCAGTATAAAAGGCTGGTTTTAAATCTGGTGGTAAGTCTTTTATTAGCACTGATTTTATTTTATCATTTATAAAAAGCATTCTCCGCCATTTTTGATCATTTGTGTTTATACATTCTTTACCGCTGTACAAGTAATTGATTATATTTTGTCTCTTTTGTATTTTATTTTTTATATTACTTATTATATTTAAGTCATAACCATTATTAATCGCGATGTTTTTAATTGTATTTAATTCTATATTGTAATTTTCTACTGTCATTGGAACATTTTGTAGCCGATGTAACATTGCATAGAAGGCAGACAACTTATGTGATAGAGGATGATTTGATGAATTATGTATAACTGTGTCTGCGTATGTAGGTTTACGATAAATACTGAAGTCGATTGCGTTATTTTTTAAAGAAAGAGTTAAATCTAAGAAGTTCAAAGTGGAGTTATTGTCTATTTCAAGAGTAAATTGAATATTTTGGTGAAACGAATATATAAAAGGCATAATTGATGAATGTTGCACAAGCGCATAAAGTGATCACTTAAACCAGCCGATGACAGGTCGTAAGCCCTGTAGGTTCCTTGAGTTCCTGGTTCTCCTATAATATTCCAACTTCGTCTCTCTCGAAATGTTAAAAATTGGTCAGGAAATATGTTCATAATAAATTTTATTTTATTTAATATTCAATGTTATTACACAAATAATAAGGCACATTATAAAATATAATGATTACTAAAAAAATACAATATCTAATTAGGCAATAGAAAAAATAACTGAAATAGAAAAAATATTTCAGAAATATCTATGTATACCTAGGTAAAAGTATAAAAATATTTTATAATTCAGTCTGGAAAAATTTCTTAATTAAAATACATTTTATAATACTTATTTTTGTGCAGTTAATAATTACAAAATAATCACAAGGTTTAACAATATCATATTTATAAAAACTGGTTTCAAGAATAGTAGTTTCAGGTAAGATTAAAATTAAATTTTGTTTTTATGAAACAGTTAATCACTTGGTATAATCATAATTTCGTTTATTGTTGAGTTCAATATTGCATGACTGTTCATTTTTGCTAGAAAATGTTACAAGAATGAAAGGTGTGAGTTTCAATAGTAAATTAAAGCTTTCCTTATATACTAGTAATATATGTAAATTCAATAATGAATCAATGAGTGATATAGAATAATAATTGAGAAATGAATGTCTAATTGTTGTTAGGAAATGTCCATTAACTATTTCAACAAAATAGGGGAAGGGTATTTCAAAAACTTTGAAAAAAATTGTAATTTTTTTTATATTGCTTCTTGGGCAACTAATAGGTACTATGTCCAATATTAATTTGACACGCACCAAATAACAAGTTGGTTCATTCTGGAGAATTATGATATATATCATCTCACAGATGCAGACAGAAAACACAGTTAAAAACTGTGTCTACACCGGGAATCGAACCCTGGACCCTGGACTTTGCTCAGGAGTCAGATCAGAACCAACTGAGCCACAAAGGCTAACAATATTATATTATACATACGTAGCAATTATGTTTATGAACTTTTGTCATGTGTCATCCAATCATTATACTTAAATAGTTAAAAATGCATATTTAAGATTACAAATATTAGGAAAAAATATAATAGTAATATTCATTTTGAGATTCAAATGCTGAGTTAAAAGATAATTTTAATTGAGATAAAAAAAAAAAATTTGAGCAGAACACTGCTTCTTTATGAGCAAGATTTACCCCATTGGTCAATAAATTGATTCAAGAACAACATTAAGGTGAGAGTATAGTATTCTATGAATGTCACTAATTTATGATAATTTCTTAAATAATTATAGTAAGTAGGCATGTAAAAATTATGATTATAATTGATTATCTTAATATTGCATAATGTAATAAACATTGTAGTAAGTAATAAACAAAAAAATAAAAATCACTTTTTCCTGTACTTATTATTACACAAAAAATGCATTTTTTACAGAAAAAAACACAAATCTCAAAATTAGATTAGTAAACTTATAAACAAATCAATGACATATAAAATGATTGTGTGTCAAATAATTCAGTAAATATATAAAATTATAATACATTGACTTGTAATTATGGAATGTCTTAAAAAACAATACAAAAAAGTAATAAATGATAGGTATTCAAACATTTTAATATAGGAGTAAAAACTCTTATAATCTAAAATAAAATATACATAAGTAGAAATATTATTAATATAAAAAAATATGATTATGGCATCAATCAAAAAGTGAGATTCAAAACTTATAGATATGTGTAATTAAGGTATACAAATAAAAGAGATCTATTTAAATATATCTAACTGAATTTTTCCTATGGTTGATTTGAAAACAAGGTTTTCCTGTGGTTGATTTTTACAAATATAAAAAGGAATGTTTCTCCACATACAAACAAATGCAATATAAAAAATATGTGAAAAATTGTCAAAAAAAGATTGAATGTGAAAATTTACATTGAACTATATGTATTTACTACGTACTAGAAGCAGCATGTGCATATAAAATATATGTAACTAAAGAGATAAGACAAATTAACCAACTTCATTTAGTAGTGGTTTAGTATGAAACAAGCGTTAATATTGTAACATTATGTGTACTGCAATTTTAGATTATGAAAATTCCTAGTTGTATTTTTAGATATTGCTTTAATGCTACAAAGTGAATAAAAGTAATGGAATCAAATTTCATCTAAAAATATTGTTTTTCAACATATATTTAACTCTCATAATTAATTTAAATAGGAAATATGGACGAAATTGAGGAACTGGAGAAACGTCATATTTGTATGTTTAGTTTCTTTTAGAAGTTTGTCACTTTGCAAAAAAGTACAAAACATTTGAAATGTGTGTATCATATTACTTTAAAGTTTTGCCCTTTCATGGACGTGGCTTCAAATTAATTTCAATCGTTATGCAAGTACCCAAGCGGATAATATGGAGGCCACTCTAAGAGTCCATGAAGTTAGCTAACACTGACACCTCGGACCCTGTATATATTTGTATGTACTATGCTTTTGATAATTTAATAAACATAGTGCAAAATATATTCTGTATCCATCTACTAGCACGAAATATCCTAAGTTTAAATCTAAAGTATGTTCAGGCTGGTTGATAACTGTATTAAAAGCTGTTTTGATAAACTTAGTCTTAATTTTCTTTTAGTTAATGATTTAAGTTCTACTAGGAGTTGATTGAAAATAGACAGGTCTGTAAGTAAACTGATATTAAGGTTATTATAGTATAAATATAACTTAACAGAATTTTGCAGTATCCTACCCCACTCCATAGGGAACGTTTTAGAGTTGTAGGTCTTTTCATCCCGGAGCGGGATAAGTATAAACCAATAACTTGACAATTTGCGGTGGAGTGGGGGACCAAACAAAAAAATATCATTTTTTGTTCTGCACAGTCCATGTGATTTATCAAAATATTTGCCGATCACTATACATACAATTAGTAACAAAGAAACATTTATTGAGAATATTAAAATGTAACTTGTAATGTATCTTTTTACACAATCACTATTCCTCTCCCTCCCCTATGCCTGCTCGTTACCTCCCTTACCTCTCGATGAAAAAATTTGCATTTTAAATTTACCAATTTTGTTCCAAACGCTTAATCTGGTACGTAGTACCTACATATAAATCAATGAAAATTTACCATTTTGATTCAAAATTTGTTGTAAAAAATCAATATACATTATAAAAGACTTTTTACGATACACATACAATTAATTACATAAATCACAATTTTAAATCACTTTTCACAAAATTGTATTATAGGATTATATTAACTCAAAGTCTTATTCATAATATTTCCTTATAATTTTTTAATTACATATCATAACTTAAACACATTATGAACTCTTATAATCTTAGCTATATATCATAATGGAGTTCTCATTGTGGTGGCATATAGTGGAATTGTTCATCTTCCCGTTTAATCGTTTCCTAAATCCTTTTGATTTTGATTCACCATAATTCATGTATGTTAATTAGTTTTATAAAATTTGTGTTACATATTAGATGGGTCGATGGCAGAGCGGTTAGCGCATTGGGTTAGTAATCCAGTGGTCGCGAGTTCGAATCCTGCCTCGACCGATTTCGTTCATCTATAGCACAAGCATTTATGTTTATTTTAGGGAATGTAGGAAGATGTATATGTACTTGTTCAACAAGGACATATTCATTTTTTTCTTTGAAAAAAAAAAAATATTCTGGTCTTTATGTGGGTAATTAATTGTCTTATTTAATGTATTGTGTGATTACGACTGTTTGTAACCGTAAATAAATAAACTATTCATAATACCATTATAAAAATAATGTTACTATGGTTTTGTTTGAGCTGACAACATCGCAAGTCATTCATGTTTCTTCGGTGATTTGATATTTATCAAATTTTGAAAAAAAAAAATACAATCATTTCTTATACATAGTGTGCGTGATTTATTTAAATTTTTTTCTCGTGAATATCATAATTTAGAAATTTATATGAAAAACCTCAGCGAAAACTGGAGCAATAATAAAAAAGCATAGACTTAATAGTATATGGACCACACACACAGGCGTTTTGTTCAGCAGGTTTTCGGCAAACATGATTTGCACGGACATATCCTACTCATTATTTATTAATCCATCTATTTGAAAATCATATTCTTTTTCCCTTCATAGAATAATGTACTTTTAACAAAAATAATTTCTCAATATACATGTTATTAATTTCAGCAGATGACTTTCGAAGTCAAATAGTTCTAAATTATGTATAAAAATTCTATAAATACTAAAACCTTTGATTGTCTTCATCAAATTAATTTCTTCTTCTTCTTCTTTAGCCGTCTCTCCACTGCTGGATGTAGGCCTCTTCAAAATCCTTCCATTTATTTCGGTCCATGGCTCGTCTCGGCCAGTTTCTACCCGCAACAGGGACAATATCGTCCGCCCATCTTTTCATCGGTCGACCTATTCCCCGTTTATTTCCCCATGGTCTCCACCTCATAACTCTGGGTGCCCATCTCTCTGTTCCCTGTCTAGCAACGTGACCTGCCCATTGCCACTTTAATCTTGCTACATGGTCCATAATGTCGACAACCTTGGTCTGGCGTCTGATCTCTTCATTTCTTATTTTATTTCTCAGTTCTTTAGTCATCAAATTTCTAAAATTAAGAGATGAACTCGCTCACTTTCTATACTATTCACAAGAAAACAATGTTGTTTTGGACTTGAATCAGTTGTTTATAATTTTTGCTCAAAATGCTGTTTACGCGCACACAGTCCATTCTATAAAGTCTAAGTGAAAAAGTGAGTAACCATAAATTCATGTAGCCATTCTCATTTTAAATTATCTGTCGGTGGTGATGTCAAATATTCTTTGTTATTCAAGACGTGAAACAATATGCATGATCATATTTATAATTAATATGTATTTTATTGATTTGTGAAATTGAATGAACATGGAAATAATATTTAAAATATTTTGTAGAATTATTATTTATGAAGAAGCAGAAATATAAATATTTACGCCGGTTCACAAGCATCAAAAATTATTGACGTGTAATGAAACCATCTGAAATATTTGAGAATAATCGGAAATGCTCAGCTCCCATGGTGTTATTATGTTAGTGTTACTTATATACGAGGAATGCCCATAATAAAGCATTATTGCCTTACAATATTATTATGAATAGTGATTTTTTGTAATGTTATAAACTGTAACAAATCTATTGTAGGTTATTATGAATAAGACTGAAAGAATGTAGTTATTTATAATAATCATTGATACTAATCTGAGGTTAAAGGATACGATTTACACAATGAGTAATTATTTATGGCCACAAAACCACATTTGTAGTTAAAAAATTGAATTTCACATTATTTCAATACCAAGACTTAGATATAGAATTGATTTGACGAATTTACACTGGAGATAGTTCAATGACATCATACTTTCTTTCTTTTTTACAAAGCAATGGATAAAATATAAACATATAATATCCACCTATAGAAGAAAGTATGATACTCAAGATAATGGCAATTATACCCCAAGCAGACATACCAGAGCTTTTCTTAGCATTTGGTGATAATTTGGAAAGTGCTGAAACAAAGCATTCATAAACAAAATTAAATTAAATACTTTTAATTAGAGTATAACTTTTAATTAGAATAGAATACTTTTAATAAGAAGAATTTATTTAATTATTCATGAAAAATACAGGAAACATAGTTAATCAAATAGTTGTTTCCCACATTAGTTAGGCAAACCTGTGTTGGGAGTCTATATAATAGAAACAGAATTAAAAAACTTGTTTAGAATCAATTCCACTATTTATTAAGACTACAACCGGTTTCATGCTAAGCACATTTTCAAGTTGAAAATGTTGTAGTCTTAATAAATAGTGGAATTGATTCTAAACAAGTTTTTTAATTTTAGTTATTAAAAATATTAATTAATTTAAATGGAATTCCTTCAAGAACTGACGATCAAAAAGTTAAATCTAATTAAAATAGAAACAGATTTAAGAAGAATATCAGATATGGCACAAAAATGTCATACTGATCTGAGATCACAATAAAGAATAGCCCTGTGTGTTTAAAATGATGCCTAATAAATAATGTAGGCATATTCAAAACAATTTGATGATTTGGTGGCATAAAATTTGGTAATAAGTTAACCATTTTATTGGAAAATTTGTTTTCAGCTAGAAATATTCATGTCTATATGATGGAAAAATGTTTAAAAGAGGAATAAAGAAATTACAAATTATTATACAAATTATAGTTGTCGCCAAATATCTCAAGTCGTTAACCGACAAGGGGAATGATTTGCATGTATACCAACAAAGCAAAAAGACACAAATTTGCACTTAGAAAATCAATACAAACAACCTCGATTTAGAACATATATAGATATGTTGACTTAATATATTTTAATATATAATCTTAGGTAGTAGCATAGAATAATAATAGTATAGAATACTCTTTAGCCTGCAGTAAACGCGACTGCTTTATGTTGACTAATTTGGTCAACATTTTGCTACGAGCATTCAGTAATCATTTGGCCGTTTGTGTGATACGTTCTCCAAATAGGGATTTTTTTAACTGCTTGCAAAATTATTTATGCAGTCATAATGAGTAGTACTATACGAACAATGTCTACCAGCAGAATCATACATATATTGACACGAGCCGGCCAATAAAACGGCTTCACTTTTTCTGCGAGGTTTTGTATGGGAATGAGTATTCTATAGTTTTATTATATTATTCTATGGGTAGTACAAAGGCACTAGTTTCACCAAGGAGTATTTTTTTTATAAAATATATGCACTTACTTTTGTTGCTTTCTTTTGAATTTTGAGAGCTATATCCTGCCCCATACCCAGCGACCTTTTGATTGCTAGTATATTTCAAAGCTTTGATGCTGGACCGTGATCCACTTAGGCATTCTGAATATGCTAGAACTATAGATTTATTTTATTAATAAACACATCACATTTTTTAAATATTTATGACACAAAAGTATATTTATTATAATAGAGGGTAAAAATTATATACAAGAAGAATTTTTATAATAACATTTTAAACTTACTTGACAGGAGCGTAAAGGAGATGCATAAAATAAGTCTCATTGTAAATTAATAATATTAGGTTTAAAATTAGAAAAGCAGCTGATAATTCCACATTAAACAAAAATAGATCGAATTAAACATTCCAAGTATTAATTATTCGTGGTTACAATATGGATTAAAACTCCTCATTACAAATAATACAAAATATATACATATACAAACGAAAATAAAAAAAACTACAACTCTAAACTAAAACTTAAAACCATAGCAACACTGTATTGCCAGAATAAAATATTAAAATGTAATATAAAATAATCATGGCTTTGTTATGCCCGAGAATAAATTTTGCCGAAAAACAATATTTTTTTTCCTCGACAACATTTCTGAAAGATACTAGCGGTGTTTGCGGGCAAGCAACGAGACTAGCAGTTAGCACGCGTTCTCTTGGCGTTCAACTCTGGTTAGAGACGGACGGTTTGGTGTGACGCCGTCATCGGTCGACATGTGCTCCCGATGACGGCCATATTTTCGACGACGCAGGAGCTTCTTTTTGACAGGACACGTCACACGCATGAACGCTGCCGGTGCTACGGAGCCAAGATGAGGGCATCAACAGGGCAGAGGCGTGGAGGCAGGGCGCAGTGTTGGGCCACCGCAGCAGGGAACGCGGCGGCTCGCAGATTGGACCACGAGGGGCTTTCCGTGTCGTCTAGGGCGTCGGTTCGCCTCCGGTGAGGCTCCCAGCTGGCCTTCCACCTCTGTCGAGATGCTCCTTCATAGCGTTGCCGTGTGGCACGGAGCCAGCCATGGGTGACTGTCTGGCAGAGGAGAAGAGGAAACTACGCCGAGTACGAGAAGGACCTGCCAGCCTGACGCAGAGGCTGGGCCCCGCCGGACTTTCAGCCACCACGTGGAAGACAGTGACATGCCTGGAGAGAGGATGTCGCTGTACCCTGAGGCTGCACCTTCTGGTCGGCGTCTTTTCGTGCTCGGTTGTGTTTGAGAGTTGGACTGTTATTCTACGTTTTGTTTTGTTGTTTTTGTTGACTTCTGTTGCTGTTTTGTTTTTATTTATTTCTTTGCCGTTAGACCTTTATGATATTTTGAATAAATGCGCCGTACTAAAATAATTTCATAGTGTCACCATCATTTGTCTCCTTTTCTTCCTCACATTGGCTTTGATGTTTCCTCGTGGTCGGAGAGAGGGCTCATCACTATGATCCTTTTCTCTATCCAAAAAAATCACCACCTGCCCCCACAGGCTTTGCTATTTCTAACAGTCCGTCTTATTGATGGCGGCGTCGCGTCGTTAGTAATTATATTGTAAAATGTTGTTATAGCCGAAAAACAGTGTTGTCGAAAAACAATAATTTTTAATTTTTTCCGCGGCAACATTTTGGCGGAAGACTACTAGCGCCCCTGACGGCGTGAGAGAACGACAAGGAAGCTTATAGCACGCGCGATGGCACGCGCTCTCTTGGCATTCGACACTGGTGAAGGACGGACGGTTTGGTGTGACGCCGTCATCGGTCGACACGTGCTCCCGATGGCGGCCATATTTTCGACGGCGCAGGAGGTCTGTGTGACAGGAGCCGTCACGCGCATGGACGCTGATGGTGCCCCAGAACCAAGATGAGGGCATCAACAGGACAGGAGGTCGGAGGCAGAGCGCAGTGTGAGGCCACCGCGTAGGGAACGCGGCGGCTCGCAGATTGGACCACGAAGGGCAATCCGTGTCGTCTGGAGCGTCGGTTCGCCTCCGGTGCGGCCCAACTGGTATGCCACCTCTGTCGAGATGCGCCGTCATAGCGTGCCGTGGGGCACAGAGCCAGCCATGGGTGACGGTCTGGAGGAGGAGATAAGGGGGAGAAGAAGAAACCACGCCGGACACGAGGAAGACCTGCTAGCCTGACGCAGAGGCTGGGCCCCACCGATCTACCGTCACCACGTGGAAGACAGTGACATGCCTGGAGTAAGGATGTCGCTGTACCCTGGGGCGGTATATTCTGGTCGGCGTCTTTTCGTGTGTTCGCGTGTGTTTGACAGTTCGTTTCGATAAATGCCACGTGTTTCTGTTTTATTTGTTGTCTGTTGTTTTGTTTTTTTTTATTATTTTATCGCCATGGACCATTTGTGAACATTATAAATAAAAAAGCGCCGTACTAAAACAAATTTTAAGTGTCGTCATCATTTCTCTCCTTTTCTTCCCCACACCTTGGCTTGATGTTTCCTCGTGGTAGACGAGAGGTCTCATCAATGTCATTCATTTTTGTTGTTTCGGTCGAAATAAACCTTCTCCCTAGATTCATTCCTCTGTGATAAATCTGTGGTTCACTGAGCATATCCGGAATTTATCTATGATATGTATACACACATCCGTTTGCGTGTCAGTTGTCGGCGAATTTGATGTTTGTCGCCTAATATTTTTGTAACTAATTTTCCGGCAATGGAAAAGCGCAATATGTTTTTGCTTGTTTGCATTTTATTTGCATCAAGTGTAACATGCGTTCATGTTGATAAAATAAGTAAAAGTTTAGTTATCAAAAATGTAGAAAGAACGATAGACTTATCGACTCAACTAGTCAAGATTTCTGCTAAGGTTACAATTGAAAATACCGGAAAAACTCCAGAGAATAATTTTTTGATTGCTGTTGAATCAATAATGAAAGGTAAGATTGCTCATATGTCTGCCAAAGATTCTAACAAAAGGGAAATGCGTGTCGTAGAGACACGTATAGACGGTAACGCTGATGCTAAATTCTGGAGAGTCGATGTAAAGGATGCACTTCAGCCTGGAAAAAATGCAGTTTATCAAATAGATACCGTATTTTCAAAATCATTAGTGCCATATCCGTCAAGTATCACCCAGAAGGAAAAACAATTGGTTAAGTACATAGGAAACACCTTTTTCTACTCTCCATACTTTACCAACAACCAGAAATCCAGTGTTTTATTGGGTACAAGAAATATTGAAAGTTATTCCAAAGCTAAACCTTTCACTGTCTCTGATTCAGCCATACAGTATGGGCCATATGAGCAAACTCCTCCTTTGTCTTATGAAGAACTTAATATCCACTATGAAAATAATTCACCATTCTTGACTGTAACTAAAGTTGATCGTACAATTGAAGTGTCCCACTGGGGTAACATTGCTGTTGAGGAAACTATTGACATGTATCATTCAGGTGCTACTCTGAAAGGTTCATTTTCTAGATACGAGTACCAGCAAGACTCAACTAGTGGACTTTCAAGTGTCAAATCTTACAAAACTCTTTTACCAGCTTCAGCTACTGGTGTCTACTACAGAGACACAAATGGAAATATATCAACATCGCACATGCGTGTTAAGAAGGATGCTGTTGAATTAGACTTGAGACCGAGATTCCCACTCTTTGGAGGATGGAAGACTCATTACACTCTGGGATACAATGTACCCAGTTATGAATATCTCTATCATTCTGGGGACCAATATCTACTCAAAATGCGTTTGATTGATCACATCTATGATGATATGGTGGTAGACGAGATAACAACTAAAGTTATTCTTCCAGAAGGTTCTACAGATATGAAAATTATTCCTCCGTACTCAGTAATAAGACAACCTGATTCATTACATTATACATATCTTGATACTAAAGGAAGACCCACCATTTCTTTTACCAAAAAGAATCTTGTTGAAAACCACATTCAAGATTTTCAACTACATTATTCATTCCCTCGTATTCTAATGTTGCAAGAACCAATTTTAGTTGTTATTTTCTTGTATGTGTTATTTTTATTGGTTATAGTGTATGTAAGATTAGATTTTTCCATACAAAAAGAAGATCACAAAGATTAATTTTTAAGTTCCTATTTATAGACATTTTGTAAAAAAAAGAAAAGAATATTGGAAACATATTATTAGATTTTTGCAGTGTCTATTGTTATTTAAAGTAAATGTTTCTTTAAGTTGTGGTCACATTTATGCAGTGTGTTTTATGGATATTATATATTTCAAACTTTTCCAATTAACATTTAATTAACGATAAAATTATTTGAAAAAATCTTTTCTGCATTGTCCAAAAAGCATATTATACAAAGTACTTTGAACAAAACATTGTTCATTATTTGGAGACTGTAATGTTTAATTAAAGTGGTTAATATATTAAATATATTGTTTTATTTTTATCATGTTTTTATCAATGTCTTAAATGTATTTTACTTTCTATGTTTTAGAAGTATGGTTCAAATATATTTACCCTAAGGGTAGGGCTGCCAACTCTTATTTACGGATAAGTGGGCAATCAGAAATTAATACGCGGGACTTGGCCAAAAAAGCGAGACTTGCCTACAAATGTACAGAAAAAAAATACAATTGTGTTTTTTTATCACTTTTATTTAAATTTAAACTTTAGATTTTTTTTTTTTAACATTTCCACGTAGGGGACGCCAGCTATTAGGATTTGGGTCCATTTTACTCTTCCAAAGAAGAGCACTACGTAGCGTTGGGAGGGGTTTGCAATCTAGAAAAGAGTTTATTAATTTGGATTTTAAAAAGACCCGGGTTGTACGAAGGTGGAAACACAGAATTCGGAAGATCGTTCCACAGTCGGGCTGCTGCATTAATAAAGGAGTTCGAGAAGCGACTTGTTCGTATATGTTGAAGGTCCACTGTGAATGGGTGCTGCGATTGAGTGAAGCGAGTGACTGTTGCGAGTGGGTGGAGGAGGGACCAAAGATGCAAGTTCTTCTGAGCAATTCCCGTGGTAGTATCTATAGAATAAACTTAAAATACCAACTCTGCGTCTGTGTTCTAGTGATTGCAATCCATCAGTCAGTGATGGATCATCAATCAGACGTATAGCACGCCTTTGGACAGCGTCGAGGGTATTCAGTAGGTATTGGGGGGCGCCACTCCAGAGGTGACTACCATATTCAATAATTGGGCGTATTTGCGCTTTGTAGAGTATACAGATCTGGGTCTTAGTGAAATATCTACGCGCTCTATATAGTACGCTCAATTTTTTGGAGGCGAGTTTCACCTTAGCTTCGATGGAGCCCTTGTAGTGTAATTGATTCGTTATAGATACTCCAAGCAGGTCGATAGAGCTGCTGTTAGGTAGGGTGCTTCCGTTGAAAGACACTTGCAATTCATTGGGGTTTCTCTTTGCAGAAATTAGACAGGCTTGGGTTTTTGAGACGTTAAATGAAACAAGATTACTTTCACCCCAGGTATTGATTGAGTGGAGGTAGCTATTTATTTTTTGATGAAGGTCTTTCCGGGCTTCTGATATTTCACTCTGTTTAGGAGGTTTGTCAAAAGAGAAATTGTCATGGACTGTGCTGTCATCAGCGTAACAGTGGATGGGGGCGCGTAAGAGCAAGTCATTAATAGATAGGGTTGGAGATAGAATGGACCCTTGAGGGACTCCCGCATTGATGGAATGGGGAGAGGAATAGCAACCGTCCACTACAGTTATGACTTCACGATCTTTTAAAAAATTCGCAATCCAAGTACACAGAGACTGGGGTAGTCCATAAGAAGGGAGTTTCATTAAGAGACCTCGGTGCCAAACCTGGTCGAAAGCTTTAGAGATGTCAAGGGCGACAGTTTGAGCTTCTCCAAAGCGTTCCATAACTCAACCCCAAACGGCCGTCATATACGCGAGTAGGTCGCCACAAGATCGAAATCCATATTGGCGATCGCTTAAAATTTTGTTTGCTTCGAGGTATGTGATCAACTTGGTGTTTAGTACCCTTTCCATTATTTTGGAGAGTACAGAAGTAATAGCAATGGGTCGGTAGTTAGATGGGTTGGAGCGATCACCTTTTTTAGGAAATTGGGTGGATGACCGCTTTTTTCCAGTCATGGGACAATACCAGTTTTAAACGAGAGTTTGAAGAGTTTAGTGAGAACTGGGGCTAGTTCGGCGGAGCATTTTTTTAACACAAGAACGGGAATTCCATCTGGTCCATTAGCTTTGTTAACATCCAACCCTCGGATGGCGAGTAAAACCTCAGAGAAGTTAATCCTTACTTCTTTCATTTTAAAACCACAATGTGGAACTGGTTGAGGAGTTTTCCTCCGTCGTCAAGGGTTGAGTTATCTGCAAATAATTTACCGAGAATATTAGCTTTGTAGGTGGCAGAGTTAGCAATGGATCCGGTTCGTTAAAGGTGGAAATGAAGATGTGCAAAAGTTCTGACCTATGGAGGTTGACAATGACGAGATGAAATGCTTTGCTGAATGAAATTTAAAGCGTACTCATAATCACAAGACAATTAGTTTTTTTTTTGAAAGAGTACATGTCTTGTGATTTGGCGCACTTGATCAAGTTTTGATATTATTTGAATGGGATTTCTGTCTAACATCTAGGTTTACCATAAAGTGGGACAATTAGCGTTCCGCAGACATGTATCACGGGACGCATTATTTGAGTTGTGGAAACGGGACATCCCGCCTCACGCGGGACAGTTGGCAATCCTACTTCTATAAAATTCTAAGCCCAGTGTATTAGGTCCGAATGCAGAGTCCTACCTAAATACTAAATTCTTAATACTAACCATGTTTTCATTGCACAGTCGCTCACTTAAGTTAGATCATGTGGCTTCCTAACTGGAGGATGCTACGAAGTTTTTGTATGAGAATTGCATTGCAGAGACATCTAAACACTTAGCACATGCGCGTTGATGTCAACTAACATTTGCGAATTGTCAAAAAGTAAGGTTGATTGCGAGGAACCTTACAAGTGGTTTAATACTAAAATACGAGATTTGATATTTTATTAAATTTGATAGAAGTATTAAAGCTCACATACTATTTTGTTTACTCCTCTCTACCAAAGGGGATATAGTGGGGATTTATGAATTCGGAAATTTTAAAGTTTTTTTTTAATGCTGATTATTAACTAGTATCATGCTGAGATTGTATTCTGAAAGTTTCGTCACAATGTATCTGTGTGTGCTGTGTAGGTATTACTTACAACATGTTTATACTACTTTATCAATTATAGACTAAAGTACTCACTCGATTATTTTCAAATTTGGTAAATTTGTATATCTAATACTCGCTTAAGACTCCATTAGATTTTAAGGATATCTGATCAGCCCCCCTAGACAATGTGTCATTTAACTCAAGAAAAGATAACTCAATGTGTGGAAGTGACAGTTGCCTGTCACATGACAACTGTCACTTCCATACATTGAGTTATCTTTTCTCATTTCCTTTCTTGAGCTCAATGACACGTTGTCTAGGGGGCAGTGCTTCTCATTTTTTTTAACTGTCAAATATTACCATGCTCAGGAAATTTTGATATTTTTATTTTCAAAAATGGCACACAACTTTCATAAAATGGCATTGAAGAACTTCAGAATAAAATATTTACACCAAAAATAATTCAACAAACTCATTCTGAAACATTTCCATACAAAATTTTAAAGCTTTGTGGAGTGACTTAGTAGTGAGGAGTATAGCGTTGGCCACAACCCATTTGTTTAGTATTGAAATAGAACAGAGTTATAATCATAGATTTTTACATAATATACTAGATGTCGCAGTTAGCAAATGTATGAATCGAAGTGAGGATTTTTTCCGCGGGACTTTTGACAAGGTAGGCAGACCACATTGTTTTTCCAAAGAGAATAACGAATGTGAATTGTTTTCAGATTTTTTTGTCGAAAAAAACACTTTGTTCATTAAGATTTAAAGAACAGTTATCTAGGAAGTGTTGAAATGTATGGAAAACTGCAATATGTTGCCAACCAAGATGTCAAACGCACGATATACCATGACTCACTCATTGCACGGAGTACTTCATCTAGTATATTATATGGAATTCTTTGGTTATAATGGACTGCCAAAAGTTTGTATACCTTACTAGGTGGGCAAGTCCAGTCAATGTCAGGAATGAAAACCCTGAATTTAGATATTTGATTTTTAAAATTTTCTTTATGGAATACTCTTGCTACATAGGTATGTAAACGTGGGTTACCACAAAAATAAATAAAATGACTATTATAATATTCGCCAAACATCTTGAATGAGCTTCCGGTAGCACTGAGCGCAAATTTGTGTCTTTTTGCTTCGTTGGTTTACGTGCAAATCGCCCCCCTTCACGGCTAAAAGTTCAAGTTATTTGGCTACATCTTTAAGACAGTTTATGGCAGTTCAATTAAATTTTGAAGAGTGCAACTACAATTGCATTTCTCGAGTTTGATGTAGCCTGATCCTCAACATATGTTTGCTTAGTCTGTTAATACTAATCTTGACTATTTTACCAGCTACATTTTCATATTGCACTAATTTTCCTTATTTAACAACTATGCGTCATAATTTTTATGCTTTGTTCATAATCTATTTTCTTTAATTCACATTCTTGGATACTTTCATAAAAGTATTAATTCCAGCTATCATCTTTGCTTTTCCACCTGTCGATTTTTTCAAGGGAATTCATTTCTCTTAACATATTGACAAAGCATCAAGCCAAGATACGCGAGATTTGTATGCAGGGTCTATATTTTTCATGGTTTTTCCAACTTTGAAGTAAAAAAAAAACAACTTAGAGGCTTCGTAGCATATATTTAATTTTTTTCGTATATGTACCTATATGTTATATTGTATGGATTTAGGAGTAGAACATTTAGTGTGTCTCTGTGTCCCCCCCCCTTATAGCTTTCGATCCACTCAACAGAGCTTAAAATTTCAGAATATATAGAAAATTATAGGCCTACAAAACTTTTGTACTCTGAATTTTTAATTTTTGTGTCAGTCAGGGGTTATCAACTTTTGATTTTTTAATTTATTTTTCCATATATCTCAAAAACCATAAAACCATAAAAATTGGTATAAATATAGACAAATACGAAATCTCATTTTTTTTTTAGTAAAATTAAGAGTTTTACAAACTTTTTTTACTAAGAAAAATATTTTTTATGATAAATTTATGAGTTTAACTGCCTATATTTCCAAAGCTTTTAAAAATATCGATAAAAGCCGAAACACACCAACTCGATAATTTAATTATCTATAAAAATATGAACATTATAGTAGTACATCTCAAACTTTTTTTAATAATTCTTATAAAAATTTTATTTAGTGACACTATACAGTATCTCACTCAATAGTTTGATAACTACTTAATTTCCGAACATACATACATACCATCATGTTGTTTTCATATCCTGGGTAGGAAAAACAGACTGACCTCCATACTATCCTATCCTGACATACACACCTACATGTTTTATATAAAAAACAAAATATCTTAAAATATTTATTAATTTGTGTTTTAATGTTTATAGTTGGATCTCATGTGTTACATGCAACTAGTTTATTCTTTTGATTGTGAGTATCTAAATTTGTCAGTGGATAGTAATAAATTTCAATGTTTGTTCGCATATAATTTATTTTATGTATAAAATAATATTACAAAAGATAAGTTCAGAATTCAGATGGTTTTATACGTAAAATAACAGGAACACTTGTGCAGGGCAATATAGCGAGTTCAGTAACAACTGCAGTTACTAGATCTGGTGGAGTTACGTCATATGTAAGATTTAGAAGTGTGAGACTGTTGAATGTCCTCCAATTGGACAGGGGACTATCCTGGTATGAAGGATTACATTTGATCAGATCATCTGGATTACCTATAAATGACATAAGGCAATAGTAAGAAATAATAAAAAATATATTGATAAAATTTGAGAGAAAAGAAACTACAAAGGTCAAATTTTAAAAAAAATTATGGAGTGCTAGGGATTTTTTACTATTTTTTAAATGTAGATGCATCTATGGATAATACTCTAAAACATTTTATAAAGACAATGCAGTAATTGATGTAGTAGTAATACTTTTAAAATACTACGTGACATTATCATCCTTATTAATAAAGTTTACTATTAATTAATTTGTGATGTTGTCATGTTATATGTGAATAAAACTCAAATCCCTGAGCACGACATTTCATTTAAAAGGCACTCCCCCATTTGTTATAAAGTGTTCCTAGATAGGCAGGTATGTTGATATATCTGATCCCACAACAGTCTTATTTATTTATATTTACATATACGGCCTCTGGGCCATTATAAAATGAAAAGTAAAAATAAAACATAAAACTCGTATTAAACAACACAATAATTAAAAAGAAAAACAACACAATAATTCATTAAAACACAAAATCTATCACACAAATCGAAGTATTCATAATATCCGCATCGACCTGACACTACAACATTCTTCATTGATATGTCGAGTATATTTTTCACAAGTTGTGTCAGCTAATCATGTTTTGCTATTAAGGCCCTTTTACACCCTGGGCATACGGATGTAAATTACCTTCTGGACTGTAAATTACCTTCTAATATAAAGAGATGGGTGGTGGCAGAGCGGTTAGCGCGCTGGGCTAGCAACCCAGAGGTCGCGAGTTCGAATCCTGCCACGACCGATTTCCATTCACCTATAGTACAAGCATTTATGCTTAGTTTAGGGAATGTATAAGGATTATTATTATTATTATCAGAGGGTGTTCTTATGCACTGCGACCCTTAGGATCTTTTGCGCTCCCCCCTACTTGCTTACCGGGTTTCCTGTTACAGCATCCCCTCGAGTCCTAGCCCTCTTAGGAAGTTTAGGATCCGCATGGGATTCAATGAGGGTATGGACCCAATGTCCATTTGGGGCCTGCCCAAGGTCCTCATTCTAACTTGTGTCACAGCAACACACTGCATGAGGAGGTGGTGTGGCGTTTCCGCCCCCTCCCTACAGAATCTGCATGTTCCGTCTTCTTCTAGTCCTATTTTCCGCAGATGTTCCCAAAGTCTACAATGGCCTGTGAGGAACCCTGTCAGACTTTTTAGGGCTTTCCTGCCGAGGCTCAAACATGTTCTGGACCTTTTTCGGTCATAATTACCGAGCAGGTCCTTAGCCTGCCTGAGCCCCGGGAGTTCAATCCAGTAGCTAGATCTCACTTTCTCCGTAATTCTCTTTACTTCTGCCTGAAAATATGAATTTCCTAGGCCACAGAATGGCTCTGGTCCTATCAGATGCTCTCTCGCACCCTTCCTGGCGAGTCTATCAGCTCGCTCATTTCCTTCGACACCCATATGCCCTGGTACCCAGAGCAGGGAGACCTTATTGTTCTTGCCTAGTTCATTGAGTTTTGTTAGGCATTCCCAAACCATTTTTGAGTCAATGTTTGGGGAATTCAATGCCATGATGGCTGCTTGACTATCAGATAGAATAGCAATATCCTGCCTGTTGTATCTTCTGTCGAGGTTGAACTGAGCACATCTCTCAATTGCGTGAACTTCCGCTTGAAAGACACTAGGGAGTTTGCCCATTGCTTCAGAATATTCTGTCCTTGGTCCATATACTCCTGCTCCAGTTCCCTCTTCTGTTTTGGATCCATCGGTATACCATTTAATAGTATTTTCCCTGAGTGATTGGATGGTGTGGTTGTTCCAATCATTTCTCGTGTTCAGCTTGATATCAAAGTTCTTTTCGAGACTGAACTTCTTGACCATTTTGTCTCCTGGTAGGTCGATTAGGTGTGTGCAATTAGGCAAAGCTAGCTCAGCATGCCCACCCTTTATTGACCTTTCTTTGTACAATCTGAGGTAGGCCTTTGTTGCGACTTCCTCCACTACTATGTGGAGTGGAGTGAGGTCTAGGATGACCTCCATTGCCGCACTCGGACATGTCCTCATACCGCCTGTTATACATAAGCAGGCTAGCCTTTGCAACTTCTCGAGTGATTTCCTCGTTGTTTCAAGCTTGGTTCTGCTTGACCATACTATTGCACCATAGGTGATGATAGGTCTTACTATTGCAGTGTACATCCATAGTAGGATCTTTGGGTGACATCCCCATATTTTTCCTGCAATTCTTCTACATATCATTATAGCTGATTTCGCTTTGCTGATTTTTTCTTCAACATGCTTGTTCCACAGCAACTTTTTATCTAGTATCACTCCTAGATATTTTGTGTGGTCTCTCCATTCAATATCTTCTCCATTTATCTGGATATTCTTTATATTGTGGAGATTTCTTTTGTTGGTAAATGGTATTAGAGTGGTTTTCCCTGAATTTAGATTCAGGCCCACAGATAAACACCATTCTTTGGTGATTTTGAGGGCATCCTGCATTAGGAGACACAGTGTTTCCTCAAATTTACCTCTGATTAGGATGACGATGTCGTCGGCATAACCGTTTACGTGATATCCACGCTCGGTCAGCCGCCTCAACAGCTCGTCAACGACCAGACTCCAGATCAGTGGTGACAGTACTCCTCCCTGTGGGCATCCCTTTGTGGTGCTAACCTGGATGGTTTTTCCACTAGTGTTTGCCGCCACTGTTCTTGTTGTTAGCATATTGTTAATCCATCTGGACAGTGTGCTGTCCACTTCTTTTCTAGCTAGAGCGTCCTCAACTGCCTTGTGTGAGGTGTTGTCGAAGGCGCCCTCTATATCCAGAAAGGAGCAAAGAGCTATCTCTTTTTCATCAAGTGATTTCTGTATTACCTCTGTCAGCTCAAATAGAGCGGTGTCGGTTGATTTCCCCGCTCTATAGGCATGTTGGTTCTTATGCAGAGGTGCCTTGTCCAGAATTTCACTACGTATATAGTTGTCCACCATCTTTTCTAAGGTTTTTAGTAAGAACGATGTGAGGCAGATGGGTCTGTAGGACTTCGGTAGGGTCGTGTCCTTCTTACCATTCTTTGGTATGAAGATGACTCTTGCAATCCGCCAGGCTTGGGGAATATGTCCCAATGCTAGGCTACATCTATATATCCTTAGTAGGTGAGCGTGCATTTCCTGTGGCCCTCTTTGTAGTAGGGCAGGAAATACACCATCTGTACCGGGTGATTTATACGGCTGAAAGGTGTCAATTGCCCATTTCAGTCGCTGTGGTGTACAGATAGTTTTACTCACCTCCCAGTTTCTTTTGTTTGATCTACAGTGCATTGCCTGTAGTTCCTCTGTCTTGACAGGCTCACTTCCAGGGAAGTGGGTTTCCAGAAGTAGAAGGGCCCTTTGCTCTTCATCTTCTGTGTAGTTGCCATCTGGTTTCTTAAGAGTCATAGGACCTTGTATTCTTCCTCTTGCCATTGCTTTGTGTAGCCTGGCTGCTATGGGAGTTTCTGTGATGTTTTCACAAAACTCTCGAAAGCTCTTCCTTTTAGCTTTTCTTATTTCTTTGTTGTAGTTGGTTAATGCCTCCCTGTAGGCCTGCCACTCTCCGTTATTTTTGGCTCTGTGAAAGAGTCGACGTACGGATGTTCTCAATTGTGACAGGTAGTTGTTCCACCAGGGAGTGTCCCTACAGTTAACTTTTTCTTTAATAGGGCAGCTAGATTCATATGCATCTATTATTGCTTCAGTTAATGAGTCCACTGCTCTTTCTAATCCTAAATGATTCCTTGCCCTTGAATCTACTGTTACAAGGTTATACTTTAGATTGGTGTCATATTTATCCCAA
Organism: Molanna angustata; assembly: GCA_963576475.1. NCBI lineage: Eukaryota > Metazoa > Arthropoda > Insecta > Trichoptera > Molannidae > Molanna > Molanna angustata. The sequence goes on along the minus strand of OY754967.1, from coordinate 21,052,198 downwards.
TCTGTTTTCTTTGGGTTCCTTATGTAGGTTACTGTGGTTGACAGTCCCTCCACATCGAACCTTATGATTCTATGATCAGAGAGCGAGGGCTCGTTTGATACTCGCCATCTCTTCATGGTAGGACTTATGCTCGTACTTGTAAGTGTTATGTCCAGTACCTCCTGTCTTGCCCTTGTCACAAAAGTGGGGGTGTTTCCCACGTTGAGGATTTCAAGGTTTTCTTTCAGGATAAATTCTAATAGTTCATCTCCTCTTTTGTTTGTGTCACTACTTCCCCATATGGTGTTATGTGCATTGGCATCACATCCGAGGAGGAGTGGTAAGTTATTTTTGCCACAAAAATCAGCCAGTTTCTGCACTTCCATTGGTGGCATCAGCCTATCTCCTGCAAGATAGGCTGATGCAATTACTATATCACGATGTAAGTCGCCAATTTCGATGCAAGCTCGAACTGGCACCAAGTCTCGTGATATAAACTCTGACAGTGTAATATATTTAACCTTATCCCTTATCAGGATGCATGCTCTGGGGCGATCCTCTCTGGTGTCCCATATTGCTTTTGCATCTTTACTTGGAAGGCCTCTGATTTGCCCTTTAAAGAACCAGGGTTCTTGTATTAATACAATGCTTAGTTCAGCTTTGGTGAACATATCTGCAATAACTGCCGATGCTCCTCTCGCGTGGTGCAGATTCACCTGACCTATCTTGGTGTTCGAGGTCACTACTGGGTATGTCATGTGTAGGTGAGTTGAAGGATTCTTCACTCAGAGAGTTGAGACTTCTATTCCTCTTCCGAGGACAGGGTACAATTGGCCCCCAGGGGTACACGCCCCCTACAATCAGCCAATAGGAGAGCAACAGATGTATCCATTGGAGACATCCCTCGCTCCCCCCCTGCTGTGAGCAGCGAGCCATCCCCCCAAGATGTGGAGGGACGGGCGTAGTCATCGCCGTCATTGGAGGTGGATGGGCGAGTGAGACAGGCCTCGACATCCATCACATTAGAGCTTGCCTCCCCAGGGATGGCAGGATGGGTACCATCCATACCCTCCCTGGAAGTGGAGGGATAGACTCTTTCCTCCAGGGTCTCATCTATTGGATGGACCACTAAAGTCCCAGCCTCCGCTGGGGCGGAAGAAGGGGGAAGAGGATTCTTCCCCTTGCCTTCTACCTTCTTACGTAGGCCCTGGACAGGGATTCTCCCGAACCTGTAGAAGATGGTGTAGCCCATCCCCTTTATGATGTTGCAGGAGTCCTCGTCCATTCCCACGAGGAGTACTCGGCCAGTGCCCTCGACTCTACTGCTGTGCACCTTCCAAGCAGTGGCATTTAGCCCTCCATTCTGCCTGCTGATCATGCTCAGCAGGCATTGAGTGTCCATCGTAGAGCACTTGGGGATGAATATTGTGGCACTGTGCGCCCTGGGAATTTCATCCCCAGGACACACCGCCAGTTCTACTCCTTCCCAATTTCTCAGCTTAGTGACTGTGTTTTCCAGCCACTCTGCTGTTCCCTTGTTGAGGCACTCTAGGACGAGCATACTAGGGCGGAACTTTATGCTCTTAAACTGCAGCATAGCGGTCGGCAAGACCGATGGCTGAGCCAGTTCCCCCGCAATGATGTCCTCTAGTAATGTGAGGTCATTGCTACTTAGTTGGGCCCTTGGGTACTCTTTAGGGAGTACAGCCACTCTTATTATACTGGCAGCACCAGCATAATTGATGGCTGGCCCAACTAGCTCAGTTCTTGCCTGAGCTTGTACAGGAGCCTTTCTCCTCTTAGGGTCTGACCCCTTTGGAGGAGTGATGACTCTTTTTGCACCTCGAGTAGGCTGGGGATTTCCCAGCTTCCTCTCAAGTGCCTTCTTTCTTGCTTCATTAGGTGTTAGACCTTCAGCAAGGAAGCGGAGATACCACTTTGTCCCTGCTCCACTGAGGCCTTTTCTCAGTGGATCATCCATACCTCCGGGCATTCCCGGAGGTGGCAGATTCGTGGCCTTCCGTACAACACCTTGCTTCTGGGGTATTCCCAGAGGGCGGGTGGATGTCTTGGGCTTCTGGAGACTGTGCTCCATTGGTCCAGACAGCATGGTTACCTGCTTCTGGGGTATTCCCAGAGAGCAGGTAAATGCCTCGGGCTTCTGGAGGCTGTGCTCCATCGACCCAGACTGCATGGTCACCTGCCTCTGGGGTTCTCCCAGAGAGCAGGTGAATGCCTCGGGTTTCTGGAGGCTATGCTCCATTGCCCTAGACTGCAGGTTTACCTGCTTCTGGGGTATTCCCAGAGAGCAGGTAGGCATCCCAGGTTCCTGGAGGCTGTGCTCAATTGACCCAGATTGCCTTGTTGCCTGCATCTGAGGATTTCTCAGAAAGCAGGCAGGCACTCCAGGCTTCTGAAGACCAGCTTGTGTTGTTGCGGTGTTGACCCGCTGTTGGTGGTATGGTTTTTGTTGGGTTTTTTTTTGTTTTTTTCTATTCATTTTGATTCCCACGAGCATCTAGGGAAATAGGGATCGACTGCATCAGAGCCCCGAATGATGCAGCAAGGCTAGTTATTCCAGGAGGTCGCCCGGTATCCTGGAAGCTCCGTTAGCGATACCGTATAGCCCTGGTATCATTCAGCCCTCGGCACGGGTCGCCTAACACCTTGGCTTGGGCTGGGATTGTGTGGATATAGGAGGTTGTGGAGATGTGGGAGATCTGGTATAGGAGAGCATTATCCATGACGTGGAAGAGGGATAGGATAAAAATGCTCAGCTCAGGTACCCCGGGTTCGCCATACCCGTGACTTACCGGTAAGGCAAGTCCCCTGGGGGAAATGTATAAGGATATATATGTACTTGTTATACAAGGACATATTCATTCTTTTTAAAAAAAAAAAAAAATATATGAAACACGAAAAAATATTGTATATCACCTAATCTTTGATATACAATATTTTTTCATGAAGAAAAGGTAAAATTTAGAGGTTTTATTAAATAGCCAGAATAGTAATTAAAATAGTAAAAAACTCAGCCGGTAGATTTTCGTATTCTCTTTCGATTGAAGTAAAAATCTACTTCATAGGCCTTGTAGATTTTTAATTACTCTCAATAAAAAAATAATACAGTTTTACTAAAACTAATTTTACAAGAAAAGTATTACAAAATTTCAAAAAATTCACGCAATATAATAAAGACGTAAAATACAAACTGTTATTTATTTCAGTTGTATTTTTTGGGATAACTGGGAAAAAGATTTTCAAAATATACTATATAGCCTACTATATACTGTATAGCCTCTTAAAAATGCTTTCTATTACATATTTTAGAATACATCCATAATTCTGCATTTAAAATATTTACTGATAAAAGCCAAATACAGGGCTTTTTTCTTACCAATTTCATTGTAAACAAATGAATCAGTCTGGACCCTTTCAGAAAATTTGTGAGTTTCACAGCAAACTAATACGGGCACATTATGTGCATGTGCTACCATGGCAACTTGAGCTGTTCCTGCTCGCGCCATTACATATCCATTAGCTAATAATGCGCCTGCACCCAAAAGTACCTTATTAATCTGAAAAAAAATTTAAATATATATAAAAAAATAATTGATTAAATAATATTGATGAACACGGAATAATTATTGTTTTGAATTCAAAGTAAAACATATGAAAATTTAAATGAATAATTAAGTTACATTGTTTCGTTCACATAGTGGTTATACTCGTAATAATTAAATAAATAAACTGACACTTCCTTGTATCAAGTGGTGAGTTTATTGCCAAATTTCGATCTTTTAAAACTAATCAGTATTTCCAGCCCAACGGGAATTGCGTCACACCAGTCTATGTGAACCTATATGAAAACCACATTAGTATAAAAAAAAGAAAAAGTTACCTCTCTCATTACAAAGCTGAGAGCTGAAATCATAATCAGTGAGCATTTAACACCTTTAGCAGTCAACCTTCGTAGCATTTCTCTTCCTTCGTTCCAAGGATGTGCAGCCACTACTACAACTCTAAAATGTTTTTCTTCTGCAGCTTCTGTAACTATTTTTTCAATTAGAGAAGAACTGAAAAGATTAAAAATTTAATAAGTACAAACAAGTAATGTATGCAAAATGAAAAAAATACAGATAACTATAAAAAAATATATATATACAAAAACAATAATGCAATCTTGGTAAAATTTTTGGTGCATTTAATCCTTCTTCAAGTGCTTTTATCTAGGCATAGTCGACTATCATGGATTTGACCTCATTGACATTGGTTCAATTTTTTCATTCTAGCTAAAAAGTTTCATAAGTAGGAACAATCCATTTGTTTTAATATACCGATCTATTAAAATAACATTTTTATTGACAAACTTATTTTCAACATCTCTATAGAGACGAAGTTGGGATATTGTAGAAGAACCAGGAACTCGAGGCACCTACAGGGCTTACGACCTGTCATCGGCTGGTTTATGTGATCACTTTATGCGCTTGCGCAACATTCACCAATTATGCCTTCTTATTGAGTTCCCTTATCGATGTATAAATTTTTGAAAGTTCTATATATTCGAATAGTGTGTAAAATTTTACCTAAAAATAATGCATTATTACTATTGCCATCTATGGAGTAACGGAGAAATCTTTTTGTAACGCCATCTACAGAGAAATTGAAAAATTATTTTTATTTGTAAACAATGAAAGATATAATTTCTCGATTTCTCAGTAGATGGCGTTACAAAAAGGTTTCTTCGTTACTCCATAGATGGCAATAGTAATAATGCATTATTTTCAGGTAAAATGTTACACACTATTCAAATATATAGAACTTTCAAAAATTATTACATCGATAAGGGAACTCAATAAGAAGGCATAATTGGTGAACGTTGCGCAAGCGCATAAAGTGATCACGTAAACCAGCCGATGACAGGTCGTAAGCCCTGTAGGTGCCTCGAGTTCCTGGTTCTTCTACAATATCCCAACTTCGTCTCTATTGAGATGTTGAAAAAAAGTTTGTCAATAAAAATATCATTTGACTCCCGAAAGGAAAAAAATCCAATGTTTGCGTATATGCAATTAAAAAAGAATATTCGATTTATTAAAATAACGTTAATGAGACCTCATAAGTAAGATTTAAATTAGGTGTTGGTTTTAAATTAGTAATTAATTCCTTTTTTACCATGAAATGATAGTTTTTCTAGCCTGTGATATTGATATTTATTCCTGTAGACATCTTAACGAACTACAATTTATCACAACACTTTCAGATTTACCCATAGTGAAAATAATAAACCCAAAAGAGAATGAATTCCAAAAATACTAGTAATCATAATTATATTCACAATAATGAGAAATAATCATACCACAAAACAAATCTTAATGCAAATGTAAATAAACACGAACATCGAGCAATATGCAAAATATAACACGAAAAAAGTTAGTTAAGTAACAGTACGAGTAACATAATGAAAAAAATAAAACTTAGATATGGTGGTTTTACTGTAACCTATACTAACAATGAAAAAATTCCATAAACGTACTAATTCTTCGATGTCGGCTTACAAAAAAACTGTCTGCGCAGCTTTTCAGACACTACAACATATGCACTCTTAGGTACTTAGGATACGAAAGTAAAACTAATGAATAAATAAAATTTAGAAAAGGTAACCTATACTAATAATAAAAGTTTTCTATGAACATGCACATTTTAACGTACATACAATATGTCCTATTCTGATTCGTCTAAATTTATCCGTCTGAATTTTAGTACATGAGAAATGTCAAAAAGTTGACTGCATTTATACGGGACTCTATTACGTCACACCGAGCGTATGAAATCCTTTTACACAAGTCGCCCGTTGGTTATAGACGTTTTCGTACTGTGAAACGAATCAGAATTGGACATAATATATACTTAAATCTATAATATATTCTTCAAACCTAAGCCAGCTTCATACTCCATACTAAAAGACATTCGCTATTTGAAGCCGAACATAGGAAATATACAACGATAATAAAACCCGTAATGAAATGCAATTTGTGAAAGATAATGGAACCCTATAACCCTATCAAATGGTATAAAATAATAATACAGTAAATGGTATTGAACACGCGCGCGGTAATAGGTACCGTACCGACACAAGTGCTATAACTGACTAATAATATTTGAACAGACACGTGCCATATTTCTGTTATTTATATCATAATTTTTACCTGATTTATTTATTTTATTAGTATTTCTTTACTATATTTGTAGAGGTATAGCTGGCTTTTTGAATTCTACATTAGATTCGCTAATGGGTACCAAGAGGTGTCTTAAAAGTAATATTATTAGAGTATATAAAACAATAGGTATAATCCCATAAAATATTTATTTTGGCACATGGTGCCATGCCATTCATGTTTGTTTAACAAAATTTATAATATACAAACCATCCATAAGTTAGAATAACATCACCATTTGAAATTTTGTTACATACAGCTATACTTATGGCTTGGCCAGCAACTTCAATTTGTTCTTTTATATATGTATCAATTGCTTCTTGTAATTTTGATTTTGCCTGCAAGAAAGTAATATGAAATTAATTATTTTCTACTCTAAGTACCTCTGTATTTACATATAATATGCATGTCCTATGTAAAATGTTACATGTGCCAAATTTTAACTTACTTAAATATCTATTTTTCGCAAGAAAAAATAGATATTTAAGTAAGTGTGCACTAATTTACAGTTTGTTTTCAATTACCAATTTCTGTGGACTTAATTTGAATGATTACAAATTTAAATCCACAGATATCTTGGATTCATCCAAATATATTAAGATTATATGTATGTTTATTATGAATATCACAAAAGTAATTGAATGACGTATCACTCGTTTGTGAGAACGACTTAAGTCAAAAAATCCTATTTTTGGATTAATAATGCAGAAATGTTGTGTTTATCAATATTACAGTGAAACAACGACACATGTGTTGTTTCTTTTGCACTTATAGAGATATTGTACTGAGACACAACATTTCTGCATTATTAAGTCAAAAATCAGATTTTTGACTTATGTTGTTGTTCTCGCAAATGAGCGATGTTATGTAGAATAATTTTAAATTAACCTTCAAGAAGAATGTACATTTTATCAAATTAAAAATATCCTTACCTCATACTCCATAATGTTATTAGGTAATTGAGTAATTTGCCATTTAATATGTTTTAACGCATTATTCATGGACACAGCAGGTGGCCTGCAGGATTTCAAAAAATTGATGCTAGGTGTAAGATGTGCCTCAAGACCGCGAGAGAATTCCACATTAGGAGGTAAAGCATAATCCTCAATAACCTATTAAAAGCGTTAAATATTGAAAAACAATTAAGCATGTTTTGAAACAAATATGAAAAAATGAAGCAACAAGAGATACATAAAAATATTTAATTTGTGTGATCAATACAAATTATTTGAATCATACAAACAACATATTATTCACTTTTTCAGGTGTAATAAGAAATTATAATATAAAAGATTGTGTATTATGCATTTTATCTTTTTTTAAATTATCTATATTATAAATTTGAATGTTTGTATCTATGTATGTATCATGTATGTGTTGAATGCGCTCCTAAACCGTTCATCCGATTGCGATGAAACTTTGGTGAGTTGTCGAGAGTATGGTTTCTGGATCAAAAAATTTTAACTTCTTCTTCTTCTTCATCAAGTTTTAGGTCATTTTACCTATGAAGGTGGACTATCCTGGGAACCGTTCATCCGATTGCAATTAAACTTTGGTGAATTGTCGATCGTATGCCCGGGATGATTTCTGAATTTAAAATATTTTCTTCTTCTTCTTCTTCATCGGGTATCAGGTCATTTTACATATGAAGGTGGACTAACCTGAGAACCGTTCATCCGATTGCAATGAAACTTTGGTGAATTGTCGAGCGTATGACCGGGATAGTTTCTGGATTAAAAAATTTTTCTCCTTCTTCTTCTTCATCGGGTATCAGGTCATTTTACCTATGAAGGTGGACTATCCTGGGAACCGTTCATTCAATTTCAATGAAACTTTGATGAATTGTCGAGTGTATGACCGGGAGGTAATGAAGGGACGGGAGGTAATGAAGGGACGGGAGTAACTGAAGGGACGGGAGTAACTGAAGGGACGGGAGTAACTGAAGGGACGGGAGTAACTGAAGGGACGGGAGTAACTGAAGGGACGGGAGTAACTGAAGGGACGGGAGTAACTGAAGGGACGGGAGTAACTGAAGGGACGGGAGTAACTGAAGGGACGGGAGTAACTGAAGGGACGGGAGTAACTGAAGGGACGGGAGTAACTGAAGGGACGGGAGTAACTGAAGGGACGGGAGTAACTGAAGGGACGGGAGTAACTGAAGGGACGGGAGTAACTGAAGGGACGGGAGTAACTGAAGGGACGGGAGTAACTGAAGGGACGGGAGTAACTGAAGGGACGGGAGTAACTGAAGGGACGGGAGTAACTGAAGGGACGGGAGTAACTGAAGGGACGGGAGTAACTGAAGGGACGGGAGTAACTGAAGGGACGGGAGTAACTGAAGGGACGGGAGTAACTGAAGGGACGGGGGTAACTGAAGGGACGGGAGTAACTGAAGGGACGGGAGTAACAGAAGGGACGGGAGGTACTGAAGGGACGGGAGTAACTGAAGGGACGGGAGTAACTGAAGGGACGGGAGTAACTGAAGGGACGGGAGTAACTGAAGGGACGGGAGTAACTGAAGGGACGGGAGTAACTGAAGGGACGGGAGTAACTGAAGGGACGGGAGTAACTGAAGGGACGGGAGTAACTGAAGGGACGGGAGTAACTGAAGGGACGGGAGTAACTGAAGGGACGGGAGTAACTGAAGGGACGGGAGTAACTGAAGGGACGGGAGTAACTGAAGGGACGGGGGTAACTGAAGGGACGGGAGTGACTGAAGGGACGGGAGTGACTGAAGGGACGGGAGTGACTGAAGGGACGGGAGTGACTGAAGGGACGGGAGTGTCTGAAGGGACGGGAGTGTCTGAAGGGACAGGAGTAACTGGATGGACGTGAGTAACTGGAGGGACGGGAAGTACTGAAGAGTCTGAAGCGACGGGTGGTTATGGAGGACGATTTTTAATTATACTGGCAATACGAAGTTTGCCGGGGGTTCACTAGTCTATATTATAAATTTGAATGTTTGTATGTATCTATGTATGTGTTGAATGCGCTCCTAAACCGCTCATCCGATTGCGATGAAACTTAGAATTCTTAGGTAGCACCTAAGAGTTAGGGGGCGTTGGTGAAAGTCACCATTAGACTTTGCACAAAGGCGTATTGCTTGGCAGGTTTTCGGCAAACTTTGTTAGGAAAAGCCATATGACTGCAGTCTACTAATAATTATCCAAGGATTTTGAAATGTTCCTTGCGAGTAATGGAATTATACGTTGATATTTCCATAAGTATTGTGATCGATATATTTCCGTGCATTATGATATCAAGGCCTAATGTATTTCTTCTATTAATTCTAGGAACGGATTGTAATTAACAGATTCTTGGAACCTTGGCTTTCATCCGGCGATGCAGTTAGACCCCCCCCCCTCCTACTTCATGTTCCACGGACGCTGGGTCGCCCTGCTGTGTCCAGTCAGTTGTCATTCGGTAGGAGTAAGTGGTAGTCGGTCAGTGTTCAGTGAGTGGTTGTGAGTCGAGTCCGGTATATTGTCCGCGAACGGGATAGAACCATTAAAATTTGATTGGCTGGGCTGTCGGACGGCCTCAGCATCTTAACTGTATAATTATAAGTATTAATAAAAAAAATCTTTCAGATACCATTACCAACGAGGGGTGATTATAAGATAGTTTTTAAGTTATAAAAAAAGTAATAAAGTGTTAAAGTGTTTCATCGCAGTCCTGGTTGGAGAGCAGTTTGGTAAGATCTTTCCAGTTTTATAATATCCTTATTTTTACCATGCCTGAATTTTATGTATATGTCTTTTCAGACACATGAGAGCCGATAATGTTTGTTTTAATAGAAGTATTCTTTTCAGCATCTTTTAGATATCAATTTCGCGTCTCAACGTGGGACCAGTATTCTTTTAAGCTCTTTCAGTTATCAATTTCGCGTCCCAGCGTTGGACAAGTATTCTTCTCCGCCTTCTTCAGTTATCAATTTCGCGTCCCAACGTGGAACAAGTATTTTTTCAGCCTTTTCATTCATCCGCACACTTGTATAAATGCACAATATGCTTTTATCAGCCATCGCATGTAGCGCCGCGGAAGCGTGCTGGGCCCATAAACTGTCTCTCCCTGTCTTATTGGCGCAGGGCTACCCTGTTGAGTTCGGTTGTTTGTCATCGAGTTGTCAGCGAGTCGCATTCGGGAGCCCGGCCAGGGTAAAACGTAGTACATCAAGTCTATCGCGTATCGAACGGTCTATCTTATAAAGTGTAACGCCACGTGCTCGGACTGTCGGACGGTTCTAGTTTTTTTTTGTATAATAGTATATTAATTGCATGGTAGTGACTAAATGTGTTTCAGATCCAAATAGTTATCGGGGGGTGAATATAAGTGTTAATAATAATGTTTCTTTCAGATACAATTAACGACGGGGGTGATTTTATGTTAGTTTTAATTTATAAAAAAAGTATTTGAAAGTATAGTGTAAGTGTTTCATCAGCAGTTCTGTTTAGAGAGCAGTTTGGTAAAATCTTTTCAGTTATATATTATTTTTGCCATTCCTGTATTTTAACGTATAATTAAGTCTTTTCAGGCACATAACAGCCGATTATGTTTTATAAGATTATTCTCTTCGGAGACAGTGTTTAATGTTTATTTTTGTATTTTACTTTCCAGCAGGATCTAATATGTTTAATTTGTCCTTTTCACTAATTATTTATTTTTCAGAACGTCTACATACCATTTTAACCATTTGGCGCGTTCCAACGTGGTCCCTTATTAATATTTTTTTACAATTTGACGCTATCCACGGTGAGGCCTTCAAAGCAATAGGTTTTAAAGTAAACAATTTTAGCAATAGTTGGGACGGGAGTAACTGAAGGGACGGGAGTAACTGAAGGGACGGGAGTAACTGAAGGGACGGGAGTAACTGAAGGGACGGGAGTAACTGAAGGGACGGGAGTAACTGAAGGGACGGGAGTAACTGAAGGGACGGGAGTAACTGAAGGGACGGGAGTAACTGAAGGGACGGGAGTAACTGAAGGGACGGGGGTAACTGAAGGGACGGGAGTGACTGAAGGGACGGGAGTGACTGAAGGGACGGGAGTGACTGAAGGGACGGGAGTGACTGAAGGGACGGGAGTGTCTGAAGGGACGGGAGTGTCTGAAGGGACAGGAGTAACTGGATGGACGTGAGTAACTGGAGGGACGGGAAGTACTGAAGAGTCTGAAGCGACGGGTGGTTATGGAGGACGATTTTTAATTATACTGGCAATACGAAGTTTGCCGGGGGTTCACTAGTCTATATTATAAATTTGAATGTTTGTATGTATCTATGTATGTGTTGAATGCGCTCCTAAACCGCTCATCCGATTGCGATGAAACTTTGGTGAACTGTCGAGAGTATACCAGGGATGGTTTTTGGATCAAAAAATTTTAACTTCTTCTTCTTCTTCATCGAGTTTTAGGTCATTTTACCTATGAAGGTGGACTATCCTGGGAACCGTTCATCCGATTGCAATTAAACTTTGGTGAATTGTCGATCGTATGCCCGGGATGATTTCTGAATTTAAAATATTTTCTTCTTCTTCTTCTTCATCGGGTATCAGGTCATTTTACATATGAAGGTGGACTAACCTGAGAACCGTTCATCCGATTGCAATGAAACTTTGGTGAATTGTCGAGCGTATGACCGGGATAGTTTCTGGATTAAAAAATTTTTCCTCTTCTTCTTCTTCATCGGGTATCAGGTCATTTAACCTATGAAGGTGGACTATCCTGAGAACCGTTCATTCAATTTCAATGAAACTTTGAAGAATTGACGAGTGTATGCCCGGGATGGTTGCTGGATTAAATAAATTCTTCTTCTTCTTCTTCATCGGGTATCAGGTCATTTTACCAAAGAAGGTGGACTATCCTGGGAACCGTTCATTCAATTTCAATGAAACTTTGATGAATTGTCGAGCGTATGACCGAGACCTACTGAAGGGACGGGAGGTAATGAAGGGACGGGAGGTAATGAAGGGACGGGAGGTAATGAAGGGACGGGAGGTAATGAAGGGACGGGATGTAATGAAGGGACGGGAGTAACTGAAGGGACGGGAGTAACTGAAGGGACGGGAGTAACTGAAGGGACGGGAGTAACTGAAGGGACGGGAGTAACTGAAGGGACGGGAGTAACTGAAGGGACGGGAGTAACTGAAGGGACGGGAGTAACTGAAGGGACGGGAGTAACTGAAGGGACGGGAGTAACTGAAGGGACGGGAGTAACTGAAGGGACGGGAGTAACTGAAGGGACGGGAGTAACTGAAGGGACGGGAGTAACTGAAGGGACGGGAGTAACTGAAGGGACGGGAGTAACTGAAGGGGCGGGAGTAACTGAAGGGGCGGGAGTAACTGAAGGGACGGGAGTAACTGAAGGGACGGGAGTAACTGAAGGGACGGGAGTAACTGAAGGGACGGGAGTAACTGAAGGGACGGGAGTAACTGAAGGGACGGGAGTAACTGAAGGGACGGGAGTAACTGAAGGGACGGGAGTAACTGAAGGGACGGGAGTAACTGAAGGGACGGGAGTAACTGAAGGGACGGGAGTAACTGAAGGGACGGGAGTAACTGAAGGGACGGGAGTAACTGAAGGGACGGGAGTAACTGAAGGGACGGGAGTAACTGAAGGGACGGGAGTAACTGAAGGGACGGGAGTAACTGAAGGGACGGGAGTAACTGAAGGGACGGGAGTAACTGAAGGGACGGGAGTAACTGAAGGGACGGGAGTAACTGAAGGGACGGGAGTAACTGAAGGGACGGGAGTAACTGAAGGGACGGGAGTAACTGAAGGGACGGGAGTAACTGAAGGGACGGGAGTAACTGAAGGGACGGGGGTAACTGAAGGGACGGGAGTAACTGAAGGGACGGGAGTAACTGAAGGGACGGGAGTAACTGAAGGGACGGGAGTAACTGAAGGAACGGGAGTAACTGAGGGAGGTACTGAAGGGACGGGAGGTACTGAAGGGACGGAAGATACTGAAGGGACGGGAAGTACTGAAGGGATGGGAGGTATTGAAGAGTCTGAAGCGACGGGTGGTTATGGAGGACAATTTTTAATTATACAGGCAATACGAAGTTTGCCGGGTGTTCACTAGTACAATATAAAATAATGCTATATACCTGTTTGAGTGCATTCAGTAATGCAATGCATCTAGCATTTGATCCCATAATGATGTGAGATGCATACTGAACTCCAAGGCGTACAATAGCTGGATGAATTTCTCTAAAATAATCAATGCAATTATTGTTATTAAATTATTTTCATGCAACCAAAGCCATTGAAGTTTTAAGTTGGCAGATGGCAGAGAAAAACATTTTTTTATTAACTCACTTTGAGTTCAATGGAATAGATGGTATCATATAAGCAGTCTCTCGTTTTCCATATAAATGATTAAATAATTTCACTTTATGCTGACTTTGTATTAATTTCCCTTTTGTTTTTTCTGGACTTTGAGATTTCTGAAATATAAATATATAATGTTAGAGGCAAATAACTTATCACGTGGACTGCGTAGAGCACATATTTGATTTTTATTTGGTTGGTATAAGCAAACCCCCCCCCTCTTACACGGCGAAAGTTTTATTTTGCAAGCCCAACAATGATATATTTGAAATATGTCAATGTATGGAGCAGAAGAATATGAGACAAATTTTAAAATATTTGATTAATCACTGTGTGGTCTGATGTTTCATTTACATATTACAGAAAATAACTTTGAAATTATTTCTTTGAAAAAAATAATTCTAACGCAACGTCTTACTTAGGCGATTTGAACGCGAACTCGAAGCGGCGCATCGCGGCGCGAAAATAACAAACAGTCGGTAACTATAGAAGTGGCCTACGTTACCAAACGCGCGTAGGGAATTCGCGTGTAACCGCATCGGATCGCTTCGCAATCGCGTTCACTTTGAATCGCCTACCTAAGACGTCACGTAAGAAAAAAAATGAATTTTTTTTAAATAAATTAAACATACGTTTAAACCAAACATTAATAGTAAATTAATGAATTAAAATAACCTAGGTTGACTTGAAATATATGTTTCATCAATAATAATTTAACTGATGTCATATTGTATTTTTGGAGGTTATTTTTTTTGTTGTTTTTTTTATGTATAACATGTATGTTGTATTTTAAAATTATAAAATGTAAAAACTATGCAAACTTTATAGGTAATTGCTTCGGAACAGACTGTGTCTAGTGAAGCAGTTATCTTTAGTATATATTTGTATATTTTATTTAATGAAAATCAATTACATTAATTAAAAAAAAAAACATTTCAAATAAGCATTTTAAAATTAAAGTACGTATAAAAATCCATTCATCCCTCAATTGAGATTGGATTGTGTTGGAGGGAGGAGCATAGTCGTTGTCTTCATTTATTTCTATCTATTGAAATCTCAGTTTCATTTGTAAAATAATAATAATATATAATATTCCAAGTATTAACAAGAATTTAAACTTTTTTCTGAGTGAACAGTAAACAGATTTCGCAACAGAAAGCCATCACTCATCAGTGAAGAACATGTTTGTATGCATACAAACCGACGAACGCCGGTCGTCTCCTGCACTCACCGTCCACTGTCCATACTATACTTAAAATATTTTGATCTAAATAAATAAACCTTAATATCCAATGCTACATCATTTTGTTTAAGCTTTTCAGTAGCAGGAACATTTAGAGTGTTCTTTTTACTTGGTGCCTTAACAGATTGTAGAAGTTCTTTGGCGGCTCTTTGACTTTCCTGCTTGGCTCTTCTTTCTGCCTTAAGTTCTGAATTACTTTTAACTTTCTTGGTATCCTTCAAAAATCAAAACAAATATTAGATTTTGATAAGTACTTAAACCCATATTAGATAACTTGTACGCAAATGAAACCTGGGTAAGGCAGGAAACAAAGGTAAAATTTATGTAGACGTGTAATAAAATAATATGATTGTAATTAAATAATGATTGAGTTGAGAATGAAGATAAAATAGAAATAAAATTTCTGTGTAAGGCAAGAAAAAACCTTTTATTTTTCGAGATTATTTATTTGGTAGAATTCAATTTAAAATCTAATTTAAATACAAATATGTTTTGATTCTACAATATACCTATTTAAATTTTGTTACGTCATTAAGTTTTGTGTGAAACTTGGAAAGAATGCAACCGAAAAATTTTAGATGCTTCAAGAGACCTTCAAGGAAGACTGCATTTCAAGGTCACAGGCCAGCAGGTGGCACAAGGTTGTCTGTCAACATCAGTATGTTTGGCAAATGGTTCTGCTTGTCTACTCCATTATGGGCACTGTGTGATGGTATCTACATTGGGTAAAATACATTGCATCACTGCACGCTAATGTATTTTCAATTTAATTGCTAATCTTAATGACCAGATATTACAAATATATCACAACGAACATTTTTTCAATGTTATTTATTCAGTGATTTATTAAATAAATTTATTTAAGTTTCCAACAGTCACTGACCAATTCAATGAGGTCATAAATTTTACATACAATAAATAGTAGCTTAATTTTAAGGAAGAGGTACTAAAAAGGGAATCTTGGAAACAAATAGAGTGCGATCTTGCTAATTCGGCACTAATGAAAGAGTGCCAAATTCGGAAATTGGGATAACTGGAATGTAGGTTAAATGAGTAAAAATCCATAAATAGATGTATGTAAATATTAGTATATAATTATTTTTTGATAAAATATGCACCAAATCAATGTTTTTTTAAACAATCCATGGTGCTGGACAACTGGATGCGCTGAATAAGTGAGATTGAACTGTGTTGGTGGACATAATATGTTGAACACAGGCTACATGTAAGAGAAATACAAGAACTTATATTTTTTTCTTACACCATCAATGGACAAAGTTAAAAATTGTTTTATTTACTATAATCAAATTCTATAAAATATTTAGTCAACAATTTACATGTTATCTTTTGATAATCTTCACTAAGGTGAATTTTTAAACGTAGAAAAAATTAAAATAAATTACGTACTTGATTAGTAGAATCATTTTTAAAAGCATTGTTGATTTCTTTCACAACAGTTTGTCGTTTACATTCATCCTCATTTTTATTTTCTTTTATTGTTACTGTAGAAAGTTTTGTTTCCAATTCAACAATATCAGCACCAGATTTACTTTTAGACTTTGCTAACTGCTTAGCAAGTTTCTTGGCTTCCCGTTCAGCTTTTATATCTTCTCTAGATTTTTCAATTGATTTTTCTTCACTACCTTTAATGATAGTTTGTTTTTCCACATTACAAGATTTAATAATTGCAGATTTGTCTTTTTTATCTTCAACTGTACATTCATTAACAATAATATCATTTGTTTTAGTTAAAATATTGACGGATGAAGATGTTTTTATGTCTGTAGATTTATTTTCAGAATCAGTTACGGTGCTTTTATTTTTCTTTAATTGTTTAAGCTGCTTTTTAGCTTGCCTTTCTAATAGAATTTCTTCCTTTGATTTCTCCATTTTACCTATATCTTTAACTACAGATATCTTACTACAATCATCAGTTGATTGACAATGTAATGTTTTTACTTCCAAATTAACTCTGTCTAAATGTAATTTAGGTTCATTCAGTTTTTTAGATTCCGAAACAAATTTTTCTTTCTTATCAGATGATTCAATAGAAGAGTCTTTTTGTTTGGCAGTTGAAGTTATAGCGATAAAATTTAAATTTTCAGGTTCAATATTTACGAATTGGGGAGAAAAAATTTGAATTTCTTCTATTGGTATAGATAATTTTAAATCCGTGTTATTACATTTATCTTTTCTATTAAAGTTATTTCGTTTCAATGCTTGTTTTCTTTGATACCTTCGATGTTGCGATATTGTAAAATATTTTTTTTGTGAATTTAGTGTTTCAAAATTTATTTCTGTACACTTATTCAGATTCGAGTGACATCTAGTAAAACATGAATCAGATATTTTTTTGCTCTCCAGAACCTAAAATTATAAGATTTTAGAACATTTTTCACATATAAATCAAGATATATAAAAATAACTTGTGAGAAAAGTTGCATATAAATTAATGAATTTTGCTATCAAAGATTTTTTAATGTTACCATATAACACAAAGCAAAAAAAGGATGCTTTATTTATATATGGTTTTGCATACATCAACTTCATCTCTACAATAAATAGTTAAAATGCTTGAATCTGCATATTAATAAAGTAGATCTCGTAATCTTTAATATTTCATATGCCTCTTGCTTAAGTGTAAGGTTAATAATCCAACTGTCGATTCGTTCATGAGAATTCAATTATCTGAATGAATCGACATTATTAAGCCAAGATGCGTGTACGAAGGAACATTTTGTATGGCGTAGTGGACTTTTTGCATGCTAATAACACACTAGAGGCCTCGCAGCATATATATGTTCCCATACATGGATTTACTCAGAATTCGGAGTAGAACATTTTATGTGAGTTTTGTGTGTCTGTGTGTGTCTGTACGTCCCCCCCCCTTATAACTTTTGATCCACTCAATTTACAGAGCCCAAAATTTCAGAATATATAAACAGTTATAGGCCTACAAAACTTTTATACTCAGAATTGTGAATTTTTGTTTCAGTCAGGGGTTATCAACTTTTGAAATTTTGGTATATTTTTCCATGTATCTCAGAAACCATAAAAGCTAGAAGGCTTTAATTTGGTATAAACATAGACAAATACAAAATCTCAAATTAGTTTTTTTTTAAAAATTCCAAGGTTTCTCAAACATTTTTTATTGAGAAAAATATTTTTTTTTATGATAAATTTGTGAGTTTAACTGCCTATATTTCCAATTTTTTATAAATATCAAAAAAAGCCGAAACACCCCAACTAGATAATTTAATTTTCTATAAAAAATATTAACATTGTATTAGCACATCTCATTTTTTTTAACAACTTTTATAAAAATTGAATTTAGTGACGACATTGATTCATACAATTTGTATGGCAGTCGCCTACACACAATATCTAAGAAGACTTAAAGTTTGATACTAATCTCCAAACATACATACATACCATCATGCTGTTTTGATATTCTGGGTAGGATCAAAGGACTGACCTCCATACCTACTATCCTATCTTGACATACATAACTAGGTACATGTGTTGTATAGAAAACCAAATATCTTAAAATATTAAATAATTTGTATTTATGGGTTAATAGTTTGGTAATTATTCTTTCGCTACCGATAGTTGGATCTCACGTGTTACATGCAACTAGTAAATACCAGTAATTTATCAATATGATTAATTCCGAAAAGCATTGGTTATCAATTAACTGTATATTATAAAAAAAACTTTTATTAAGAATTTCCTGAGAATGTTATAGTTTTTTAAAGCTTTGTAGATAGCATATAAACCAATTAATAACTTCTATGTCTGACTAGGAACTGCAAATTAATAAAAAGTTAAAATTGTATTATGAGCAACACTGCATCACGCCGGTGGCACTCTATTGGTAGCACTGGTTTTACTTTACGCTTACATCTCCAAAGGTGGCGCTATTTATTTTTTCTTTATGTTGGTATTTTTGAAAATGCAATGTAAAATTTTCAGACCTTCAGCATACTTCAGATGTGTTTTATTGTTTGTTGTGACGCGAAACATTTTGATCCTTTAAAATCTTGAAGTAAACCAGATAATAAATATAACATGTGTGATTTTGTAAAATTCTTGTTGTTTTCGGTGTTCATCTACATACACACTATTACGCCATGTGATGGTGATGGTGTTAATCTATTGCACGCTTTTTGTGTTTTTTGATTGTCTTCGCAAGATGGCTGACAAGTTTTGTTGTGTTTTGAATAAATTGTCAAGTGAAATACGGCGAAGTGAAGTTATATAGTTTTCCGAAAATCAGTATTAAATCTTTCTTTGTGGAAAATAAATTAAAAAAACCTAATAATCTACAGTGCACATTTTATTTAGAACAATGTATTTTATGAATTATTTGGCATGATTTTTGAAATATTGCAAATAAAATCCATCATATGTATTTTTTTAATAAATAATGATTGAAAAATGGTTATTTTTTATTTAAGTTATCCTTGAATCCATTCCTCAAAGCTGGAAACATTTTAAAATGGAAATTTAAATTTGCCGTGGACCGGTTGCGTATTCGTTGCCCCTATAGCGGAGATGCGAGAAACCTTATGATTATCCGGTTACAGCTTCTATGTATTGAGTGACACATCTGAAGTATACTGAAAGTTTACTTCCATATTATCTGTGCACTGCATGACCTCTTACTGAGACAACTTTTCATTTGAGTGTTCAAAAATTAGCTGCAACTGTACATTCTACAGTGTTCTATTTTTCTTCATTATGTGAGGAGTACACATAATGAAGATCGGTTACTTGAGAAATAAATGAAACACGAAGTTTTCGAATATTTTCAATGTCAAACTAATCGTAGATGTGTCAGTTATGAAGCTTAATGCATGCACAATAACATATGGTTATAATAAAAAATATATACATCTAACAAAATATATATTGGAAATTTTTTCACTAAAGACATATTTATTTTTCTATTACATTGTTGGGTACCTCTTTTGCATCCATTTCAGGAAACAAATCCAGGTTAACTATAAAAAAAATATAGAAAATTAAATGGACTATTGTAACATTATCCAATTAATATTTTAATTTTGTATAGGGTACTTACGAAAATAATCAGATAAAATATTGCAATATTACCTGAATAACGTTTAAATAATGATGATTGTTTTAATAAAATTGAGTAATCAGTCAGTCACGCATAAATATCAAAATTGTCACAGAACACCACAAATGACAGATTGTACAGAACACAGATTGCAAATCTCTTTTCTATGACAGATTGAAAATTGTCCATAGACTTAATAATATATATGGACTTTGCACAAAGAGTACTAATAATTACATTATATACCCTCTTATGGTGACTTTCACCAACGTTACCTAAACTGTCACATAGCTGGGTATCACCTAAGCTTAGGTAGCCCCTAACGTATCGTTTGTTTTTCATCGGTCTTAGCGTCTTAGGTAACTCTTATGTAGGTGGTGAAACGAAAATTCACGTTAGGTAGTACATAAGAATTCTTAGGTAGCACCTAAGAGTTAGGGGGCGTTGGTGAAAGTCACCATTAGACTTTGCACAAAGGCGTATTGCTTGGCAGGTTTTCGGCAAACTTTGTTAGGAAAAGCCATATGACTGCAGTCTACTAATAATTATCCAAGGATTTTGAAATGTTCCTTGCGAGTAATGGAATTATACGTTGATATTTCCATAAGTATTGTGATCGATATATTTCCGTGCATTATGATATCAAGGCCTAATGTATTTCTTCTATTAATTCTAGGAACGGATTGTAATTAACAGATTCTTGGAACCTTGGCTTTCATCCGGCGATGCAGTTAGACCCCCCCCCCTCCTACTTCATGTTCCACGGACGCTGGGTCGCCCTGCTGTGTCCAGTCAGTTGTCATTCGGTAGGAGTAAGTGGTAGTCGGTCAGTGTTCAGTGAGTGGTTGTGAGTCGAGTCCGGTATATTGTCCGCGAACGGGATAGAACCATTAAAATTTGATTGGCTGGGCTGTCGGACGGCCTCAGCATCTTAACTGTATAATTATAAGTATTAATAAAAAAAATCTTTCAGATACCATTACCAACGAGGGGTGATTATAAGATAGTTTTTAAGTTATAAAAAAAGTAATAAAGTGTTAAAGTGTTTCATCGCAGTCCTGGTTGGAGAGCATCGAGGGGGATCGCGATCCACTTCCACGCCGGCGACGCTATAGAGCTCATTGGCCCTGTTCACCACCGGACGCAGCCGCAACATCGGACAAACACAAAATATCCACCATCCATCGGGTTCAACCACTGCCCCCGAGAATCCAACCACACACGTCAGGGCCTCCGATTGGTCTCGAAATCGGCCGCTAAGTACACTCCGTTTCAAGTCGGAGGGGCTTGTACCCCGACCCCTCGGTCCTCGTGTTGGCGTCCGAAGGTTCCGCGGGCTAACACCGGGGGCATCCGACGCAATCATCACCTGTCAGATTTGACGTCTCGTTGTCAACACAGGATGTCTGACCCGACGTCTGCGCCGGCGGTGTGCCCGAACCACACAACAACATTCGCCACAGTTGACGAGTAACTGCCGAGCGAGACTAGAGGCGTCCGTCCTGCTCTTCTCTAAGTATAGAATGACGAGGGCACAACAGCGTCGGCCGCCCACCCCCGCCTTTACTGCCTGGGCCCTTAGAGCCGCAACCTAGGCTTATATCCCGACGCATCGGTCCTCGTGTTGGCGTCCGAAGGTTCCGCGGGCTAACACCGGGGGCATCCGACGCAATCATCACCTGTCAGATATGACGTCTAGTTGTCAACACAGGATGTCTGACCCGACGTCTGCGCCGGCGGTGTGCCCGAACCACACAACAACATTCGCCACAGTTGACGAGTCACTGCCGAGCGAGACTAAAGGCGTTCGTCCTGCTCTTCTCTAAGTACAGAATTGACGAGGGCGCAACAGCGTCGGCCGCCCACCCCCGCCTTTACTGCCTAGGCCCTTAGAGCCGCAACCTGGTTGGAGAGCAGTTTGGTAAGATCTTTCCAGTTTTATAATATCCTTATTTTTACCATGCCTGAATTTTATGTATATGTCTTTTCAGACACATGAGAGCCGATAATGTTTGTTTTAATAGAAGTATTCTTTTCAGCATCTTTTAGATATCAATTTCGCGTCTCAACGTGGGACCAGTATTCTTTTAAGCTCTTTCAGTTATCAATTTCGCGTCCCAGCGTTGGACAAGTATTCTTCTCCGCCTTCTTCAGTTATCAATTTCGCGTCCCAACGTGGAACAAGTATTTTTTCAGCCTTTTCATTCATCCGCACACTTGTATAAATGCACAATATGCTTTTATCAGCCATCGCATGTAGCGCCGCGGAAGCGTGCTGGGCCCATAAACTGTCTCTCCCTGTCTTATTGGCGCAGGGCTACCCTGTTGAGTTCGGTTGTTTGTCATCGAGTTGTCAGCGAGTCGCATTCGGGAGCCCGGCCAGGGTAAAACGTAGTACATCAAGTCTATCGCGTATCGAACGGTCTATCTTATAAAGTGTAACGCCACGTGCTCGGACTGTCGGACGGTTCTAGTTTTTTTTTGTATAATAGTATATTAATTGCATGGTAGTGACTAAATGTGTTTCAGATCCAAATAGTTATCGGGGGGTGAATATAAGTGTTAATAATAATGTTTCTTTCAGATACAATTAACGACGGGGGTGATTTTATGTTAGTTTTAATTTATAAAAAAAGTATTTGAAAGTATAGTGTAAGTGTTTCATCAGCAGTTCTGTTTAGAGAGCAGTTTGGTAAAATCTTTTCAGTTATATATTATTTTTGCCATTCCTGTATTTTAACGTATAATTAAGTCTTTTCAGGCACATAACAGCCGATTATGTTTTATAAGATTATTCTCTTCGGAGACAGTGTTTAATGTTTATTTTTGTATTTTACTTTCCAGCAGGATCTAATATGTTTAATTTGTCCTTTTCACTAATTATTTATTTTTCAGAACGTCTACATACCATTTTAACCATTTGGCGCGTTCCAACGTGGTCCCTTATTAATATTTTTTTACAATTTGACGCTATCCACGGTGAGGCCTTCAAAGCAATAGGTTTTAAAGTAAACAATTTTAGCAATAGTTGTGTTAAAGTTTTTTATAACTATTTGGCATTCCAACATGGTGCCTTATTTTCATATTTTATGACAATTTGTCAAAAAAAAAAATACTTTGTTCGTTAAGATTCAGAGAAGTTATCTAGGAAGTGTTGAAATGTATGGAAATCTGCAATATGTTGCCAACCATGACGTCAAACGTGCGAAATACCATGACTCACTCATAGTAAAGTTGTAACCAAACATCTTGAACTTATAGCCGAGAAGGGGGGCGATTTGCACGTAAACCAACGAAGCAAAAATACACAAATTTGCGCTCTGCGCAACCGGAAGCTCGTTCAAGATGTTTGGCGAAAATTGTACTCCATCTAGAATATTATATGGAAATCTTTGGTGAAAATCTGTCAACGTACGCTATATTTTACTTCCTGTATACTGATGTAAACACTGTTATGAAGTCATAGAAGACAATAACAATAATATCAAATAATATGTACTAGCAACATTTTAGTTCGGCGTGTTTCTGGTCGTTGTGAGGGTTTGTGGCTTCTTCGGACGATTTTGAGGCTTTTGTCATACAGGTAAATAAAATATACTACTCATTTTCTTGATATTTGAATGCCTATTTATTGTTTGGTTTTTGACAGTTTTTAATTTATCTGTAATTAAATGTAGACATATGCTTTATGATACCACGATCACGTTTACGACTGGAATGATTACTGACACATTTTAATACTCGTTCTATTTGCTCAAAACAACTCATCAATAGTTATTTACGGTAAATACCGTATGCATCTTACCTTTTTTACAACTGTATTTGATTGAAAAAATATTTTAGTCATATGTTTACGTCATGTTAATGTTTGAAATCTAAGTTTCTTATTAGTATATAAATTATTTATTGTTAATCTAGAATGGCTCGCGGTCAACAAAAGCTCCAGTCACAAGCCAAGGCTGCAGAAAAGAATTCTAAATTAAAGAAGCAACAAGGACACAGTGCAAATGATCAAAAGAAAGCTGCTCAAAAAGCATTAGTTCATGTCTGTACTGTATGCAAGGTGAGAGGATTTTACTTTTACTATCACTTATTTCCCCACTTTTTACTTGTAGGTGCGATATTTGTTAACACAATACCGTTATAATGATGATCTCAGTTATATAAAGTATCATTTATAAGCAATTAAAATACTATAGTAAATTGATTTTATACTAAGTACCTACATACTAACTACTTATCAAATTTTATGCCTCAAGCTTTATTAATTTAATATATAATGATAGTTTAATATGAAAGTCATTTTAATAAGTACAAAATAGTTAGAGAATTGTTATTATAAAAATAATCAAGAATTGTTGTTAAAAAAATAATCAAGATGTATTAACTGCTTTATAAGTAATTAGTTATAAGTCACTTGTATGATAATATGAGATATTATATTTGATTTCAGGCACAAATGCCCGATCCCAAAACATACAAGCAACATTATGAAAACAAACATCCAAAGAATGATTTGCCAGAGGAACTGAAAGATGTCTAACAGCAATAACTGCTCTCCTGTTAAATTTCCCTCCAAACGTCATATCCCTAAATAAATTCCCATCAAGTGTTTAACCATTTGTTGAATAGTTGGTTTTCTGAATGTAGGTTTTTGCAACATTACGACAATAATTTTTGTTTAGTCACAATGCAAGGGAACAAATTTGCATACCAATATGACTGCATTATCGGTGGTGTGTTAATGCCATTTTAATCATATTTTTTTACATTAGGTGAGTGACAATGCAATGTTAGTAATATTGCTAATTTCCCAAAGTTTCATTGAATAGTGATTTTCAAATCATCTCATCTCGTCTGCAGAAACCTACAAGTACCTATATCTCTTATAAATAATGTCATGGCATTTACCTGTGCAAACAATAGTAAATAAGGATTATAAATTTATGCAAACACTTTGTTTTCACCGCATACTATTTATGTATTCAAAATATTTATAATAAATAACTTTAAAATTATTTCGTCTTAATATGTAATGACATACTGGACAAAAATTAGGAGGGGTGCAGTTTGTGAATGTAGTGAATAATGTGTTTAATCAACATTAAATGAATGTATAATTTATGGTTAAATTTATTATTATATTAAAATATCTATATTGTCTTTGTAATATATACATATGATTAAATACAAAATACTTAAATATTTCAAGTGTTTTAGAAACAGTATTAAAATCTCTGTTATCGAATGTGAGCAAGCCTTTAAAATAAATGTATTCTATGCTATTTTGCTACTGCGCACATTTTTCCTTCAAAATTTTTTCATCTAAGGGTTTAATTTTATGAAATATTGTAAAAAAATCATTTTGCCTTTGCAGTTTTTTTTTTTTACTAACATAATTTAGCATAACATTGTGATGATGTTCTGTTAATAATATACATATATTATTATATATTACAATATAACTTGTTGCATTGAATTGAATGTTGCACACTTTTGAAGAAATTTTCATCACATAATTGTGAATGTCAAATTTGTAATTTGTGTGAATTGTATATTTATAATAGGTTTTCATTGTAACAGTTTCAATACAGATAAAATAATATACTGTATTAAGATTTTTTATACCAATAAAAGGTCAACCGACAAAAATGTTATTGATTTAATTATTTTAGTATGACCATCCTTTAGGCTGACAGCACATGAATGAGAGAGATTGTCTTAGTCTTAGACTAATTTAAATTTCATAGCCATTTTCATTTTGAAAGATTAACATTATTATTCTGGGTAGATTATTTAATAATAAAAAAACAATATATTATTTAAGTTATAATTAACAAAAAATTAAGATTTATGAAAGATTATTTTCTAGGGTAGGGTTATTAGGGTAAAAATGAAAAGTTTGAGTATTAAAATAAAGTTGGCCAAAAATAATTTAAGCTGCATATTATAGGTTGTTTATTTCTACCATATAAATGATTTAGATAGAATATTATTATTGAAAACTACATATGTATTTAAAATACTTTACTTAACAATACTAGTGTTGCGAAATTTTGTAATACAATGTTTACAAAATTATTATATTAGCCTCTCTCACTAGAAAAGTCCTGTGTTCGGAGAAGCAAACTCACAGTTAATTCAGTACAATACGCAAAATTAGTTAGATAATTAATATAACCTAAATAGTAGTTATCCCAACAAGAAAAAAATGAGGTATTTTCTGTAAGTCGAATGCTTTACAAATATAATGACAAAATATTGCGATGCATGCACGATTTATTGACACTGGAGTACACGCACGGACTACTATAGAAAACCTGAGTAAATTTTTTTCCTTAGAAAGAGTGGCCAGATTCCAGGAAAAATTTCTTCATTAAATTTGGCAACAGGTCAGTATGCCATATTTTATGGTCGTAAACACAAATTTTAGCGAATTTTCAGCCATAATTGTGGGACTATCAAAGTAATACGAGCGTGTATCAAAATACCAAATTTTCTTATTCTTTAAATTTGGAGATTTATGCCAGAGCGCAACCGCAAAAGGCCTGTTACGAAACATATGATTTTTGCCATTAGTTTTAGTTGAAAAAATTATTATAAAAGATTTAGCTCATAAGGGCCATTTTTAAATTTTATGTTATGTTCATTAAATTGTTTAATTTACGGTTCCTACTAGTTATATTAAAAAAAAACAAGTTTAAAGAGAAGTAAAATAGTTAAAAACCCATTCAATTTGTTTCTTTATTAAAAAAAAATATTCATAAATCAATTTATAACCATCACATTTATTTGTGTAGAATACAGTATTGCTTTAACCGAGTAATATACAAGTGAGTGGAGGGGTATCACTAAGTAGAATGTATGAAGAAAAAAATACTTTATACTATTTTACGTACTTAACAAAATATGTATTATTCTCTTTAAAATAAAATATTTTTCTTTACAATCCAGTGATGGCGAGTTCAGGCCCACCATAACTGCTTTGACCAATGTTGTTCACCTATAGCACAAGCATTTATTCTTAATTTAGGTAATGTATGAAAATGTATATGTACGTCATATAAAAAAGGATTAGCCTGTTTATGTTTCTGTATTATTGAAATCATATCATTATTAAAACATTATTTTTATTTCATTCCATAATTTAGCAATTCTCAACTCAGGATGTGATGAGTTGTTTAGGGCGACGTGAAAAATTGACACATATAATTGCAGTTTTTTAAAATGTGAACATAATAAAAAAAAAGCTTAGCGTCCACACAAGTGCAGCAAACGGGTTGTATTTTTGTCTCCTAGCAACGACGTCGTTATTGCCGACGATCCAATACAGGCGCATGAATTTCTATATAGAACACTTAAATCCGTCTGAGCGCTGTGCTAATATGGTCGCTAACCCAAATTACTAATTTAATATCATGACAACATGAAAATTCTTAATATGAATAAAATATTCAAATCAATAAATTTATAATTAGATCAGAAACTACGTACTTATTGTAAGGAAAAACTTTTTAAGTCAGCCAAATCACTTAACCAAAAAGATATAAGATTTATTTAGCTATAATTATTTTTATCTAGTGTCATATAATGGCATATTTTCACCATAAAATGATTTTTTATATATCTACAAAAATAATGGAAAACATTGGTAAAGAATAAAAAAAAAACATTAAAGCTCTTCGATTTTATTTGCATGAAGTATAAATAATATTATTCAACAAAAAATATATGAAGGCACAACATTTTGACAAATGTTTGTAATTATGTAATATATATGTAATTTAATATTATCACTAGTGATGTAAAAGTTATAAACTATAAATCTATACATAATAGGTAATTTGTTCTTTGTGCAACTATTTAAATATAGCAACTAGACTATACAAAAGGCACAACTTGCAATATATAATATAATTTATGTCAATATGATACACAAGTATCATTAATATTTATGCCAGGTATATGGCAGATACCAATAATTGTCTGTTTGGAATACCTTTGAAGGGAATTGTAATTTTCCTATTTGTAAATGAAATTTGTTTTATTATGCAGGAAAAATACCAAACTGTAGAAAGTACTTGTGAGGCTATGACTTAGGATAGTACTAGATACGCTGTGATGGTACATATGTAAAAATATCAAAAATGATAATATATTGTCATATCCATTTTGAGATAATACATCATTGAATCTTCAAAGTCAGTTAGATGTTCAATATTTTTTAAGATTTACCAAATATACCACAATATAAACTACAATGAAACAAATAGTGAAAGGCTATCGCTGAACTGTCATATTATATGAGAATGTAATTAACAAAACTAGATTAGAAACCTTGAAGATATATTCAATGCCAACAATAAATATTTAGTAGTAAAAAATTCAATAAGCGGAATACACATCATAAATAATGTTATTTCGATTTTGACAGAATCCTATAATTATCGGTTGTTTTAATTATTTTCAAGGTCATTTAAAAATATGTCAGGCCACATATGTGCTAACAAGTGTTCAAACAAACCTTCGGCTTCGGAATGTTGGTACCAATTTGTATGCTGACATTTGAAACCAATAGGGGGTTTGAAAAAACCCTCTGGTGGCCATCTTGAACCAAATTGCACATGGATGTCCACTAACTAATGGATAGAGGCATTCATAAAATTTTTGAAGCTGCGTTTGTTTCCAACCAGTTTGGCATTTGCCGTCTAGCTATTGGGGTGTATTTTTGGGAAATTATTTTTAAAATACTTTCTAAATTTATTATTTCAAAAAACATTTTTGTACAGTGCAGTAAATTTTTCTTTTTATTATTATTTACATTTTATATGTTTGTTCTCTATATATATTTTTTATTGCTTTGCTTTTAGTATGTACAGTAAATTGTGCTTTGGTAGATTTATTCACATTTATAGATTTATTTATTTCACATTTTATAAATTTGTTTTCTATAGTGAAAATGGTTTCATTTACTCCAGTTTACATAAATCTTGTTCTTCATTTAAGGTGAGTTGGGGGAAGACCTGATGGATTTTTAGCAAAGTGCGTGAAGTTTGTTGTAAATTTTTTCACACGTAATCTATCAGTTAGTAAACTAAAATAGGTATTTAAGCCAAGAAAACTAATTTTTCTCCAATATAAACATATTTAGAGCATCATAGCAGCTATACTTTCTTTAAAAAAAAAGGTTTTAGAAAATAACTTTATTTTTATTTACTGTGGGGCAAGATCGGACGTTTGAGGGGCAAGATCGGAATATCTTCTAAAATCTTTAATAAACATTAAGTATTATAATTATTTTAATATAATTTCTTTGTTCTCCTACTAACCAAATCAAATATTTTTTTAACCAAAATTATTCTCAAACTGGCATAAATTCAAATAATAGTTTTTCGATATTTCGATCTTACCCCGCATTCGTGAATATACGCCTCCAGTTCTCAAACTGTTATCATTCTTTCAATCTTTACTAAAATACATATATTACCATGAACTTTAATGAATTTGACTTTCAATTTATATTAGGTTTTGAACATTAACTTAAATATGAAAAATTCTGTTTTTTTTATTCATTAACTTACATATAAAAAATACTGCTGATTGAAACAAAATTTAATATCACTTTAAAATATCTTCTGTTAACGTACCTACAAAAAACGATTTTATTATAAATCGTTATTGCGCTCGCAACAGTCGCAACTATAAACGAAGATAGTTTTATATTAATAGCTTTTGATTGATTATTTTTTAAACGAATATTTTAATCAGCTTTCGTTTAAACGCTCATTTCTACTCACCTGACCCTACTTACATAAATATTGTAAATATGTGGGTTAGTCGATGTAAGTTTGAAGGAGTGTGGATAAATTTGGTAGATATCTGGAGTTTACTATATTGTCTTTTATTTTATTTTTATTAATTAATTTCTAAACATCAAGTGTCATAGAATGTAAAAAATGAAAAATCTGTTTAAGTTTAGAATATTATTATTTATAAATGATCATTGGTCATATTTTTCATGTTATTTTCATTCCGATTCAACAATGATAAATTATACTTTTAATTTATCTATGAAATAGGAATATAATTATTAAATGTAAACTTTTATTCGTCTCAATAAATATTTTATAAGTATTATACTTTATTACTAAGTAGGTACCTACCTACCTAAATAAAAATATTTTTTTTAATAATGTAAAGTTTGGGAATGTTTGGATTTTACTATGGATAATCAAAATGGGGAAAGATCGGAAATGAAGTATTCCGAACTTCCCCCTTGATTTTTTGATGGGTTAAGACCGGAATATGGTTTAAAATGAAAACTTTTATATTTAGAGAAATAAAACATTGCAAATATGTTCGCAAATTCAAAAAAAAGTGCACGAAAAAAAAATATCAATAAAAAATTAAATATTAGAGGAGTTATTCAATATGGGGTAAGATCGAATATCTCACAATTTGGCGCGAAAATACCTCTGCTGAGTAAATTGATCATATCACACGTCCACTTAGCGCGCTGAACTAGCTTGAACTGAACGATGGTATGTGAGGAAATGACGTATAAAACCGAACCATCGACAACTAATAATGTTGCAAGACTTCGGAGTAAATTCAAATTATCGATCTTCCCCCAACTCACCTTACTAAAATATAAGATATGAAGAGAAAACTACATTTTATTGAAATCCTCTTGCAGCTTCAAAAAATTTATCAATGCTTACATCCATTCCCTTAAGAACATCCATGGGTTTTGGTAAAAAAAAGCACTTCGGTTTGACCAAAGGCAAAGGTTTGGCTGAAGCCAAAGTTTCCTATTGGCTGCTAAAAACTGAAAAATTTGTATGTGCTCACGAATCGGGCTAAATTGAATTGTTTTCAAACAGATAAACCTGGTTGAAGGGTTAGGTCAAAAATTGCATAAAAGTATAGAGTATTCATTATAAAATTTCTTAGAAGTCAAACCTTCAGCTTTGTCTAAAATCTGACCTCCGGTCGGACACTAGTGCTAATGACACAAAACTTGAATAGAAAAAGTAAACTATGAAAGTAAAATAAAAACAAAATTAAATAACATTAAATACAATTAATAAAAATTTTAATTTTGCTAAAACCACTTTAGTTGGAACAAAGTTAAAATTTTTACTAAGTATATTAATTATGGATTTTCACAATGTTACCACCATGAAAGTTCAAGATATTAAATATTTAACAAATCATCATAAAACATAATCAATAATGTTCAATTATCAATAATCTTTACCAGTACGTGGATGCAATGCATATCTAAATAAATATGTATTTCTTTATTTGGTATTTCATGATCCTCTGGACCTTATATGTAGATATTAGGGTCACCATTGAATGTGACAGACTAGATAAACAAGTAAAGTCTTTTCAAGACAAATAACTACTAGTAAACAAAATAATCTCCATGTTTAATACATTTATGTCATTTTAAAGATTATAAAACTTGAAATTCTATAATTAATTTTAATTAAGATTTACCTCAGAAGAAATTCAAAGTTGACTTTCCATGATATGATATTGTTTTTTGATTTTAGAGTCAGTGTTTAAATGTTTTTTTTATATTGACATTTATACAAGGGCTCTAAGAAGCTATTTCTGCCGCCATAGATAAAAAAATATTCTACTGTGATAGTTGGAGAAGAGACCGCACAAAATTGCACATTGTAATTTCAAAATATTCAAATTAAAGGAATACATCAGTAAGAAAACTCTAAAAACAAATATAAACAATGAAATGTGATTCGTTATTAATCACAAATTATTATATTGATTCACTAATATAATTTTAGTTTTAATTCTGAATTGTAAGATTTTGTTAATAAATAGAAAAACAATTATTTGTTATGTAAATATAAAGTATGAAAACTTAAATTTGCATTACTTTCACTCAAAAAATATCTGTAGTTTTGCTAAGGATCAGTGGGGAAGCGGTGTTTAGATGATTATATAAGCTTGGTTTTGATCTACAGAAGTCCAAATTGTGTATTGTTTATCAGTACCTTAACACTAGATTTTTCCAAACAGACTAATAAGACACTCACTGAGCC
The DNA here is from genome assembly GCA_963576475.1 of Molanna angustata. Classification (NCBI taxonomy): domain Eukaryota; kingdom Metazoa; phylum Arthropoda; class Insecta; order Trichoptera; family Molannidae; genus Molanna; species Molanna angustata. Next base: position 21,020,277 of record OY754967.1, on the reverse strand, counting down.
ATTCTTGTAATAACTAGATATGAAACTTTAATTGACAACATATTTATTATTTGAAATGGAGTTCAACCAAGAATTGTCTGTAGAAAAGTTAAAAAAAACATATTTTTTATTTATAGTATCCAGTAGGTAGTCCTACATTATCAGATTAACATGAAAAAGTAAACAAACAATAATAGGAATTTACTTTATTACTCGTACCTGTGTAACGGAAGTATGCAAGTTACACTAGATATGCTTGTAAAGAATAAATGTTGCAGATCAAAGTTTCATATCTAGTTTATTAAGAAGATTTGACTACAGTGATCGTAGATCACATTTAATATCTAAATAAAATTTGTACTCTTCATTAATTTGTTTTTAAAGTGCAGCCATATTTGAATATGGCTTGGAAATATTGTGAAAAGAGACGAGCCATGTACTGGTCACTAGCCTTTCTTGGCCACAGTCCCTCCATAAACCCAATATGTCCTCCTCTAGCAGTTATTAAAATAGCAATGTTATCAGATTTATTGGCTTCATCCACTGGAATGGCTGAAAATATTTTTAATTATTAGGATCATTATTCATAATGTTACTCTTTTGTCACTGTTAGTTTGAGTTATTCAACCATGTGAGTGATTTTATTAACTGGGGCAGCAGAATAATCCAGAAGAAGTTACAATATAAATACTGGCCATGAAAGTCTACGGCCATAATTTGATATTTTGAAATCATGTCCAATAATTGAGTTTTTTTACATTTCCGAACCAAATTAATATCAGTATAACACAGGTAAATGGAAAAAAACTGTTGGCATTTTGAGGACTTGTACAAATAGGAATTATTAATCAATCTAAAACAATTGAATAATATGCTTATTGAATAAAGCTACATTATATTACCTTCTAAGGGTTGAAAGGGGTCATCAGCTGCACTAAGACATAACACTGGTATAGTAATTTCATGTAATTTGTTATGCAAAGTAGCTGCACTGTAGTAATCTTCAACGTCCTTATACCCAAAGTGCTTACTGGTAAAGGCAGCATCAAATTCTCTGACAGTCTTGCTTTGTTTAATCTCATCAAAATCCCAATTTCCCTTAAAATTAAAAATATATAAACTATTTACTAACAAGTGAATGTTTCATTGTTCACATATATATAAAAGATACTAAAGAGAAAGGCAATCATGGTTTTACTAGATTCACAAATCCAGAGCCCATGAGCACAGACGACCAGAGTACTAGTCAGAATAGGCGAGCCACACGGGCTTGCAACCATGTATGTGGGCTTAAGGAGTCCCTTTATGACTCGAGTCAAGCTCACCACTCACCCACCAACTTCCGACTGACACTCTATTCCCCTGCGCAATCAAATCCAATAGGACGTTTTTTTTTTAAATAGTTTACGGCAAATAACTTGATAGTTTTTTTCATGAAGGAGGGCAGTTTGCATATATATCAATAAAGCAAAAAACCCGAATTTACACAGTGATCTTTTAAATTACTTGCCAATAATTATACATTCTATAAATACTTAATTTAAAGCAACGAAATAAAGTTTACCTAAAAAAATTGCATGATTGTGCCCTGGGAATGCACATAACTTTAACCCTGATGCATTATAAATATGAAATAAAAATTACTGAGTGAAATCATCAGTATTTACCTTAACTTCTTTTAATGGTTCACAATTATTGAATGTCTTTAGGAGAGAATCTGCCAAATGCCTACACAGCATACTATTCAGATAAGGTTTTTCAATACTTTCAGAACCTACAATAAACAATACAAAAATAATATATCATAAGTGCATAATATGTAGCATTTGTGGCGGTAATTGACCATCCCTAATTACCCCCTCCAAAGACAATCCCGAACAGAAGTGATATATACAGGACGCTATAGCGGCATCGCCACTCTGCTCGGGAAAATCTGTTTAAAAACATAAATCTCGTATCTCTTGATTTTTAATTTAAATTGTTGCAATCCTTTGTTAGTTATAAGTTTTAATTTCTAAATGTAAATCGTTTTAGTGTTGCTTAAATAAATACCATGTAAGTGCACTCGTTTATTTACTATTATTCACCTATCAATATTCTATTCATGCTATATATACTCATATTATTAATTCTTTGAGATCCAAGTACTTTTAGTACTTAGATTGTCTGTCGGGGAGTGATTTGGTCATATGATACGCATAGCGTTCTGATAAAACTAGTAACAGGTTCAATTCCCGTTACTAATTCGCCAACACAGGGTTCGATTCCAGGTGTCGAGGTAGGAGTTAGAGAGTCGACAATTCAGTCGTACTTGATACAATTGAATATTATCTATTTGAGTAATTAAATTCATAATAAACACACCCAATAACCAAACACACCTTTCACCCCCCGCACATTCTTTAAAGAACAAAAATTCCAACTATCAAAGTTATAATTTATTACATGAAAATATTTGTATATAATGGTGATAATTCTGAAACGATAAATACCAATTGACTTTTGACATTATCACAATTCAAAATGGCGGCAATCGTCAATATGGAATGGTGGTTATTCTGAACACACATCATTGGATTGGTCTATTGAAAAAGTTATTGAAATCATAACAAGCAGTCAAAGCATGTTTTATATATTAGGTATAGTTTGATGTTTTGTTCGATTTAATATTTTATATTTTCAATTAAAATGGCACAAGAATATGCAGCTTTGGCTTTAGTTGAATATTTAGAAGACAATGAAGGAATATTTCTAATGATTTAAAGATAAAATACCTAAATTTTAACCTGGTTGTTGGGATGCATGTATATTCATCAAATTTTGTGTCAACTTCACAAACAACCCGATTCAAAATACATTTCCGATTAATTAATAAAATATAAAATATTTTTATAACTAACAAAAGAAAAAAAAAAAAATTTGAACCACCCAGTGTCACTTATGTTTACCATTCCGCCCCACTACTTTCTAAAATTGACTCCTCCCACAACTTAATACCTAACAACAATCTATGTTTTATTTTTAATTTTTAGTACGTAAGTCTTCCTGAAGAAGAAAACATTTAAAGTTTTTGAAACCGGTAGAAGTTAGTACTCATAGTTAAGTGGTGTAAACTACGTTAAGTTAAATTAACAAAGTATAAAGCAGACATAACAGCATTACAGGAAATTAGATGGTTGGGGAAGGGAGTTATTGAAAGAAGAGAGCATAATATATACTATAGCTGTCATGATAAACATCATACACTGGGCACAGGATTTGTAGTAGCAAAGAGACTAAAACACCTTATCATAGACTTTAAAGCAATTGATGAACGTATGTGTACCATCAGAATGAGGGGTAAATTCCTCAATTACTCTATAATCAATGTACATGCTCCGACAGAGGAAAGCACAGAGGAAGAGAAGGATGGTTGGTATGAAAGCCTGACAAGGGCATACGATAGGTGCCCCCGTGGAGATATAAAAATCGTCATAGGGGATCTAAATGCCAAAGTGGGAAATGACGGCATTTATAAACCAACCATAGGCTTGCACAGTCTGCACAATGATTGTAACGATAATGGTAGCAGATTAATAGACTTTGCGGCCTCCCATAGCATGGTCATTGGAAGCACACTATTCAAACATAAGTCGATTCATAAAGCCACCTGGAAGTCACCAGACGGAGTGACCTGTAACCAGATAGACCATATACTGTTAGATGGTAGACACGCATCAAACCTTCTAGATTGTAGAACATACCGTGGTGCAAACATTGATTCAGATCACTACCTGGTAATTAATAAGATAAGAGCCAGAATATCAATGGCTAAGATGCACAAGTCAACAAAATCTACAAAATTTAATACACAATCACTAAAAGACCATGATAAGCGTAAACAGTACATGGAAGGACTAAGCAGGAAATTAATAGAAGTCAACGAAAACCAAGATCCTAATAACTTATGGAACGAATGCCAAAGTATTATTAGAAATACTGCAACTGAAGTACTTGGACAAATTGACCCAAAAAGAAGAAATGAGTGGTTTGACAACGAATGTGCAGAGGCAACGAGAAAGAAGAATGAAGCATATCTCAAACAGCAGCAACGAAATACCAGAAGTGCAACAGATGAATATAAACAGAGAAGAAGAGAGGAGAAACGGGTTCACAGGAAGAAAAAGAAGGAATGGGAACAACTACAAATCAATGATTTGGAAAATCTCAACTCTCAGAAAGAATGCAGGAAATTCTTCCAGAAGTTAAATCATCAGCGAAAAGAGTATAAGCCGAGAATGACTGCATGCAAAGACAAGAATGGTGAAATATTGAATGATAAGGTGGATATATTGAAGCGTTGGGCCCAGCATTTTGAAGATCTCTTAAATAATGATAGTGACACTAGTGATAATGACATAGATAATTTGTACACTGAGGAAGATGACAATATGCTGCCTCCAAGTATGACAGAAGTTGTCAGAACAGCACTTAAATGTTTAAAAAATAATAGATCCCCAGGTCATGATGATATCCCTAGCGAGCTTCTCAAATACGGAGGAGAATGTTTGATTACAATACTGCATGGAATGGTTGAGAGGGCGTGGAGTCTCGAAACTTTGCCTGACGACTGGAAGATGGGAGTTGTATGTCCCCTACATAAGAAGGGAGATGCAATGGAATGTACTAACTATCGCGGTATAACCCTCCTAAATACAGGCTATAAGATGTTTGCCAGCATCCTTTTTGCCAGACTACTACCATACGCAGAAAAACTGGTGGGACAGTACCAAAGCGGATTCCGCCCAGGAAGATCCACTATAGACCAAATATTCACTCTCCGCCAAATACTGGAAAAAACCCTGGAATATAATATCGACACATACCACCTTTTTATCGATTTCAAAGCTGCTTATGACAGTATCAACAGAGCGCACTTGTATGAGGCGATGAAGTATCTGGGAATTCCAAACAAACTCATAAGGATGGTAAGGCTCACTATGGTCCAATCGCAGTGTAGAGTTCGGATTCAAAGCGACACTTCTGAACCGTTTTATGCATTACATGGCCTTCGTCAAGGAGATGCCCTGGCTTGTCTGCTCTTTAACATTGCTTTGGAGAAATGCGTGAGAGAGTCTGGAATAGAAACAACTGGGACGATATTCTATAAAGCAACCCAAGTACTGGGGTACGCAGATGATATTGACGTAATTGGTAGATCACAGCGGGCAATGACGGAGACATTTGTTGAGCTAGAGAGGGCTGTTAATGGAATGGGCCTTCACATCAACGCTAGTAAGACTAAATATATGCCAGTCACCAAAACTGTTCACAATAACCAGACCCCCAATACAATCAATATAGGCTCTCACACAATAGAATCCGTTAGAAGTTTCACCTATCTGGGATCAATGGTGACTGATGTGAACGACATATCCACTGAAATCAAGCGCCGAATATTCATGGCTAATAGATGCTTCTATGGTTTAAGAAGACATCTTGCATCTCGGGTGTTGTCGAGGAAAACAAAGGTCACCATTTACAAAACATTACTACGTCCTGTACTGACATACGGCTCTGAATGCTGGGTACTGAGTAAAAAAGATGAGACATCTCTACTGGTGTTTGAGAGAAAAATACTCAGAAAAGTATTCGGCCCAATCCAGGAAAACGGAGTTTGGAGAATACGACACAACACAGAGGTCTACAATGTTTACAAAGAACCAAACATCGTAAAAATCATCAAAACAGGGAGGCTGAGATGGGCAGGGCACGTCCAAAGAATGAGTGATGAAAGAGTGCCAAAAAGGATCATTTATTTAAAGCCCCAAGGTAGACGTAGTGTCGGTAGACCCAAACTCCGATGGCTGGATGGCGTGCAGCGGGACGTAGAAGCAGTTGGAATAAGGGATTGGAGGAGTGCCTGTCAGGATAGAGGAAGATGGCGACGAATGCTGGAGGAGGCCAAGGTCCACAACGGGCTGTAGAGCCAGTGATGATGATGATGAAACTACGTTAAGTTTATATTATAATTACTTTATTTTAACTCAATTTCCCAAGGTTTTAAACCAAGAATTGTTTGATGACCTCTTCAGTCAGGTAATTGTTATTTTTTTACCTCATAATGACTTCCTGTTCAATTTATATGAACTTAAATAGTAGATACAATCTTATCTTGATTACACAACTTTATTTTATATTGAATTGGATAAAAATTTGTACTTATTTTTGTCTTTATCAAATATAACATTTAAAAGTCAAAAAGTGATATGTATTATAAAAAAATATAATTGTTACATCATAATATACCTTTGAAAACATTCCAAGGCACCGAAATAATCATGGAATAATCAATGTTGCATTCATTTTTCTTAGCAGCTAAGTAATTTCCTAAAATAAGGCCACCCATAGATATTCCTGTAGCTCCTAACAATGTCGTGGAATGCTTTTTGCGAACATGCTTTACAACTTCTGATAAATCTTCATAATTTGCAGCACAATATAAGCGTGGCGTCTAAAATGAATTATGGTAAGAATCAATAAATAGTACATAGACCTATAAAAAAATATATATTCAACACTATGAAACATGTTTCACATCAATATGTTAATTCTTTCACAACAAATGAAATTGATTATCAGTACTAAGGTATTGTTTATATACTTAAAATAAATAGAATTAAAAAAAATATATTTGGGACCATTGCGACATTTTAAATTATATAGATTATAACATGTTTATAACACAGGGTAATATTAATTAAAAATTACTTCTAAGTTTAGTTTGTCGATCGACAATTCTTGATAGAACTCCATTGTACGTTGATATGTTATAAAAATATAAAAATACTTGGTTATAATTCTATTGTATTTATTAGATTATTGACGTCTATCATTATTCTGACGATGGGCTTTGCACGGAACGCGTCAATAATCTAATAAATACAATAGAACTATAACCAAGTATTTATATATTTTTATAACATATCAAAAATTACTTCAACGCTGTAAAAATAATTTAAATATTCAATTTATTTGTAATATTTTTTCCATGAATATTTATTTTCTGGTCAATTTTTTTCTTTTGTTCTTTTCTTGTGATTTGAATTGTATAATGTAGTTTGCTATATTCATATTTAAATTAATAAAATTCAAAGGAATTTGTCAATGTTTATAATTTAAATTCTAAATTATCCAATTCAATATCATTTCCCTTAAATTAAATTAATTTACTGCACACACCTACATATTCCACTGGCACAAGTGGTAAGTTTATTGCTGAATAAAAATATCTTCCAGTGTTTCCAGTCCAGAGAAGCAAGATTTGTAAGAAAAATTAATTCAAATTAAAATTAACTTCGCCGGCACAAAGGTCAAACGGCTAACCACTATGCCATGAAGGTGTCCAAGATTAATGATTTAGTATAAAATATTGTAATTAAACATGTATAACTTTCACTAAATAACAATGTATAATAAACCTTCAATTTAATTCCTCCCAATCCTCTGTTATTGAATATAACTGTTCTTATTCCAACTGAGATTGCACCATTGACAAGGCACTTAATATATTCAGCTTGCGAGGCTCCCGTTAAACCAGGTAATATGATGACTACAGGACTGTCATGGCTGCACCCTTCTTCCATCCAATCCAGAGCAACTTCTCCCCCATCGTTCAACCTAAGTATTTCCCTAAAACGAAAATATGTAGCATTTAAATACAAATTAATTCTTTTTTCGGTCGAGACAGATATGGTGGGGTTGGAACTCTCCATCACTGGATCACTAATCCAGTACGATGCTAACTCTGCAACCGAGCCATCTATACGTATAGTAAAATATATGGATTTTTGAATAGTAAAGTGTACTAACTATACAAACTGTACAGGTAGTTGCTTGGAAATGACTTGTTAGTGAAGCAGTTATCTTTAATATATTTATGATATTATGGACTCAATAAAAATAAAAAAATAAATATATATATAAAGCTCGGATAGGATAAACAATGAAGGCCGCTTAAAATGATCACTGATAAAGGTAAATTTAATAAAAACATACAGCTCTAGAGAGTAAATTATTTTTGTTATGTACCTAATACCTTACAATTTACAATGCTAACTTACATTATTGCAAAAACATTAGGTTGTAATCTGCATATAAATAAAGTAGACCTGGTAAGATTGTCGTTCTGGATTTGCGAATGTTTGTGCACGACTATATTCATGTCAGTCTGCCCAAGGCTGCCTGTTCTTACATTCGTTTGAAATCTTTCTATGTGGATATCGGCAATTTTACAGTAGAGTAAAAAACTTACAATATTACATTTTTATAATATTACATTTGAAACAGTATAAAAACACAAAGCCTCACAAGCTGATATGTTTTTTTTATTATTTTCAAAAGAAAGTTAATTTAAATGTTATATAATAAGAATTAAATAATGCTTTTATGCTTTACTCGCCGAGTCGCCAAAATTGATATATGTTAATTTACCCTGAAGATGACAAAAATACCAACATTCTGATATATGCGTCCCTATCGTAATTAGACCTCAAATGGCACGAAGTAATAAAATCCGACACAGGGAGAGTGAGCAATTCACGTTGAACAAATGGTCCCTTTTGCATTGTGGGTCAGATTTGCTTTCCTCGCGTTGTTCCACCATTCTTTCAGCTGTCAAATATTCGAAAGTTACCTACTTTATATTTTTATCGTAATTAATATGTATTGATTTAGTTTATTTTCCAATATTTAATAACTTTATATTTTATTTTATTTCAGAATCAAATTTTAGCCTATATAGTTACAAAAAAATGTAAGTTGAAATTTCAATTCTCGATGAATTTAGGTAAATTTTAAATCAACATTCACATATGGAAAGAACGTAGGTATTTGTTTAAAGATATTTTCATAAATGAGTTGGTGATTATTGTATTTCGGTGTACAGGTTATGTCATTCTTCTAGGAGTAGGTTAAAGAGTGCAGAAGGAATGGCACATGAAAATAACATGTTGCGAATGGTTGCACTTAGGGCAAACGAATCTAAAGAACAGCAAGAAAGGAGATGTGAAGCCAGTAGATTACAAATGACGGCGTATAGGGTATTACAATTTCTGCAGCAAGAAAGAGGAAGTACAGATTTTCAGTCTTCAAGTAATTGGATAGAGGTAGGGAGTCGTGATAATTTAATGATAATAGATCAGATGAATATGCAAGACGTTGAAGTAATAGAAATTACTGCACTTGAATGCGCCATCTTAGCAGCATTAAAAGTATAAAACAGCCTCTAAGTCTTCAAGTCATAAGGCCCCTGAGTCAAATTGAAAACGCTTAACAATATCGCCAAACACTATTTTTTTTGTATGTAAAATAACAGATGTGGCATGAATCATGGAGACAAAAGGAAAATTCTGCTTTTTCCTATAGTTGCAATATAGATATTAACCTATAGTTGCAATTTATTTCTGAGCCAGTATCAACTTTTGGTAGAATGTCTATAATTTGTACATATTGTGGTGATTTGAAATGGAAGGGAGAAAACCCAGGAATGTGTTGTAACAATGGAATAGTACACATACCTGCAATAGATATCCTCCAGAGCCTCTTTATACATTATTAACAGGTAATTCTATAAATGCATGCCATTTTTTTTTTTTTTTTTTTATTTATTTAACAAAAACAATACAATGTTCACATATAAATCACAATTTAAAAAGGTATACAATTTTCATCATATAATTCATAATAACCCTCTTTAATTGAGATAAAATCTCGTGTTAAAAGAGGGGAGTATCTATTTAATATTATTACATTTACCAAAACATTGTACATCTACTAAAAAATATGAAGCTACACAAAAAAAGAATGAAATAACAAAAAATAAATAAATAAATCAGTACAATTTTTTAATTTTATTTTTAAATATACTATAATTTTTTTCGAGTCTAAGACTCAAAGGGAGTTCATTAAACCATTATAGAATTAAGTATTTTAAGAGTCATGTTAGAAGATATAATAGGACGATGTATGAGAGGGTCAGAAATGAGGACATAAGGAAAGAATGTAAGATAAAGAAAGATGTCATTAATAGAATTTAAGTGAACACATTGAGATGGTTTAGACACATGGGCAGAATGAATGAGGAACGCCTGACGAAGAAAATATACTTTGCGACAGGAATCGAATGAGAGGTCGGGACCGCCCAAGTAAGGGATGGCATATCCATGGGAACGCTATTTTCAAAGGCGGAGATGTCAGAAGCATGAACAACAAATGAATATGTATAGGACAATGTATGAATGTCGACGAGGCGATGAATGTGTGTCAAGATAGAAATAAGTAGCGTTTGGTTCTCTCTGCCTACCCCGCGAGGGACATGGCGTGATGGTATGTATGTAATGCTTGCTTTCAAATGAAATTTTTAGGAACCACTAAAGAATTATGAGTTATTATTATGAGTGATAGAGTTAGATGTGTTACAAAGGAGGATCGAATTAGAAATGAATACGTCCGAGGTAGTTTTGGAGTCGCCTCTATTCCGGAGAAACTAAAGGCCAGACACCGATGGTACGGACACATTACCAGACGAAATGAGGATCATATAGTTAAACTCACACAGGATATACGCACTCAATCCAGAAATAGAGGCCGTACATAGGCCACCTGGTGGACAAATATTAAGGAGTTGAGGGAGGAGCAACTAACCAGAGAAATGACGCAAGATGGAAAGGTCTCCGAAGGGCAAGAAAGGAAAGGTCGTACCAGAAGGGCCGCTCCAGATGAACTGGGAAGAGGCAAGGAAGAAGAAATCTATGTTTTCAAAACATTTCTGTATGTTTCATTTAATTAACAAATTATTTTACTTTCAAATTTATGAAGATAAATTTAAGAAAATAAAATTAAATAATTGCCAACAATCAATTAATTTATTCACATAAAAATATCATCATCATTATTCTTAGCGTCACAACTCTTGATGGGTCCTATCTGTGTCCAAGAATCATCTCCATACTGTTCTATCGTTGGCTGCCACCTTCCAGTTCTGCTGCCCCATGGCTCATGACTATGCTGAAGTCCTGGTAAAGATCATAAAGCTCGGTGATATATATATCTTTTACGCCATGTTTGACAGTCGTTAATAGGTACATAGGTATATTCTGCATAAGATTTTTCTTTCAAAGGCATCCACTCTGTTTTCATCGTGTTTTGTTAATATCCAGGTAGGTATCCGATAAAAATATATTACTATCAAATTCAACAAAACTTATTAATGGTAAGTTTTCTCCATATCTTTAACAATGTATATCTTTGTCAAAAACTTAATTGAAAAAACTTGAATCGAACTATAAAAACTATATAACCATATTGAATCGAACACCACATTTTCCTATGACATATACGCATTGTCGTCTCGATACTCGACATACATACATCACCTAATAATAATAATAATTAAAGACTTTTATAGTATTAAAAATACAAAATATATAAAGGGAAAGAACACGGGAATCTCTTCGGTGACGGATCTTTAACCAGTTCAGTCGTTGCCTGCTCTCGGATACGTGGTCGAACTTCCTGAGTCCAAACACGTATCGAATGCAGACATTTTGTAACCGTTCGAGTTTGTTAAGTTGATCTTCAGTTGAATCTCAGCGTAGGCAACGTCAGCGTAGTCAAGTAATGGTAGCATGTGCTGTTGAGTTACGCGACATCCTACGTAGGCGATTCAAAGCGAATGCGAAGCGATCCGAACGGATACATGCGAATTCAAAGCGATGCGGTGCGACGCTGCGGCTCTGTCCTACGGGCACGCGAATCGTGCTTCTGACATTATACTTTACCAAAAAAAAACTATGGCACCGCTATGGCTTCCAATTCGCGCGAAAATATCAAACCAATTGATCGCGTTCGCTTCGCATCGTGCCATGTCACACCGTACCCTACTCGCGGTCGGTAACGCAGGACACTTCAATAGTTACCGACTGATTGTTATTTTCGCGCCGCTTCGCGTTCGCCTTGAATCGCCTACGTAAGACGTCGCGTTAGAGTGATTTTAGTCTTAACTGGTAAATAATTTTTAAGTCGGCCTCATACGTTCTCATTTGTTATTCAACAGACATACGACAAAGTTTAAGTATTAAATTTAGAATAAAATTATTATATTTATTTGTTTATAAATTTTTGGAAGACTAATAGCATATATATTACATCTAATATAAAAATTTAACAGCCAATTAGAAGTCTCCGCTGATTGGCTATACTGTCAGTTGCAAGTTGAAAAATATAACATAATAATATAATATGTTTCTGTAACAGATAAAGTTTCATCGTGAAACGGAGGTAAACATAAACAAGAAAAAAAAATTATCACCGAAGAGAACATACATGATTTTATATTTTAGTGGTTACAGTTGGCAAAATAAATTAGAGTATTAAAAAAAATGCACTTAGAATACATCTCGCTACTGTAATGCTAATCTGAAATACATCAAATTCTGGTGAATTAAATATAAAATGTCCATAACCAAACTATAGTACCGCTTTAATGTCTGCAGTTAAAATAAGAGTCTGCGAATGCTTGCTAAATTAACTGAAAAGGCGAATATCCTTATTTAAGCATAAAAAATTATACAATCTAAATACACATAACACACAATAGTAAGTGTAAACATTTAAGTAATATCATTTAGTTTAGATTTAGACTACATGTTGAGTTTGCAATTGCAAACATAATTTATCGGTCATTTGTCAAACGTCAAGTCAAATGTCAACCACGGTGTTGCCAAGATTTAAAGTACTAATTATTATTGGAGAGTTGCATGAAAAAATATTAATATTTATTACATGCTTATTTACAAGGAGTTTAAAATATCAATCTTTCTAAAGTTAAACAATTTATTATTTTGTAAATTAATATTTTATAAGAATAACGTTTTTGTGCGGAGGCGACAAACACAGCAGCGAAAAATAAAGCTTGCTCCGTGTCATGGTTTGTGAAACGCAAATTAAGAAACTAAAAGAGAAGTTTCGTTTGACTTCTACAATAGGGTTTGCAACCTTTTTAACCACTTTGCGGATTATAGGCGTTTGATTTAGTTGAAACTAAATCAAACGCCTATAATCCGTATTGCCTGTATAATTAAAAATGGTCCCTCAGTGTCTCCCGTCCCTTCGGTGCCTCCCTTTTTGAAAAATTTTGGGTTTTTTGGTTGGTTTGATCATGTGTGTGCACAAATTCTACTACAGATGGAAAATTTTCCTTTAAATTGTAACTAATTCCCCGTCAAAGCTTTATCATTGCACATGTTAAATTTTATGAGGTCAACTTTTACTGTGACGAAATATTTATTATTGTATAAATTGACAGGTTCTATTTTTGAGGAAGTGCATAATTAATATTTAGGTATTTAAATCTAATCCAACTGTCGATTCATTGAAGAGAATTTATATCTCTTAATGAATCGACAGTATACGCAATACGCGAGATTGGTAAGCCAGGTCTATATTTTTCATGATTTTGTAACTTTGAAGTCAAAAAATACCAACTTCGCAGGCAGGCTTAGAGGCTTCGCAGTATAATTGTTCTTACGTGGATTTATTCAGAATACAGAAAAGAACATTTAGTGTGACTGTGGGTCCGTCCATCCTTTATAACTTTTGAACCGCTCATGCACAGAGCCCAAAATTTTAGAATATATAGATAGTTATGCGCCTACAAAACTTTTATACTCAGTATTTTGAATTTTTGTTTCAGTTAGGGGTTATCAACTATTGAAATTTTACTATATTATTCCATATATCTCAAAAACCATACAAGCTAGAACGCTGCAAATTGGTATAAATATAGACAAATACAAAATCTCAATTTTTTTTAAATTCCAGGGTTTCTCAAACATTTATTATTAAGAAAAAGATTTTTTTGATAAATATATGTGTTTTACTAAAAAACGCCGAAACACCCCAACTAGATAATTTAATTTTCTATAAAAAATAGTACATTAGAGTAGTACTACTCAAAGTTTTAACAATTTTTTAAAAATTGAATTTAGTGACGACATTGTTTCATACAATTTGTATGGCAATATACACTACACAACGATGGGTTAATTCCAAAATATTGTATGTCCTCTTTAGATAGTTTTGAGAAAATCAGTTTAGAAAGTTTGAACTCTTATAATAATTCAACTGGTCGAAAACCTATTATTATTTTATTATATTGCTTCAACATTTGTGTGCACAATAACTTATTTTATATATGTCCATCAATCATATTTTTTATGAAAAACTACAGTTTATAAAGCCAATTGTAGGCCAAGCATGGACATGCAATACTTTCTAATAAAGATGTCTTGTTGATGGACATACTTTAACTGTGCTACATTTGAAACATTACTTTTATTAATATATTTCATAACTCATCATAATATCTTCATATTTAAGTCTCTATTTAATATATTTCATTTAAGATAATATTATAATTATGAGTGTAAGTATGAAAAATCATGAATTTACACTATTCCATAATAGTGAAGAATCAAGATGAGCATTTCTAAACACACTTAACTTGTATGATAACTTTTTATGTTGCATTATAAAGTTTCCTTCTAAAGAGAGTTTGTTTAAGAGTACAGAGATGATAAACTTTTGAAACCTATCGGAAATATGTCAGGTGTATGTTCTAAACATTGTATGTCCAGTATTTATGTGGACATACAATATTTTAAATTCAAACATGTGACATACAATATTTATGTATAAAAAACAGAATGTTTAGGACATGCAATGTTTAGTTTTTACTGAATAACTTTAAATAATTATTTCCTCCATAGTTATTTGATAGATGATAGAGGCCGCGGCGATCAACATAACCATATAAATGACTCAATTTTGCCCAAATTTGGACATGCAATGTTTTTGAAGTAACCCATCGACAATATCTACTGGGACTTTCAATAGTTTGATACTTAATCTCCAAACATACATACATATCATCATGCTGTTTTCATATTCTGTGTAGGAAAAAAGGACTGATCTTCATACTGCCCTATCGTTACATACATACCTACATGTTTTATATAGAAAACAAAATATCAAAATATTCAATAATTTGGATTAATGAGTTTATAGTTTGGTACAGAAGAACTAAAAGATACCCCACAGAACAAATATATATATATAGACATTGGATTTTTGGATGTTAGACAGCTCTATATGAGACTGATACTGTCTCATTTGCATAAGAACACCGCTGAGTTCCAACCGGACTATATACTGATACATAGCACTAGAAACAAACAACAGCTAAGACCGCCACAGCCAAGAACGACACATGCGCGTTGTCAATATAGTTATTTGGCACCAAAGCTTTATAATAAAATAATGCTGGATATTGAATGAAACATATCACATGACGGGAAAAATTTCAAAGACCTCGTTACTCTTTGGCTGAAGCAGATTGGTAGAGAGGGATCTACCTCGGTACTCTTAGATTTTTTGAGATAGAAGTTTTAGAATTTTTCATCCTGGTTGTCGATGTGCTAAGTGAATGGAATATGTGAAGAAAAAAAGAAAACAAACCTTATGATCGCAGTGTAGCCATAGCAAATTTAAATTAGTACTACCTCAGAACAAACTATGAGGCAGCAAAAATTCCAATGTGTGAAAATAAAATGTAAAATAAAATAAAATTGTATTTTGTTCCATTGTAATATTGATACTATTGGAAATATATTATTCATTCATTCATTCACATATTTTTCAACTATATATACTATCGCTATCAACAGTTGGATCTCATGTGCAACATGCAACTAGTATTAAAATAACCTGTCAATTTCAATCAATTTAAGTAATAATTTTGAAAATTTCAATCCCTGAATTTATTTTATTAATATTTAAATAAGAATATAGGAAAGTTACACAATATTAGATAAACATTAATAATCAGTTCATTAACATATAATAATTAGTAATAATGTAATACAAGATATACAACTATCCAAGCATGAGACTAAAAAGGTCACATCAATTACCCCCACTTCTCTTCTAATGGTTATCATGTTAAACTGAAGATTATGTAAGTCTATACTACTCGCTGTTCAATTTATAATAAAAATAGGGATATTTTTTAAAGGTAAGCTTTCACGGCTAACAATAGTGTTTCCATTCATTTCTATTATCATTGTTTTCAAGTGTATCATAAGCCAGGTAATCGAAATTATAAGATGCAAAATATCATCTCACAGTTCAGCAATGAGGTTCACCACCCATTCTGAATGTTACATTTTTCGGTGAGACAAGACTGGTGTGTGGAGATACATGCATGTGTCATGCTTCCTTTTATAAGCACACCTGTCGCCGGTTACCCCACATTGTGGGATATGCCATGTTGGTACGAATGAATGAATCAATACAAATTTCATCTACCTACATATTATTTAATTGAAACTGTTGTTTCAACCTCAAAACATAAAAAAACGAGTGGGTTGTGGCCAACACTAAACTCTCCACACCACAAATATTGACAATGAAATATTTTATTCATTCTAAATTTTACTACCAGGAATATAAATTTTCTAACGATAGTATATTTTCATGTTAAGATAGACAAACTATTAATGCCGTATAGTGAAGAATGCTTATGTTGTATGAAATATTTTAAAAAAAGCAGATAAATTTTGATTTAAAGAACGCGAGAGCATTTTCAAAATTTTGACACGTGATATCATATGAAGATTTTTTTGTTATTTATGGAAAGCTAATCAGTTCTATGTTCAAGCTCTTTACATTATAACATGAAATCAAATTACTGAACGTTTCCATACATAGAAATTTATCTAATTTCATTTTTATTCATACTAAATGTTACTATCAGGAATATAAATTTTCTTCCGATAGTATATTTTTATGTTAAGATAGACAAACTATTAATGCAGTATAGTGAAGAATGCTTATGTTGTATGAAATATTTTTAAAAAAGCACATAAATTTTGTTTTAAAGAACGCAAGAGTATTTTCCAAATTTTGACAGGTGATATCATATGAAGAATTTTTTTGTTATTTATGGAAAGCTAATCAGTTCTATGTTCAAGCTCTTTACATTATAACATGAAATCAAATTACTGAACGTTTCCATACATAGAAATTTATCTAATTACATTTTTATTCATACTAAATGTTACTATCAGGAATATAAATTTTCTTCCGATAGTATATTTTTATGTTAAGATAGACAAACTATTAATGCAGTATAGTGAAGAATGCTTATGTTGTATGAAATATTTTTAAAAAAGCAGATAAATTTTGATTTAAAGAACGCGAGAGCATTTTCAAAATTTTGACACGTGATATCATATGAAGATTTTTTTGTTATTTATGGAAAGCTAATCAGTTCTATGTTCAAGCTCTTTACATTATAACATGAAATCAAATTACTGAACGTTTCCATACATAGAAATTTATCTAATTACATTTTTATTCATACTAAATGTTACTATCAGGAATATAAATTTTCTTCCGATAGTATATTTTTATGTTAAGATAAACAAACTATTAATGCAGTATAGTGAAGAATGCTTATGTTGTATGAAATATTTTAAAAAAAGCAGATAAATTTTGTTTTAAAGAACGCGAGAGCATTTTCAAAATTTTGACACGTGATATTATATGAAGAATTTTTTTGTTATTTATGGAAAGCTAATCAGTTCTATGTTCCAGCTCTTTACATAATAACATGAAATCAAATTACTGAACGTTTCCATACATAGAAATTTATCTAATTACATTTTTATTCATACTAAATGTTACTATCAGGAATATAAATTTTCTTCCGATAGTATATTTTTATGTTAAGATAGACAAACTATTAATGCAGTATAGGGAAGAATGCTTATGTTGTATGAAATATTTTAAAAAAAGCAGATAAATTTTGTTCTAAATAACGCGAGAGCATTTTCCAAATTTTGACAGGTGATATCATATGAAGATTTTTTTTGTTATTTATGGAAAGCTATTCAGTTCTATGTTCAAGCTCTTTACATTATAACATGAAATCAAATTACTGAACTTTTCCATACATAGAAATTTATCTAATTACATTTTTATTCATACTAAATGTTACTATCAGGAATGTAAATTTTCTTCCGATAGTATATTTTTATGTTAAGATAAACAAACTATTAATGCAGTATAGTGAAGAATGCTTATGTTGTATGAAATATTTTAAAAAAAGCAGATAAATTTTGTTCTAAAGAACGCGAGAGCATTTTCCAAATTTTGACAGGTGATATCATATGAAGATTTTTTTTGTTGTTTATGGAAAGCTAATCAGTTCTATGTTCAAGCTTTTTACATTATAACATGAAATCAAATTACTGAACTTTTCCATACATAGAAATTTATCTAATTACATTTTTATTCATACTAAACGTTACTATCAGGAATATAAATTTTCTTCCGATAGTATATTTTTATGTTAAGATAAACAAACTATTAATGCAGTATAGTGAAGAATGCTTATGTTGTATGAAATATTTAAAAAAAAGCAGATAAATTTTGTTCTAAAGAACGCGAGAGCATTTTCCAAATTTTGACAGGTGATATCATATGAAGATTTTTTTTGTTATTTATGGAAAGCTAATCAGTTCTATGTTCAAGCTCTTTACATTATAACATGAAATCAAATTACTGAACTTTTCCATACATAGAAATTTATCTAATTACATTTTTATTAATACTAAATGTTACTATCAGGAATGTAAATTTTCTTCCGATAGTATATTTTTATGTTAAGATAAACAAACTATTAATGCAGTATAGTGAAGAATGCTTATGTTGTATGAAATATTTTAAAAAAAGCAGATAAATTTTGTTCTAAAGAACGCGAGAGCATTTTCCAAATTTTGACAGGTGATATCATATGAAGATTTTTTTTGTTATTTATGGAAAGCTAATCAGTTCTATGTTCAAGCTCTTTACATTATAACATGAAATCAAATTACAGAACTTTTCCATACATAGAAATTTATCTAATTACATTTTTATTCATACTAAATGTTACTATCAGGAATGTAAATTTTCTTCCGATAGTATATTTTTATGTTAAGATAAACAAACTATTAATGCAGTATAGTGAAGAATGCTAATGTTGTATGAAATATTTTAAAAAAAGCAGATAAATTTTGTTCTAAAGAACGCGAGAGCATTTTCCAAATTTTGACAGGTGATATCATATGAAGATTTTTTTTGTTGTTTATGGAAAGCTAATCAGTTCTATGTTCAAGCTTTTTACATTATAACATGAAATCAAATTACTGAACTTTTCCATACATAGAAATTTATCTAATTACATTTTTATTCATACTAAATGTTACTATCAAGAATGTAAATTTTCTTCCGATAGTATATTTTTATGTTAAGATAAACAAACTATTAATGCAGTATAGTGAAGAATGCTTATTTTGTATGAAATATTTTAAAAAAAGCAGATAAATTTTGTTCTAAAGAACGCGAGAGCATTTTCCAAATTTTGACAGGTGATATCATATGAAGATTTTTTTTGTTATTTATGGAAAGCTAATCAGTTCTATGTTCAAGCTCTTTACATTATAACATGATATCAAATTACTGAACTTTTCCATACATAGAAATTTATCTAATTACATTTTTATTCATACTAAATGTTACTATCAGGAATATAAATTTTCTTCCGATAGTATATTTTTATGTTAAGATAGACAAACTATTAATGGAGTATAGGGAAGAATGCTTATGTTGTATGAAATATTTTAAAAAAAGCAGATAAATTTTGTTCTAAAGAACGCGAGAGCATTTTCCAAATTTTGACAGGTGATATCATATGAAGATTTTTTTTGTTATTTATGGAAAGCTAATCAGTTCTATGTTCAAGCTCTTTACATTATAACATGAAATCAAATTACTGAACGTTTCCATAAATAGAAATTTATCTAATTACATTTTTATTCATACTAAATGTTACTAACAGGAATATAAATTTTCTTCCGATAGTATATTTTTATGTTAAGATAGACAAACTATTAATGCAGTATAGTGAAGACTGCTTATGTTGTATGAAATATTTTAAAAAAAGCAGATAAATTTTGTTTCAAAGAGCGTTAGAGCATTTTGACAATGTTGACACTTGATATCATATGAAGAAATTTTATGATATCTATGAAAAGCTAATCAGTTCTAAGTTCAAGCTATTAATATTCTTATATCAATATGAAATCAATGAACTGAACATTGCCAAATATAAAAAAATTCTCTTGTTACATATAAGTTTCATACAAATATCCATTAAATAAAATATAATTTTTGAAACCGTTGAATATTTTTCTTTTAACATTGACCAACTTTGAATACAATTTTAGGAAGATTCTTGGTGTTGTATAAATAGTTGAAACCAAATTAAAATATCTCTAATTTCCAGGTCGTGAGAGCATTTTTTCAGTTTTAATAGATGAAATCATAAAGAAACATTGGGAAAAAATGAACCGTTGTCTATGGAAAACTAATCAGCTCTAAGTTTATGGACTTAACACATGTGATATCAATATGAAGTCAATCGGACTTATAGTTTGGGCTGCAGAGAGGACACAAAAAAAAAACAACGTAAATGATGAATTCATAGAGAAGAAATCAAAAGTTGTCTATGGAAAACTAATCAGCTCTAGGTCTTTGCACTTTACACATATGATGTTAATATGAAGTCGATCAGACTTATAGTTTGGGCTGTAGAGAGGACACAAAAAAGATAAATGCTACGGCGTACGGCGTACAGCGTATACGCCATACACACAAACATATCACGACGAAACTCATAGTGTGCATTCTCTACATGATACCCATTGAGAAATTGATGTAAAAAAAATACGCTTAAATTTTGCGAAATCATGACTCTCCCCTATTCCATAGTGTGGAGAGTAAAAACACAAGAACGTCTGACTGGGGTGTCAGCAATACTTAGTTAAAATATAATAATTTAAATTAGTTGGTTGACAGCTGTTACAATAAAGAAATTACGGGATATTTTTGCAGCACAAGGTTTATGTGATGTTCTAGTATTGGATAATGCAATAGCTTTTACATCTGATGAATTTAAAATATTTTTGAACAGCATTAAAAAAAAAAACACATATTGGTACCACCGTATAGCCGAGCATCCAACAGGTAATTTGAAAGGATGGTGATATCAGAATTCCAAGGGATGTTGTATTCACTTAGGTCTACACTTTGTTCAGTAACAAAGAAGAGCACAGCGGAACTCTCAAATATAAGAATGTTTCTTATACTAGATGCAATACATCCGCAGACAGCCAGTGACAATAAGGTTAACGAATGTGTAAAGAGTAATGCAGAATAATTGAGGACATGACTGTGTTATACAGAAATTATTCCAAAGACAAACCAAAATGGAGCAGAGGTTTAGTGTGGGGTAAATTAGGTCCAAATAAATTCATTATAAAACGGAGGACGATCAGAATATTACCCGACATCTAAATCAACTACACATAAGTCCACGACAAGCTGAGGCAGAGGAGAGTGTTGCAGAAAAAGACATTAGAGAGATACTGGGTATCCCATGGAGTATATGAAATACCATGCGGATCGTGCAATAAAACTTATGTAGGAAGAACTAATCGAAAAGTCGAGGCACGAATAGCGGAGCACAGAGTCGACATGAGAAACAAAAAACTTACATCCTCACTTGCACAACACTCACTCACAGAAGGACATACAATAGATTTTGAACATTCAAAAATAATAGCAAGTTTAAACAGTGAACTTCTCAGAATTTACAGGGAAGCTATAGAAATATATAAGAAATATATAATAAACCACAAAACAAAAATAATGATAAAATATTATTACCAACGAACACGACAGCAGGTGGGCGTGTCACAAGGAGCTAATCACGTTGCGCTAACAATATTTGACATAAGCGGCCATCTTGTAAGCTACGAGTCACTTGACGGTGAGCTCTCAGTGTGAGCAGACGTATATCGCGCGCGTGCTTTTCGTTAAGTCCTTGAAAATGCCTGGTGATATTCAGGCGAAACGTCGGGAGACAAAAGGTCTTAGTCAAGACCTACTGACACGGGAAAACCGAGATAAAAATATTATAACTTATTTTACCCGTGAAAACATCAAATATAACATATATATATATATATATGTATGTATGTATGTATGTGTAGGTATATATATATATATATATATATATATATATATATATATATATATATATATATATATATATATATATATATATATATATATATATATATATATATATATATATATATATATATATATATATATATATATATATATATATATATATATATATATATATATATATATATATATATATATATATATATATATATATATATATATATATATATATATATATATACATATATATATATATATATATATCCGAATCATCTTATGAAAATAAAGAATAATATAAAGAAATCTTCCTACCTTTTGTATTGTATATTTGGTACAATAGAACTACGGAGAATGCTTGCAAAAACTGTTTGCAATCGTGATTCAAAACACCACAACGTGGGCCAATACTTTTCTTTGAGCAATGGTACATTATCATGAAGAAAGTCTCTGAAAGGTCCTTTTCTACATACCAAATTGGGGTGCTACAATTAAAAAAATGTTAATTAGAAAAAATATTATGAAATTTTACAAATCAGAAGCCAGATTGAAAACTGCTGATAAAAAACATGTTAAAAATATTTTATGGAAAAAATATTTAAAATTCAAAGTTAATAAATGAGATAACATCAGTATAGGACTCGACAAACAAGAGATTGCGGGTGACAGTTTTAAAAAGCGTTGTTAAAAATCTATGGATGCCAAGGTCAGGGAAAAAGTGACACGTAATTCGCTGCACAACGTCGAAAGCCAACTAATTTTATTGGTTAATACAAATTAAATAAAATTGGTTTATGCACAGGTTATGTCAGCCGCAATCTTTCGCTGGGCGAGGTATACCTACTCATGCACTTTCATTCACCTTTTTTATAGTTAAATAACTACACGGCCTGATACAAGAGAACTGACTTACGGAATGACATTGTTTTCATATCAACACAAGAAAAACAACATATTGTTGAGTAAGAGATGCTTCCTAATGAGAGTATTTTCACAGTCTCCTACTCCACTCTATCGGGAATGTTAAGTGCTGTTCATCCTCGGAGTGGCTGCTCATCGGATGACACAAGGAAACAGAAAAATGCTTACTCAGTAGCGAAATTGTAAAACTAAAAATAAATTATACACACAGTATCAGGCCATGTTTGTAATATGGTAGGTAGACAAAATTGAGCATCATAAGTTTTTTTTTCTCCGATACATGCTTGATGTTTATTCAAATTCTTTATATATTTTTTATTTCATTGACAAGCAAAATCAACTAATACAATGAAAGTAATTGAGTAGGTATACAAAGTTCGCAGAAATAAAATGAACTTTTTCTTAATAAATAAAATACATTTAAATATAATCATGAAGATATTGGTACTTTACCTTAACAACTTCTACTAAATAATAAGTTGCAAATGCTGCAATAGAGAGACCGAGTACGTATTCTCTGGGTAATTCTTGCAAGGCATCGAGAATTTGAGACATTTGAAAGGAAGGAAGGAAGTAAGGAATATTCAATACACAAAGAAAATGGTTATTATCCAGATATGTCTATTTGAAAACTGATATATTTGATTTGTAACTACTTTCTTATCACTTGGCTTTTTAGATCGAAAAACGAGATAATATTATTGATTTGTAAGGTTACTTCGTAAAATTAAATTGGTAATTTCTTTTGAAAATACAAAATAAATATTTGAACGAATAGCTTAATACACCAACACAGAATAATAACTACGCCGAAGGCAAGCGTGATATCACTGTTTCATAAATATAAAAAATGGCATTAAGTAGTCACAAATTCACAAAGTATTCAATCTGCAATAATAATACTAATACCAAATTAATAATACTTTCATAGTTCATAGTAAACGTCTTGTCTACGTAGATTGTTCTACACCAACATGAATAATTTTAAAAAGTATAATACTGTATAACCGCGTCAAAAATCTTACGTATACTGTCAAATCGTCGATTGTTATGAACGTACTTGAAGCTGACATCTGTCAAAATGAAAAACGAGAAAAAAAAAATCAACCGACAGGAATGTACATTACAAGGATAACGACTATATAATACAGACAGGATAATTTCAACTGTTACCACAGAATACAATGTTACGTTATGCAGGACGGGCGACTCGTAAACGATTTATGTTTAGAGTCGCCCGTGAAAATTATAAGTAGGTATCTATACACGGTGAAACCCCTGTGAGTTAGCACTATGATAAGTTTTTTAAAAACTAGTTGCATGTAACACATGAGATCGAACTGTCGATGTCATTAGTATGTATAATATATAAATGAAAATTATAATCTCTATCTCTGCATGGATGGACACAAGCGAGAAGGAGAATAGGGCGCATTGCCTGCCATTCCCAATATGGAGGACACTGAACAGGCTGAGGGTGGGTGTGAGTGGCTGCAAGAGCAACCTGTACAGGTGGGGCTTTTCGACGGAAGATGATACCTTTTGTAATTGTGGGGCAGTGCAGGATGACGACCATCTGCTGTCCTGCCCAGAATTGGACGAGGGTTGCCACATGGACGACCTGATTAAACTAACCGACAGGGCGATTTCCGCCGACACACATTGGAGTGGCCAAATCTGAATTCCAGACTCGATAAGTAAATAAGTAAAGAAAATTAAATTATATAGTTGGGTGTTTGGTATTTTTTGCACATTTAAAAAAAACGAAATATAGGTAGTTAAACACATACAATTTATCTAAAAAACAAATAATCAAAAGTATTTCTTTTATTTGGAAGCATGTGATAATTCATATGTATATATTTATTGAGACTGGAAGGGGATTTGTCAAAAAACAACTTATGTATATGTTGTCACATCCGGAAAATTTCTTAGATCTTACAACAAAAAAATCTTATCAACACAAAAGGAGTTATAGATCATTCATTATAACAATTTCTTTTGAATCTTTATGCTGGTAAGCATGCATAGTTGTCAATTTCTATCTGTGTTCCCAATTTTAAAAACACTAAATAAATAACTATGCATGCTTGCCAGCATAAAGATACAAGGAGTTATTATAATTAGTGTCAGACTGAAAGTCAGAACTTGGTTAAAGCCGAAGTCGAATGTTCAGCCCTAGCCGCAGCCTTTGGCCTAATTCTTGACTACTAAGAATGCATCAAAATCATTTGTGTTGAGTTCTACTGTGTATTTCAGATGTATGAAGAAGAGATTATTGAAATAAAACTATTATTTGCTTTATGTGATATAATTTAATGAAATGTACAAAGTGTGGTTAACCAACTAATATTCAGAGATACACATTGTATAGTTTAAATTCATTAATCATGTTGATTCAGTGGATTTTGAGGAGATTTTTGCCATTCTTTGAAAAGCATTTGCTTAAGCTGTGAAAGTTTTAATGAGGGATTTTCTTGTTTTAATCTAGGCAGGTTTGTTTCTTCAAATGCTGTGTATCCAGCTTTTAATCTCTTCTCAGGGTGTCGATCAACCTCATCAGATTTTACACTGAAAATAAAATAAGTAATTATTAACTAGCAATATTAATCTTTTGTAATGACTATTAGATCTGTTTTACTATCATAAATAAGCAAAAACATATATGTATTATGTTATACAGGGTGTCCCATAAGTCAACGTATTCCTTTTAAGGACTGTTATATCAACTTATGACTCGCCAGAATATGCAAATATGACCTTAGTGAAAGTGCCTTAGTTTTCGAGATATTGCCACTTTTACAAAGTGCCCGAAAATCTCCGTCTTGGATTGGTTTTTCTAGTGCCATATCTACGAATTTCAATATTTTGGAATTCTAATTTATGTTTTACAATCTTGAATAACTCAGCTGTTGATTTATACAATCCAAAATAGGAAGGTACTGTGAGCGGCAGGTGAGGGTACGGGAGGGTAATAACATTATTTCATAAAATCAAAACACGGTGTCTGTGAGACGGGTAGGACGGCGGTTAAAGGTTAAGCAGACGGCGCGGCCCAGTACCATTTGGTCCACGGCCCGGTACCGGGCCGCGGCCCATAGGTTGGGGACCACTGGTTTAAATAATTTTTTTTCTTTTGTTTGTCAGTTTTTTCGCTGTAATAATTTTTATTCTTGCTTTTGATATTTTTAAGGTTACATTATGCTTGTTAATTTCATCTATTTGCAGTTGGCTTGTGGTTTGACGACTTAAATTAAAATTTTATGCTTTTCCAGTTTTTTCTCTAGTTATTTTATTTTTAAGATTTGTAATTCTATAGATTTGTTTGATTTTTAACTATAGTTTTTAATGTAGATTTTTAATTCTAGTTCTTAATTTTGGCTGTGTTCTATTTGTTTCATTACTTGTTGTCTTGATTTTATTATTTTTAATGTTGTTTTACTTGTTAGTTTTATCAATTTGTAGTAGTGGTATTAATTTTTATAATTATAAAATAATAAAAAAGAGTTCACTTATTTACTAAAGAAGAAGCAAAATTTCAGTGTGAACACTTGCCTTTAGATTATTTAAATGTTTTATTTAGTTAAAATAAATCCTCGTCACTTTAATAAATAAAAGCAAGTGTTTACGCCGGAAATCCTAATAAATGAAATAATTTCACAATCAGCTCATTTTGCAGTAAAATAGCAATATCTATTTTTTTTTTACTGTAAAACATAGTAATTGTTATACTATTTTGGAAATAATAATAATTGCGCCAACTTTTGCAACAATTTGCCAGGTTAGCGTCATACATTTTTTTTTCAGTGTGATCAATCAAAATTGGGTAATATTTTTTTTTTAATTCATAACCTGGGCCATAATTATTTTTTTTTTCACCAAAAAAAAAAGTTTTACTATTATTTTGGATAGTGATCAACAGCTGAATTATTCAAGATTGTAAAACATAAATTAGAATTCCAAAATATTGATTTTTGTAGATATGGCACTAGAAAAACCAATCCAAGACGGAGATTTTTGGGCACTTTGTAAAAGTGGCAATATCTCGAAAACTAAGGCAATTTTACTAAGGTCATATTTGCATATTCTGGCGAGTCATGAGTTGGTATAACAGCCCTTAAAAGGAATACGTTGACTTATGGGACACCCTGTATATAAAATACATAGGGTTGCAAGTTAAAAGTGAAATTTTTTAATCAAGAACAATAAAATTTTTGAAATTGGAGGAAAAAATTTTTTCAACAGCTAACTTTGAGACCGTTTTGGACTTCTCTTCCTTTATATTAAAACAATGCAAATTATGCCTGTTGAAATTCAAATGTCGAGTGTTATTATTAGATGGAATATTTTAAAGTGCATAAAATTAGTATAGCAATTCAATACGGCCATAAAGCATATACTTTTACTATCATCATCATCATAGGCCCTACAGCCCGTTGTGAGCCTTGGCCTCCTTCAGAATCCGTCGCCATTCCTCCCTGCACTCTGCGGCTCTCTTCCAGTTGGTAAGGCCCAGCGCTCGCATATCAGCCTCCACATCGTCCAGCCATCTCATTTTTGGTCTGCCTCTGTTTCTTCTTCCGTCTGGTGTGGTGTTCAAAAACCTTGTTGGGAGTACGATCATCACTCATCCTGTGGACATGACCCAACCATTGCAGTCTTCTTATTTTAATGAACTGTACAATGTTTGGTTCGCCATACAGTGCCTCTAATTCGTGATTGAATCGTCTCCTCCACACTCCATTTTCGCTGACAGGACCAAATATCTTTCTGAGGACTTTCCTTTCAAATATCAGGAGTGTGTTTTCATCTCTTTTGGTCATTACCCAGCATTCAGCGCCATATGTAATGACTGGACGGAGGAGCGTTTTATAAAAGGTTGTTTTGGTTTTTCTACCGAGCAATTTGGACCTCAAATGCTTATACAACCCATAATAGCATCTGTTTGCTGCTGATAGCCGTGCTCTAATTTTGATACTGTAGTTATTATCGTGGGTGATTTCAGTACCCAAGTATTTGAAGGAGCTGACGCTTTTTATGTGGTGTGACCCTATGTCTAATGGTGACTTACTTGCCAGCATGTATATTTTTACTATAACTTACCTTAAAATAGATATAGCTTGATCTATTGAAGATGCAACTTCCCCAATAGCATTGAATCTATTAATATTTTCCTCAATTGGTTTTTCAACATGTGTCATTGCGTTCTGAAAATAAAATATAGATTAACAATACAATAATGATTGGAAAATATACATAATAAACAGAGAAAACATTATAATTATATAATATGAACATAAATAAATTGAATATGGATAACTATATATATATATATATATATATATATATATATATATATATATATATATATATATATATATATATATATATATATATATATATATATATATATATATATATATATATATATATATATATATATATATATATATATATATATATATATATATATATATATATATATATATATATATATATATATATATATATATATATATATATATATATATATATATATATATATATATATATATATATATATATATGTTATATTTGATGTTTTCACGGGTGAAATATGTTATAATATTTTTATCTCGGTTTTCCCGTGTCAGTAGGTCTTGACTAAGACCATTTGTCTTCCGACGTTTCGCCTGAATATCACCAGGCATTTTCAAGGACTTAACGAAAAGCACGCGCGCGACACACGTCTACTCACACTGAAAGCTCACCGTCAAGTGACTCGTAGCGTACAAGATTGGATGATGATAAAATTAACAATAAATCACAACACAAAAATAATGATAAAATATTATTACCAACGAACACGACAGCAGGTGGGCGTGTCACAAGGAGCCAATCACGTCGCGCTAACAATATTTGACATAAGCGGCCATCTTGTACGCTACGAGTCACTTGACGGTGAGCTTTCAGTGTGAGTAGACGTGTGTCGCGCGCGTGCTTTTCGTTAAGTCCTTGAAAATGCCTGGTGATATTCAGGCGAAACGTCGGAAGACAAATGGTCTTAGTCAAGACCTACTGACACGGGAAAACCGAGATAAAAATATTATAACATATATATATATATATATATATATATATATATATATATATATATATATATATATATATATATATATATATATATATATATATATATATATATATATATATATATATATATATATATATATATATATATATATATATATATATATATATATATATATATATATATATATATATATATATATATATATATATATATATATATATATATATATATATGTTATAATATTTTTATCTCGGTTTTCCCGTGTCAGTAGGTCTTGACTAAGACCATTTGTCTTCCGACGTTTCGCCTGAATATCACCAGGCATTTTCAAGGACTTAACGAAAAGCACGCGCGCGACACACGTCTACTCACACTGAAAGCTCACCGTCAAGTGAGTGAGCTTTCAGTGTGAGTAGACGTGTGTCGCGCGCGTGCTTTTCGTTAAGTCCTTGAAAATGCCTGGTGATATTCAGGCGAAACGTCGGAAGACAAATGGTCTTAGTCAAGACCTACTGACACGGGAAAACCGAGATAAAAATATTATAACATATTTCACCCGTGAAAACATCAAATATAACATATATATATATATATATATATATATATATATATATATATATATATATATATATATATATATATATATATATATATATACATATGTACTAACTTCTTGTTTCTGGATTTGACGAGCTACTTGATTTCGTTTTTCAGTTTCAGCGATAATTTGAGCTCTTGTTATTTTAGCTAATGGTTGTTTTGCTTGAATCTTGATTGAATCCATTTCTTTTTGTAACAAAGCTTTGGCTTCTGCTTTCTTTTCCAGTTGTTCTTTTTTCTTACGCTCCAATTCATCCTTAAAATTAAAACACTTGGTCAGAAATGCTTTTCAAATTGAAAAATGCCAAATAATGACAATTGTATAAGTATTAAATTATGTTCAGGGTGAAGAACCAATTGCACTATGTCGAAAGTGTCTCATAGCATTTGAGATACAATTTAAAGACAAAACTTCAAATTTAATTGATTTACTAAATAATAATCATGATACAAAATGACACACATAAAAGTGAATACATGGATAACTTTCAAATAAAATGCAAACCATTTTTTGTTGCTTCTTAATAATTTGTTTGTGGTCATCTTTCCAGGATTCGTCTTCTTTTAACTTTTGTTTTAAAGCGTCTTGTTGACTTTTTGCTTCTGCTTTTCGAGCTCTAGCAACCACGGCTTTACTATTTTCTCCGGTGAATTTCTTTGGCATCTAAAATATTAAATAGAGGTCAGTATGGAATTTGAATAAGGATTTCAATAAAAAACTCACCAAGCCGTAATATAACTATGGATACTTATTGAATTATAGATGGCAGTCAATATAAATTACCTACTATTACAAAACTACACTATTAAATTAACAAAACATACTAATAAAATACTTTTATTATGAAAAGAGAGATTTCTTAAATGTGGCAGACTTACTGTCCATTAAAAACCTAGTGAGAATTTATTTATTTATTAAAACATATATTATTCAAGTATAAGGTAGCTGCTTCACTAGAATAAAACCATTTTGAAGCAGCTACCTGATTAATTGTGAAGTTATTATAAAAAAATACACTTGGCACACCAATTTCAGACAGAATTACACATAAAAAATAATCTAAATCAGGGTCCTTTTTTCCTACCCTGAAAGTGTAAACAGCTTGATGGAATGTATGTATGCATGGAGATTAAGTATCAAATTATTGAGTATCCCCGTAGATATTATGTAGTGTATGCTGCCATACAAATTGTATGAAGCAATGTCGTCACTAAATTCAATTTTTAAAAAATTGTTAAAAAGGTTATTATAGAAAATTTAATTTGCTAGTTGGGGTATTTCAGCGATTTTCGATAATATTAAAACACAAATTTGTCATAAAAAATGTTTTTCTTTATAAAAAATGTTTGGGAAACCCTGAAAATTTTCATCACATGAATTTTCACATGATTGATACTTCTAAACTACTGTACAATGCAGTACAATGGCTATTTTTTTGAAAAAAAAAAAAACTTAAAGGCGTCTGTTTTCATAAAGCACTTTATTATAACTAGTCTAAGTAATGATAGTAAATTGATATTGTTTCAAAGCAGCATAAAAAATTACAAACTAATCACGGGAAGGTAGGAATGGTTGGTTTCAGAAGGTATTTTTTCTATGTTGAAGGTGTTGAAAAATCAAATAACTTTATATCTAAAATTATTCCTTTTTCTTTTCTTAAATATTTGTATTTATTGAGACAACATAATATAAACGAACATAAAATACACTCCATCATGCCGTTTCACTATTTGGGGTAAGCAGAGAGAACCAAATGTCACACTATTCTATCTTGACACATTTGATTTGCCTCATTTGCATACATGCACCGTGTCGTACATGCCTCTCCTATTATTCTGACTTACGTTTCAATCATTCAAAATTTAATTTAGGTATTTATCATGTTAACTTTTTTTCGGTTGAAATAAACAACTAAGTAATTCCACTTGCTGATAGCACTATAACAGAAGAGCTAAGAGTGAATAGGAATGTTAATTATGGTACTTTCAGCAGATCAAAGAGACAGGCCGTGGCTTTAAGACTTTTTTTGTGGCTATAAGTATAAAGGTGATTGAAAACGATGTTCGTTATAGCCAAGCGCTATCTTTTTCGTATGGAATTTGTTGTCCGTTGTTGTAGAAAAAAAATTCTAAAACAAACGTCAAATCCCATACAACAAAAATAGCGCTTGGCGAAAACAATCGTTTTCAATTTGTCTCAGGAGAAAGTAGGTTCTGAGTGTTCTGAGACAAAACATAAATTGTATACATACATTTTAGAACAGACATTGCTAAAAAAGGAATAAAGAGGAAAAACAAAAGACATATTTAAATAAATGCAAATAGGTATATTTTAGTACCTTATATTATTATATCTGCAATTAAAGTGTGTAAGTAACTAATCTTAATGTTGAATATACGAAAAATATACATCAACTCTATAAAATGTGCTCAGTTGCGGTATAGATTTGGAAACTACTGACTACAGCACAAAGACGAATTTGGACGAATTTTGACACTGACATTTCACCTGTGATTTTACGTTCTATTTTCAAAAAATTGTAACCATAGATATTTCAGGAAAAGGTTGTTCTCGACGTTTAGGTATATCTGCTAAAAAAGGAATAAAGAGGAAAAACAAAAGACATATTTAAATAAATGCAAATAGGTATATTTTAGTACCTTATATTATTATATCTGCAATTAAAGTGTGTAAGTAACTAATCTTAATGTTGAAAATACGAAAAATATACATCAACTTGATGAGACCTCTCGTCTACCACGAGGAAACATCAAGCCAAGGTGTGGGGAAGAAAAGGAGACAAATGATGGTGACACTATGAAATTTGTTTTAGTACGGCGCTTTTTTATTTATAATGTTCACAAATGGTCCATGGCGATAAAATAATAAAAAAAAAAAACAAAACAACAGACAACAAATAAAACAGAAACACGTGGCATTTATCGAAACGAACTGTCAAACACACGCGAACACATGAAAAGACGCCGACCAGAATATACCGCCCCAGGGTACAGTGACATCCTTACTCCAGGCATGTCACTGTCTTCCACGTGGTGACGGTAGATTGGTGGGGCCCAGCCTCTGCGTCAGGCTAGCAGGTCTTCCTCGTGTCCGGCGTGGTTTCTTCTTCTCCTCCTGATCTCCTCCTCCAGACCGTCACCCATGGCTGGCTCTGTGCCCCACGACACGCTATGACGGCGCATCTCGACAGAGGTGGCATACCAGTCGGGACCTCACCGGAAGGCGAACCGACGCCCCAGACGACACGGATTGCCCTTCGTGGTCCAATCTGCGAGCCGCCGCGTTCCCTACGCGGTGGCCCCACACTGCGCTCTGCCTCCAACCTCCTGTCCTGTTGATGCCCTCATCTTGGTTCTGGGGCACCATCAGCGTCCATGCGCGTGACGGGTCCTGTCACACAGACCTCCTCGTGCTCTTGAAATATGGCCGCCATCGAGACGCGCGTGTCGACCGATGACGGCAACACACCAAACCGTCCGTCCTCCACCAGCGTCGAATGCCAAGAGAGCGCGTGCCATAGCGCGTGCTATAGAGACGGGGAAAAATGAGTGATCCGTATTATTTGACCGGATCATTAAATTGAATCGGTGACTCACGGTTCACGTTGCCACAACGATCCGCTCATGAACCGGACATCACTCTCACACTTTCTATCTCATATAAAATATATCGTTAGAATGCGATACACATACCGACTCATGGCAATCATCGATTCACAACTAATTCATTATGGTTCATAAAATCTAATTCATTGCGGTTCTTAAATATGTTAAGCAATTTTGACCGCAACATACTTTGAAAAACAAATACGTAACGTCTAAAATTGAATATACTATTTTGAAGGCGATCTTCGATTCACGACTAATTCATTATGGTTCATAAAATATTTAAGCAATATTGACCATTAAGTACATTGAAATGCAAACATTTTAACGCCTACATTTGCATATCATATTTTGAATCGGTTTTGTTTTCTCTGTCATACTACGTACATGTTATGTACGATAGATAAGGATAGCTATATTTGAATCATATTGAATCGAAGAGCGAATTGATGATCCGCATAAATTTCATGAATCGATTTTAAAAGACAGGATCTTACAAAAATATCGAACTTTGCACCACTAGCGTGCTAGCTGCAAGTTCCGTTTTTCGCCCGCAACGAGCGCTAGCTGTTTTCCGAAATGTTGCCGTGGAACAAAATAAAAATCATTGTTTTTCGGCATTATTTTTTTCGGGCATAACAATTCCACCCCATTTTTTTGTCGAAAAACAATGTCACTTAACAGTCTCATATCACTGAAATTTACAGGCGCCACCGAATTTTTTCTCGAATTCGGAAACGGTTAATGCACATGGTTCGTTATTTTAGCACAGCACAAATTTACAGTTCAAAACACAACAAATAAACATCACTTTTCTTCCCCACGTGTTTGATCTCAGGGTGTTGATTCGTGCAAATGTCTATTCGCAAAAGCCCCACGTTGGGCGCCATTTGATGAGACCTCTCGTCTACCACGAGGAAACATCAAGCCAAGGTGTGGGGAAGAAAAGGAGACAAATGATGGTGACACTATGAAATTTGTTTTAGTACGGCGCTTTTTTATTTATAATGTTCACAAATGGTCCATGGCGATAAAATAATAAAAAAAAAAACAAAACAACAGACAACAAATAAAACAGAAACACGTGGCATTTATCGAAACGAACTGTCAAACACACGCGAACACATGAAAAGACGCCGACCAGAATATACCGCCCCAGGGTACAGTGACATCCTTACTCCAGGCATGTCACTGTCTTCCACGTGGTGACGGTAGATTGGTGGGGCCCAGCCTCTGCGTCAGGCTAGCAGGTCTTCCTCGTGTCCGGCGTGGTTTCTTCTTCTCCTCCTGATCTCCTCCTCCAGACCGTCACCCATGGCTGGCTCTGTGCCCCACGACACGCTATGACGGCGCATCTCGACAGAGGTGGCATACCAGTCGGGACCTCACCGGAAGGCGAACCGACGCCCCAGACGACACGGATTGCCCTTCGTGGTCCAATCTGCGAGCCGCCGCGTTCCCTACGCGGTGGCCCCACACTGCGCTCTGCCTCCAACCTCCTGTCCTGTTGATGCCCTCATCTTGGTTCTGGGGCACCATCAGCGTCCATGCGCGTGACGGGTCCTGTCACACAGACCTCCTCGTGCTCTTGAAATATGGCCGCCATCGAGACGCGCGTGTCGACCGATGACGGCGTCACACCAAACCGTCCGTCCTCCACCAGCGTCGAATGCCAAGAGAGCGCGTGCCATAGCGCGTGCTAGCTGCAAGTTCCGTTTTTCGCCCGCAACGAGCGCTAGCTGTTTTCCGAAATGTTGCCGTGGAACAAAATAAAAATCATTGTTTTTCGGCATTATTTTTTTCGGGCATAACAAACTCTATAAAATGTGCTCAGTTGCGGTATAGATTTGGAAACTACTGACTACAGCACAAAGACGAATTTGGACGAATTTTGACACTGACATTTCACCTGTGATTTTACGTTCTATTTTCAAAAAATTGTAACCATAGATATTTCAGGAAAAGGTTGTTCTCGACGTTTAGGTATATCTTTAGGTCAATAATTATTGATCATTGTCATGATTGAAAGGGAATTAAAAAGTTATTTCAAAATTATTGTCCCCGAAACAGTTAAACAAAAGATGAATTATTTTAAACGAAATGTAGAAATTGCGGATGTTCGCAGATGGTGACATGAGGGGATTTTCCGTCTCGTAAATTTCATAAAAGCTTCTGAATTGTCTATCTTTTCTTGCTCTGTGAGTAAGTTATGACGCTAGAGTAAAATTAAAATTTATATTATCGGTTGCTATCGCGTGGGGCCAAATAATTATAAAAAATGTGAAAAGAGCACCACGTTAAAATGCAAAATCATCATAAAAACGTCGACAATTAATGGCCAAAATTGTTATAAAAATGTTAATAATTAACGTCGAAATTGTTTACGTTAAAACCTATTGCTTTGAAGACCTCACAAAATGCTATATAGACGTTCCGAATAATAAATAATTGCTGAAAAGGACAAATTAAACATGCTTATGCTTAAAAGTAAAATACAAAAATAAAAATTACATCCTGTCTCTGAAAAAAGAAATCTTGTAAAGCATAATCGGCTCTCATGTGCCTGAAAAGACTTTTACATTAAAATACAGGCATGGCAAAAAGGATATACATATAACTGGAAAGATCTTACCAAACTGCTCTCCAACCAGGACTACAAAGAAGCACTTACCCTTTAACACTTAATTACTTTTCCAACTGTCGATTCGTTCAAGAGAATGAAATTCTTTTGAAGGAAGAGGCAGTTTAAATCCAAAACGCGTGTATGAAGAAATTGTTTGCAGGGTCTACTTTTTTCACGGCTTTTCCAACTTTGAAGTCAAAAAACACCAATTTGGAGGCTTCGCAGCATATATGTTCCATATACGGATTTACTCAGAATTTGGAGTAGAACATTTCGTGTGTGTCCCCCCCTTATAACTTTTGATCCGCTCAATATACAGAGCCCAAAATTTCAGAATATGTAAACAGTTATAGGTCTACAAAACTTTTATACTCAGAATTTAGAATTTTTGTTTCAGGTGACGCGACCTCTCCTGTTCGCGTTATTTTCTATTTTAAATTCAGCGCCAAATCAGCTTACCACAAACAAACATTTATGGTAAAATAGTGTGTGAAAATTAAAATGTACCCTGCTGCTATTCTTCACCTTGTAAACAATAACAAATATCACGTGATTTTGACAGATGTCAGTTTAAGTGGCTATTTTACACCCTATGTTTGTAAACAATAACAAATATCATGTGTTTTTGAAATATGACAGAGACAGATGATTAAGACAGAGACAGATACTGTCAGATGACAGTCCATGTGG
Organism: Molanna angustata; assembly: GCA_963576475.1. Taxonomy (NCBI): domain Eukaryota; kingdom Metazoa; phylum Arthropoda; class Insecta; order Trichoptera; family Molannidae; genus Molanna; species Molanna angustata. The sequence goes on along the minus strand of OY754967.1, from coordinate 20,983,591 downwards.
TTAAATCTAACCATTTTTTGTAAACAATTGATAAACCGTCCTTCATTTCCTCTTAAGTATACAAACGAAGTATATTTTTATAAATACATATAATTTTATAATAATTTAGTGAAGTTTTATAAGTATTTACATTTAAATTTCACTTAAGTTATGTAAAAGGTTGAAAGTTATCAATATCTTCGAGGTTATATTCTGGATTTTACAAGCTACTCAATGTATCAGAAGAATCGATTATCAAAATAAAATACCTAAAATTATTAAGATTTATAGTGTTTTTTATATAAGTGTTTGAACTTTCGAAATTAAGTCATTTGAGTGTATGAGAGCAATGCCTGTGGGAAATCATACTCTCAAAGGAGAGTACATTCGGATGAAAAAAAAACACATAAATGCAATGTTTGTGGGAAAAATTTCTCTGGAACCGGATCTTTGAAAAAAAAATCATTTGGATGAAAAACACACGAATGTATTGTTTGTGAGAAGATATTCTATCACACATGGAATTTAACACTACATTGAGTAACTCATTTAGGCGAAAAACCACATGAATGCACTGTCTGTGGGAAAACATTATCTCAAAAAGAATTTTTAAGATAGCATAGATTTGTGTGAAAAACCATATGAGTGCAATGTCTGTGGAAGACATTCTCTCTAAAAGGAAATTTAAATGAACATAATAAAACTAATTAATTTAGTGGGAAAAACATTACTTCAATATCTGTGGGAAGACATTCTCTCGAATTGGAAATTTGAATGTACATTCCAGTGGTCGCGAGTTCGAATCCTGCTTCGACCGATTTCGTTCACCTATAGCACAAGCAGCATTTATGCTTAGTTAAGGGAATGTAGGAAGATGTATATGTACTTGTTTAACAAGAACAAATTCATTAAAAAAAATTGGTTAAAAAGCCACATAAATGCAATGTCTGTGGAAAGTTATTCTCTCAAAAACGAGATTTTTACAATCATATACCGGCTCATTCGAGTGAAAAACCACATAAATGTAGAAGGTATCTGTAGAAAGAATTTATCTCATAAGAAAAGTTTGAAAGAACATACACTAACTCATTGGGTGAAAAACCATATAAATGCAACGTCTGTGGGAAGAGAAACTGTCGAATAGGTAATGCGAATGAACAAAAAAAAATATTAGGGTGAAAAGCCATATGAATACAATGTCTGTGGGAAGAAATTCTTTTGAGAGGAACATTTGAAAGTACATAATCTAGCTCGAGCGGAACATTTGAAAGCATATTAACAAACTCATTCGGGAGAAAAACCAAAATTGCAATGTCTGTGGGAAGACATTCTCACGAAAAGTAGCTTTAATTAAACATATACTTCCTCATTCAGTTGAAAAAATTCAAATAATGTAAGTCAAAATAGGATTGTGTGGTGTTCGATTATCTGTCTACCCCAATAGATATTCAGTGGTAAAAAAAAACTCTTAAAAGCTTCTTCGATATATTGAATTGTCTTTAATAATTTGTCTTGCTTAATTTTTCACAAATAGTATTCCGTATAATCCTGTTTCTATTTTTATGTATCGGGATTTTATAGATATGTTTTTAATAAAACTAAATACTATTTACCTATAAAATGTCTTGTTTTTTACTTTACCAAATAACTACCTACCCTATTACATAATTATGAGTGCATAGAAAAAAAACATTAAATTATTACAAAGTCATGATTTATTTAGAAATAAATAAAAAATACATGTTAAGTTGTGGTGTGTATAATTTATATTTTTTTATAAAATAGTATACTTAATTTTAAATATTCGTATTGTAAAAACTTCCTTAAGTTCCTTGCAGAATTGGTAATTTTATTAACATTATTTATAAAATTCTGTTAATTAACCAGCTAATTTCTCTTTTGAGTCAAATGAAACGAAAGGTTTATAAAAGACAAATATACTCCTTCCATTGTCTGAGAAAACAAACTTAATTGGGTGAAAAATCATAAGAGTGCAATGTCTATGGGAAGGCGAGATGAGAGGTTCATACAAACATATTCTACTAACTCATTCGGGTGAAAAATCACATAAATGCAATGTTTGTATAAAAACTTTCTGTGGAACAGGATCTTTGAAAAAACAAACTCATTTTGATAAAAAAAAAACAAATTGAACACATCAAGACGAAAACCAAATGAATGCAATATTTGCGGAAAGACATTCTCTCTAGAAAGAAATTTAATAAAACACAAACTAACCATTTATGTGAAAAACCATTTGAATGCAATATCTGTGGAAAGACATTCTCTCAAATCGTAAAGTACACAAAAAAACTCATTCGGGTAAAAAACCACACGAATGTAAAGTTTGTGGGAAGTCATGGAATTAATACTACATCAAGTCATTCAGACGAAAACCAACATGAATGCAGTATCAGTGGAGAAACTCTCTCGACCACGATCTTTGAAGACATTTGCTCAAAGACAATCTTTAAACGCTCATAAACAGACTCATTCAGGCGAAAAACAATATGAGTGCAATTTCTGTGGGAAGAAATAAAATAATCACAAAAAAATATATTAATAGCATTTTAAAAATAAAATATGATCAGATATTCAGGTCGAGAGCCGTACGCTACATTCTTGCAATATAATATGCTGTATCATTTGGAAGAGACGGCCGCAATCGCATTGTGCGGATGAAACAATGCCACTTTTCCATGAGGTAGTTACAACGTACATGTCTAGCGCGGATCCTATTTAGAGAGGTCCACAGCCTTCTTGGCAGATCCAAACCTAGAGGTACCACCGTTGAAGTACCCATGTACCTATTGACATATAGGTTGATGTTCTTCCAGTCATTGTGCCACGTCCAAGTTTTGTAACTGGGTTCCTGGAAGAAATTCGGTGCGGACTCTTAGATGGGACATCATTGTTAGCTGAGGTATGTTTACAAGAACAGGAAGCCACTTCAATGGAGTAAAACGTGTGGTGCTACTTAAATTAAAGTAATGAAAGTTGAAGACATTTGATGAAATTGCAGCGCAAAATAATTCGTAACCTGAAATTATACAGACACAAACTGATAACAATATGGATTTTATTAGTTATATGACATCCAGAAACAAAAGAAGATAGTTACAAATCAATTTTTCAAGTTAAAATTCAGTTTTAAAATCTCAGCAAGAAAATATCAAAAAGGCTGAGAACTTACACGTTTGACGTTTGTATGAGTTTTCGTCATTTCATGTATATTTTATAGCTCTTGTGTGAATACGGTAACTAGCCAAGATAAAGATTTACAAGGTTTTACAATTATCTTGTTATCGCATATGATGAGACCTCTCGTCTACCACGAGGAAACATCAAGCCAAGGTGTGGGGAAGAAAAGGAGAGAAATGATGACGACACTTAAAATTTGTTTTAGTACGGCGCTTTTTTATTTATAATGTTCACAAATGGTCCATGGCGATAAAATAATAAAAAAAAAAACAAAACAACAGACAACAAATAAAAACACGTGGCATCTACCGAAACGAACTGTCAAACACACGAAAAGACGCCGACCAGAATATACCGCCCCAGGGTACAGCGACATCCTTACTCCAGGCATGTCACTGTCTTCCACGTGGTGACGGTAGATCGGTGGGGCCCAGCCTCTGCGTCAGGCTAGCAGGTCTTCCTCGTGTCCGGCGTGGTTTCTTCTTCTCCTCCTGATCTCCTCCTCCAGACCGTCACCCATGGCTGGCTCTGTGCCCCACGATACGCTATGACGGCGCATCTCGACAGAGGTGGCATACCAGTCGGGACCTCACCGGAAGGCGAACCGACGCCCCAGACGACACGGATTGCCCTTCGTGGTCCAATCTGCGAGCCGCCGCGTTCCCTACGCGGTGGCCCCACACTGCGCTCTGCCTCCAACCTCCTGTCCTGTTGATGCCCTCATCTTGGTTCTGGGGCACCATCAGCGTCCATGCGCGTGACGGGTCCTGTCACACAGACCTCCTCGTGCTCTTGAAATATGGCCGCCATCGGGACGCGCGTGTCGACCGATGACGGCGTCACACCAAACCGTCCGTCCTCCACCAGCGTCGAATGCCAAGAGAGCGCGTGCCATAGCGCGTGCTAGCTGCAAGTTCCGTTTTTCGCCCGCAACGAGCGCTAGCTGTTTTCCGAAATGTTGCCGTGGAACAAAATAAAAATCATTGTTTTTCGGCATTATTTTTTTCGGGCATAACACATATAACAAAGAAGAGCGTTGATAAAAGTGTTTACATGCCGGCTAGTCAATACAATAATTAAATATGGTGGAGACGAAAGAACGTGTTGAGCGTATAAAATAAAACAATGCTTAAATTGACAGAAATACACGCGTAATAGTAATTATCGGTTAATAAAAATTGCTGTAAAATCAAAAAGAAAATAAATTAGAAAACCAGTGATGACGGCCGCTGAAAAGAATTATTAAATACAGGAAATACACGTGGAACAGAGAATAATAGTGCTGAAAAGAATAATCAAATACATGAAATGCACGTGTAATATTGATGACAATCTTGCTAAAATAAATTACGTAACGAAACGTTCAGAGCAAAGAAAACAAATAATAATAAATCAAAAGGATCTTACCAACCGCTGCTCTCGTTCCGGGTCTATAGATGAAACACTTACACTACATAATATCACTTTTTATTAATTGAAAATAACTTAAAACTATCTTAAATTCACCCCTCGTTGGTTATATGGACCTGAAACACACTTATTCACTATTATACGATTATTTAAGTTATGTTTATTCTTAAAAGTTATGTTTAATAGTAACTTAAACTATCTTAAATTCACCCCTCGTTGGTTATGTATGGACCTGAAACACACTTATGCACTACCATGCAAATATGAAATTTAATGCTGGGTATCAAGCAGACGCCTCGCAGAGATAAGATTTTCTCTTTCAACATTCGCGGTCTACGTTTGTTTTAAAAAAAAATATATAAGTTATCTTTCGTACGCGTGAGTTAAAATTCGTCTATCCCGACCAAGCGTCCACTCAAATACTGATTCAACCCAGCTATCGCGTCCATCGCTGGAGACAGGGGGGGGGGAGGAGCTACCCCACCGCGCGGTGGGGCGCGTTCTACCATCTACCAATAGGAAGCCTCCATTTCACCTGCCAAGTTAGAAAGTATAAAGTTCCAGGAATATGCATTGAATATAAAATTATTAGAAATGACATATTTACAAAATATAAGCATTGTTTAAACACATTAAGGACCCAAAGACCCGTTAATCTGATAAAACCATTATAAGAGAAAGTTTTCCAAGAATCAAGGTATTTTGTTGAAACAAAATAATAGATGTCTGGCTTCTATGCTACTAATACACCGGGGGGAGTTTAAAAGATGGAAAGTGGGAAGGTCGGAAGGTGTTGCGAGGTTGTTGATAATTATTTAAATATTCTTTGAAAATGAAAATTGGGTATTGATTTTGTCGGGAACTATTTTCTTATTCAGTGCTCACACTGAGGTGGCACTAGAGTATCGGCACAGCCGATTTCGACGACTTGCTAGGCTCAGGGCGGTAGCCGCCCTTCGCCGCCCACTAGTTGGTTTGCCCGGCCAGCTATCGGGTGCAAGCCGTCGCTGTGATTCCTCCCCGGGAATTAAAACTTAAATTAAACCTTAAAATTACCTAATTACTAACTATACTTAAAACAGGCTTCAGATTGGGATTGTATATGAGAGAGAAGAAAAAAATCAATTCAGTTAACTAAAATTTACTAGCATCTAGGCACACAACGACATTACAAGCTAAGAGACAATGTTTTCTAAATACTAGGACTTATACTAAGATCTTAATGTATACTTAAAACTATGTGTGTGCACACAACAAAACACGAAGGGAGTCTTTGAAAAAAAAAAAGAACGTTGAAAACGTCGAAGTGTGAAGAAACGAAAATGAGAACAGGGCAGTATTGGCCTCCTGTGAGGCGATGGCTGGTGATCCTCGTGGGCGGCCTCTCCAGAGGCGGCGACAATGATCCTCGAATTGCCTCCTATCACAGAGGCGGCGTGGATGTCTCCTGGGCAGGGCCTCTTTTCCAAAAGAGGTGCTTGCCGTTGTCTTCTTGGCAGGGCGGGAAAAATGGCCCTCCAATTGGGTGGAGTATAATGGACTCAGTGGACATACAAAATAATGTGAAATAAAACCTGGTAGGTTGGCCTCTCTCCGTCCGCGGGACCTCGCCAGAGCGAGTCTGTAGTAGACCGTAACGACCGCGTATGCCCTGATATAAATTTTAATGTTTGAAATGGGCTCCTTCCTTGCTGGTCTGATTCACTGGTTTATAGTAAAGTACTTTGTAAAATTTTATTTGCTATGCGTCCACGACGGTTGGGTAGAATCGTTGGTACTTGGTCTAGCTGGCGAGACCCGCGAACAAGAGAGAAGACTGTTACTGTTGTGATGACGAAATCGGAATGCTCCAGATCATCCCGTGCGGTCGCTAATATTGACCGGCGGTATTCGTCCCGCCAGCTCCTCCCCCCTAGTTCCTCGGCTGTCCCTGTGTTCCCGTACGGACGCACTGATTTTTCGCGCCAAAGTTCACGCACTATGTTTTCTTTTTTTTATTTTTTATTTTTCGTTACACATACACTTTTTCTTTTTTTTCTTTTTAATTTTCGTTACACATACACTTCTTATGGACTATTTACATGATCAGAGCAACATAACATTATAATTTCTCCATACAGAAATGTGTGCCTATAGGTAGGTATTTCCAACCCTGATTAACTATATTACCCAACACACAAAATTATTTAGACACTGATATGTTGTAGGAACATAAAATTATGGTACTTCCCAACAACTATTTTATTCTCCTTGACAATAGCATTATTTTATTTCAATTTTATTGACAAAATCATTATTTTATTCCTTTCTTTTCGCCCTACCAATCCTAACTATGTTACATAAATTAATATAAGTTCCCGTAGGTACATTTTCTTTTTATAAAACAACTCATTCTTATTACCTCGATGACAGCCATAATTTTCTTCGAAGCTTGGAGAAAAAGAATCGAATTTTCTCAAGGAGAAAATCATTTTCCTATCTTTATCGCTATTCGCCCTCTGTATGTCGAGACGCGAAGCTTTTCCCTGCGCCCCAAGCTTACTAACCTCAGCTAAACGATCTGCATCAGAGTCCCGAACCAAAGCGCGAAAGTATCCCCTACGGACGTAAATCAACTTATTGTACTTCAATTTTCTTCCCTTTTATTATTATTAATTTAATATTCTCCCCTCGCGCCAATTTCCTCCCCTTTCAGATTTTCCTCGGCTTATTTTCTTCGTGCCATCTATAGAGTTTCGCGCGCTGTCTCTGACCTATGACAGTCGGTCGAGCAGAGCGCTTCCCGAAGCTGATCGAATTTTTCGCTAGATGTCTCCCCTAGTATTGAAACGAAAGCTCTCGTCTCCTCTGAGCGGCTGGCGCATATTTAAAATACCTATTTAAAAACCACCTTATTATACTGATAATAACCAGAATGGAAACCTCCGCTGTCCGTAACCACCAACTTATTTTATTTTATTTTATTTAAGTCCGCTCAGACACAGGCATGAATGCCCAAATATTTCTGCGCATAATAGCTTATAGCCTATATGGGAAGTACATACGATCAGATAATCACCTATCACCTGATCTCGGATATGGGTTATATAAGAATTTCATAACCGTGTCGAGGGAGAATTCCGGCGTTCGGTTCTCCCTGCCTACCCAAGGTAACGCAATGACCGTCATGGTATCGCCTGGTATTATTTACTTATTGTTAATTCCTATTCATTTACTAAAATCCTTTTTTTTTTTTCAAGTATCACAATAACAATTAACATAATATAACTTTCTACCGTAGTAAATAAAATTATAAGTTATACTATAATTTAAAAAGGTTAAAGTATGTCGTAAGTGTATACATTTATACCTATATTTTAATTTGTGGATTAGGCTACTCTACTAGGCTATGTAAGCCTGTCCCAGAGTAACGTTATATAAATCAGTCCTATTATTTCAATTCGTCATGGTGTTAGTTAATTTTGTAAGATTTTGTGGTAGGTTGCAGTAATTTAGATGTGCGTATGTATGAAGTATGTATTTATTTTTGTGTTGAAAAAAAAATAATGCCAGAATAATTACCGTACCTACTGCTTGATACCGTCGTAGGAAAATTTGTAGGTAACTTTGTAACAGAACGGTGTATGACAGAGTTCAGAATGAAGATACAAGGAAAGAAAGTAAGATACCGAAAGATGTAATTAACAGAATTAAAGTTAACACATTTAGATGGGTTGGCACGACCATGTAGACGATATTTTTAAAGATGAAAGTGCAAGAAACGTGAACCACAGACGAACATGTCTCCGACGATGTATGAATGTTGCTGAGGCGATGCATGTGTGTCAAGGTAGAAAAATGCGGCGTTCGGTTCTCTTTGCCTACCCCGTGAGGGCCATGGCGTGTTGGTCTGTAAGTATGTACGTAGGTATGTATGTATAGTTAAAAGTTAAAATTCGTCTGTGTATACATGCTAAGTCCTTTTTTTATTCGTATAATTTTCATAGTCCTAGAACGTCGCTATTAATTTGGTCTCTCTTGAATCGAGGTTTTTGTGAATATCCTGGGATATTATTCTAGGTATGCTGCTTGGTACTTTCGGACCGGGTCGTAGGTACCCGCGCGGAAAAAAAAATCGATACATGTAGGTATTCTGAGGATGACTTAGATATTAAACCTAGGGTCGTGATCTTTTCGACTGTAGTTTTTTTTTCTTTTGTTTTTATTTTTTCGTAGTGCGAAGAATAGGTTGAGTTAAATTTCTATTTCACTCGTTACTGGGTCTTAACCTTCTAGTGTTAGGTCATTATTACCGGGAGGTTTTTTTTTTTTTATTTTATTCATGCTCTCATTTCCTTCCTGGGTTATTTAATCATTCGATTCTTTATTTATTTATTTGTTTATCTAGCCGTTTATCCTCTGAAATGGTTGTCTACCCCTTCCTACGTTTGCTTATTTCTTCGTATCTCTTTTCTTGATTGCGTTAGTTATTTATTTACGTATTTATTCCCCTATACCTACCGGTAATTTTTCTTTCAGCCATCACTCTGTTGGTTTACTTACGTGTTTATTTCTACATTCACGTAATTGGCTTACTCCCCAGCTCATTAATTTATTTAATTTTGTTTACTGTTAAATATGTAGGTATTGTTCCCGAAATTAAAATAATTAAATAAATAAATCAATTTTCCTGTTTTCTATCTCCTTTCGGTCCGCAACGATTCGACAGTGGGTAAGCCCTGGCTACCTCTACTTATATTTCCTTGTCTGGTCTCATTCAAATTTATGTGTCCTACCCTATGAACCTACTTATGAACCTGATACCTTGGGGTGGTCTAGTGATCTATTGACCGAACACCGTCTGGACTCACATGCGTTCCCACGAACTAGATTTGCCGGGCCACATCGCCGTCCGTCTAATTTCTGATTTATCGTATCCGTTAGAGCGGCTCGCGAAATCTGACACCTTTCTCCAACGGACATTCCAGTGGCGTAACTAGCTCTACCTACTTGGTCGTTTGATGTTGTTCAATACGAAACATCTTTGTGTTTTCTCAAACCAAAAATAAAAATACCGAAAATATTTTTATTATTCACGGTGAGCTTGTCTGTTGATTTCTTATTTATGCCGCCAAATTATAACTTTTGTGTAATTAAATTATTTACCGATTAATTATTTACTTATGCCGCCAAATTATAACTTTTGTGTAATTAAATTATTTACCGATTAATTATTTACTTATTATCATTTCGTTAATTATCATCCGACACTAATTAGCTATATCACATTCTATTGAATAGGATCCAGCGATTACTAGCAAATTTCTTCTGAAAGCATTTTCCTATGTCAGAAGCATTTTTTTTTTTTAAGACTTGTTCCCGCTTCTATTTTTCTGATTACCCAAAATATTTCGGTACGCCCATGTCGCATTTCGATGTCTCGACCGTTGGCGTGTTCCCATGGACCAGCCAAGATATCCATATGTGTCAATTATAAGTTATTGCGTCCTGCCTGGCACTTCCTTGCGACCGACAAGGTTCTCCGGGGCTAAACCAACATACCACCTACGCAGGATTCTGCGAAATATGCACGTCTGTAGTGTCTGAGACCCGACGCGTGATTTTGTTCAAATACCTATCCATGTTGGATATATCACTACCATAACCCATGGTAATATTTTGATCATAATACCTATGTATATATCAATCTATAGGAAAAATTCACTATGGCCAAATCCATAGAAAAATCAGTTTATTATTATTATTATTTTAAAAAATAATAACAATAATAATGGTGTAGAATAGCCACAGCCTAAAATGTAAGAAAAGAAATTTGACAATAATAACGATAACCTCCAAAATGTGACATTTACGAGTGAAAGATTTTTGACAGTCGAAATTAGACACGCGTCGTGTCTGCACGGACCGCGCTCACTGTGGCCGGAGCAGCTGCAAACCGCACCAGAGGGTGTCGGTTAGGCTCGCTCCACACCGGCAGCCATGGATGTCGAGATGGATCGGCGCACCACCATTCGGCGAGAGAGCCGCTTTCCTGGACCGAAGCGGGTGCTGAGTTTGGAAAGTGTTCCAAACGCTGTTGGGTCGCGCTGGACCCTGGAGCGACGGCCTGCGTCTCCTTGAGACTCGCGCCGCCGCTGTCGCTCCCGCCAGTCACCCAACCGGCATCTGCCGGTGTCTGGGACCCGAGGTTGCTGTCGCCGATAGCCTTGCCCCTTCGCCCATCGACGACGATCCATTCCGGCATTGGTGGTGCATCAGCACGCCCATGGCCGAGAAGAGAAAATTATGTGTGCCCCAAAACAATATTTGTGACATTCTTTTATTTTATGTGACAATATTTCGGCTGTGTGATTTTAATTTATTTATTTTATTGAATCCATTTTAACGTGTGACGTCCAATATTGACTCTATTTAATTTTGATTTGTGACGTCCTAATTTATTACCAATTTTAATTATTTATTTTATTTCAAATTTTATCTTGTGACATGACCGTGCAGTCTGACGTTTGTGCGCTGACACTTGACATTTGTGTATCGTCAGACCACGGCTTCAATTATCGTTTACTTTTTATGCATCTCGTCCAGCGAGGTAATGTGTGGAATATCTGATTCCATAACAGACATTGGAAAAAGGTGAGCTCGACCTCAAAGCCTCTTGGGAGGAGGGTATCAATTGGCACCCAGTAACGTGAGGCAGAATCAGAAGCTCTTAGTGTCTGATTTTTGTGTCAAGAGAGGCACAACTTATCCGCGACCCTGATATTTAAGAAAAGAAATTCCTCCGTTTCCGAATTCGGGAGAAAATTCGGTGGCGCTCAACAATTCACCAGGTTTCACCCCAGGCTTAATGCAGCCTAGTTGGAGGCCCATGTCGTTGTTGTTTGTCTGGCTGATTTCGCGTCGAGAAAGCAGGGAGGATTGACGCGACCTCTCCTGTTCGCGTTATTTTCTATTTTAAATTCGGCGCCAAATCAGCTTACCACAAACAAACATTTATGGTAAAATAGTGTGTGAAAATTAAAATGTAAGAAAAGAAATTTGACAATAATAACGATAACCTCCAAAATGTGACATTTACGAGTGAAAGATTTTTGACAGTCGAAATTAGACACGCGTCGTGTCTGCACGGACCGCGCTCACTGTGGCCGGAGCAGCTGCAAACCGCACCAGAGGGTGTCGGTTAGGCTCGCTCCACACCGGCAGCCATGGATGTCGAGATGGATCGGCGCACCACCATTCGGCGAGAGAGCCGCTTTCCTGGACCGAAGCGGGTGCTGAGTTTGGAAAGTGTTCCAAACGCTGTTGGGTCGCGCTGGACCCTGGAGCGACGGCCTGCGTCTCCTTGAGACTCGCGCCGCCGCTGTCGCTCCCGCCAGTCACCCAACCGGCATCTGCCGGTGTCTGGGACCCGAGGTTGCTGTCGCCGATAGCCTTGCCCCTTCGCCCATCGACGACGATCCATTCCGGCATTGGTGGTGCATCAGCACGCCCATGGCCGAGAAGAGAAAATTATGTGTGCCCCAAAACAATACTTGTGACATTCTTTTATTTTATGTGACAATATTTCGGCTGTGTGATTTTAATTTATTTATTTTATTGAATCCATTTTAACGTGTGACGTCCAATATTGACTCTATTTAATTTTGATTTGTGACGTCCTAATTTATTACCAATTTTAATTATTTATTTTATTTCAAATTTTATCTTGTGACATGACCGTGCAGTCTGACGTTTGTGCGCTGACACTTGACATTTGTGTATCGTCAGACCACGGCTTCAATTATCGTTTACTTTTTATGCATCTCGTCCAGCGAGGTAATGTGTGGAATATCTGATTCCATAACAGACATTGGAAAAAGGTGAGCTCGACCTCAAAGCCTCTTGGGAGGAGGGTATCACAGGGGTTATCAACTTTTGAATTTTAGGTTTAGTTTTCCATATATCTCAGAAACGATAAAAGCTAGAACGCTGAAAATTGGAATAAACATAGACGAATAAAAAACCTCAAATTAGTTTTTTCAAAACACTTCCAGGGTTTTTCAAACATTTTTCATTAAGAAAAATATTTGTTTATGACAAATTTATGTGTTTAACTGCCTATATATCCAAAGTTTTTAAAAATATCGAAAAAAGCCGAAACACCCCAACTAGATAATTTAATATTCTATAAAAAATATTACCATTGTAGTAGTCCATCTCATTTTTATTTTAAAATTGAATTTAGTGACGACATCGCTTCATACAATTTGTAGGGCAGTCGCCTATAGATACACAATATCTAAGAAGACTTAATAGTTTGATACTCACTAGTTGCATGTAACACATGAGATCCAACTGTCGATAGCGATAGTATGTATATTTGAAGAATAAGTACCACACTATAATCCCATAAATACTAATTATTGAAAATTTTAACACATGTTGGTATGTATGTCAAGATTGGACAGTATGGAGGTCAGTCCTGTTTTCCTACCCGGAATATGAAAACAGCATGATGGTTCTGTATGTATGTTTGGAGATTAAGTACCTATCAAACTATTAAAACTTCTTACATATTGTGTATAGGCGACTGACATACAAATTGTATGAAGCAATGTCGTCACTAAATTCAATTTTTATAAAAATTGTTAAAAAAAGTTTGAGATGTGCTAATACAATGTAAATATTTTTTATAGAAAATTAAATTATCTAGTTGGGGTGTTTCGGCTTTTTTCGATATTTTTGAAAAATTTGGAAATATATGCAGTTAAACTCATAAATTTATCATAAAAAAATATTTTTCTTAATAAAAAATATTTGAGAAACCCTGGAATTTTTTTGAAAAAACCAATTTGAGATTTTGTATTTGTCTATATTTGTACCAATTTTCAGCGTTCTAGCTTTTATGGTTTTTGAGATATATGGAAAAATAAAGTAAAAATTCAAAAGTTGATAACCCCTGACCGAAACAAAAATTCAAAATTCTGAGTATAAAAGTTTTGTAGGTCTATAACTGTGTATATATTCTGAAATTTTGGGCTCGCTAAATTGAGCGGATCAAAAGTTATAAGGGGGGGACGGACACACACACACAGGCAGACAGACATACGAAATGTTCTACTCCGAATTCTGAGTAAATCCGTGTATGGAACATATATGCTGCGAAGCCTCTAAGTTGGTGTTTTTTGACTTCAAAGTTGGAAAAGCCGTGAAAAAAGTAGACCTCTCCATACAATTCTCGCGTATTCTGGCTTGATACATTGTCGATATGTTAAGAGAACAAAGTTCTCCTGAACAAATCGACAGTTGGAATATTACTAGTTGCATGTAACACATGAGATCCAACTGTCGATAGCGATAGTATGTATAGTTGAAGAATATGTACCAAACTATAAACCCATAGATACAAATTATTGAATATTTTCAGATATTTTGTTTTCTATACAACATATGTAGGTATGTATGTCAAGATAGGATAGTATGGAGGAAGATCCTTTTTCCTACCCAGAATATGCAAATAGCATGATGGTATGTATGTATGTATGTTTGGAGATGAAGTATCAAACTATTAAGTCTTCTTACATATTGTGTATAGGCGACTGCCATACAAAATGTATGAAGCGATGTCGTCACTAAATTCAATTTTTAAAAAAATTGTTAAAAAAAATTGAGATCTTCTGCTACAATGTTAATATTTTTTATAGAAAATTAAATTATCTAGTTGGGGTGTTTCGGCTTTTTTCGATAATTGTAAAAGTTTTGGAAATATAGGCAGTTAAACTCATAAATTTATCATAAAAAAAATATTTTTCTTAATAAAAAATGTTTGAGAAACCCTGGAATTTTTTTGAAAAAATTCATTTGAGATTTTGTATTTGTCTATGTTTGTACCAATTTTCAGCGTTCTAGCGTTTATGGTTTCTGAGATATATGGAAAAATAAAATAAAAATTCAAAAGTTGATAACCCCTGACTGAAACAAAAATTCAAAATTCCGAGTATAAAAGTTTTGTAGGCCTGTAACTGTTTATATATTCTGAAATTTTAGGCTCTGTAAATTGAGCGGATCAAAAGTTATAAGGGGGGGACGGACACACACACAGACACACAGACACACACACACAGACACACGAAATGTTCTACTCCGAATTCTGAGTAAATCCGTGTAGGGAACATATATGCTGCGAAGCCTCTAAGTTGGTGTTTTTTGACTTCAAAGTTGGAAAAGCCGTGAAAAAAGTAGACCTCTCCATACAATTCTCGCGTATTCTGGCTTGATACATTGTTGATATGTTAAGAGAACAAAGTTCTCCTGAACAAATCGACAGTTGGAATAGCTTGAACTTAGAACTGATTAGCTTTTCAAAGATATCATAAAATTTCTTTATCACGTGTCAAAATTTTCAAAATGCTCTAACGCTCTTTAAAACAAAATTGATCTACTTTCATTAAAATATTTCATACAACATAAGCATTCTTCACCTTACTGCATTAATAGTTTGTCTATCTTAACACAAAAATATACTATCGTTAGAAAATTTATATTCCTGCTAGTAAAATTTAGAATGAATAAAAATGTATATAATAAGATAAATTTCTTATGTATGGAAAAGTTCAGTAATTTGATTTCATGTTATCTTTCCATGAATAACATAAAATTACTTCATATGATATCACGAGTCAAAATTTTCAAAATGCTCTCGCGTTCTTTAAAACAAAATTTATCTGCTTTTATTAAAATATTTCATACAACATAAGTATTCTTCACCATACTGCATTAATAGTTTGTTTATCTTAATATAAAAATATACTATCGTTAGAAAATTTATATTCCTGGTAGTAAAATTTAGAATGAATAAAATATTTCATATAACACTAGTTGCATGTAACACATGAGATCCAACTGTCGATAGCGATTGTATGTATAGTTGAAGAATATGTACCAAACTATAAACCCATAGATACAAATTATTGAATATTTTCAGATATTTTGTTTTCTATACAACATGTGTAGGTATGTATGTCAAGATAGGATAGTATGGAGGAAGATCCTTTTTCCTACCCAGAATATGCAAATAGCATGATGGTATGTATATGTATGTTTGGAGATGAAGTATCAAACTATTAAGTCTTCTTACATATTGTGTATAGGCGACTGCCATACAAAATGTATGAAGCGATGTCGTCACTAAATTAAATTTTTAAAAAAATTGTTAAAAAAAAATTGAGATCTTCTACTACAATGTTAATATTTTTTATAGAAAATTAAATTATCTAGTTGGGGTGTTTCGGCTTTTTTCGATAATTGTAAAAGTTTTGGAAATATAGGCAGTTAAACTCATAAATTTATCATAAAAAAAATATTTTTCTTAATAAAAAATGTTTGAGAAACCCTGGAATTTTTTTGAAAAAACTAATTTGAGATTTTGTATTTGTCTATGTTTGTACCAATTTTCAGCGTTCTACCGTTTATGGTTTCTGAGATATATGGAAAAATAAAATAAAAATTCAAAAGTTGATAACCCCTGACTGAAACAAAAATTCAAAATTCCGAGTATAAAAGTTTTGTAGGCCTGTAACTGTTTATATATTCTGAAATTTTAGGCTCTGTAAATTGAGCGGATCAAAAGTTATAAGGGGGGGACGGACACACAGACACACACACAGACACACACACACACAGACACACACACACGAAATGTTCTACTCCGAATTCTGAGTAAATCCGTGTATGGAACATATATGCTGCGAAGCCTCTAAGTTGGTGTTTTTTGACTTCAAAGTTGGAAAAGCCGTGAAAAAAGTAGACCTCTCCATACAATTCTCGCGTATTCTGGCTTGATACATTGTCGATATGTTAAGAGAACAAAGTTCTCCTGAACAAATCGACAGTTGGAATATCTAAACATACATACATACCATCATGTTGTTTTCATATTCCGGGTAGGAATAAAGGATTGACCTCCATACAATCCTATTTTGACATACATACCTACATATGTTGTATAGAAAACAAAATATCTTAAAATACCTATTCAATAATTTGGATTTATAGTTTGGTACTTATTTTTCAAAAATACATACTATCGCTATCGACAGTTGAATCTCATGTGTTACATGCAACTAGTCTATAAATTAAAAAATATCCTAAAATCACCCCCGTTGTTAATGGTATCTGATATAAATTTTATTATTAATACTTAATTTCACCCCCGGAGATTGGTAGAGAATCTGAAAAGAATTTAATCACTACTTTATACAATTAAAATGCTAAGGCCATCGACAGCCCAGCCAATGAACTTTTTATGACACTAGTTTCATGTAACACATGAGATCCAACTGTCGATAGCGATAGTACGTATAGTTGAAGAATAAGTACCAAACTATAAACCCATAAATACAGATTATTTAATATTTTTTGATATTTGGTTTTCTATACAACCCTTATACAACCCATGTACCTAGATATGTATGTCAAGATAGGATAGTATGGAGGTCAGTCCTTTGATCCTACCCAGAATATGAAAACAGCATGATGTTATGTACCTATGTTTGGAGATTAGTATCAAACTATTAAGTCCTCTTAGATATTGTGTGTAGGCTATTGCCATACAAATTGTATGAAGCAATGTCGTCACTAAATTCAATTTTTATAAAAATTGTTAAAAAAAATTGAGATGTGCTAATACAATGTTAATATTTTTTATAGAAAATTAAATTATCTAGTTGGGGTGTTTCGGCTTTTTTCGATATTTTTAAAAAATTTGGAAATATAGGTAGTTAAACTCATAAATTAATCATAAAAAAAATATTTTTCTTAATAAAAAATGTTTGAGAAACCCTGGAATTTTTTTGAAAAAACAAATTTTAGGTTTTGTATTTGTCTATATTTGTACCAATTTTCAGCGTTCTAGCTTTTATGGTTTCTGAGATATATGGAAAAATAAAGTAAAAATTCAAAAGTTGATAACCCCTGACTGAAACCAAAATTCAAAATTCTGAGTACAAAAGTTTTGTAGGCCTATAACTGTTTATATATTCTGAAATTTTGGGCTCTGTAAATTGAGCGGATCAAAAGTTATAAGGGGGGGACGGACACACACACAGACACACGAAATGTTCTACTCCGAATTCTGAGTAAATCCGTGTATGGAACATATATGCTGCGAAGCCTCTAAGTTGCTGTTTTTTTACTTCAAAGTTGGAAAAGCCGTGAAAAAAGTAGACCTCTGCATACAATTCTCGCGTATCCTGGCTTGAAACATTGTCGATATGTTAAGAGAACCAAGTTCTCCTGAACAATTCGACAGTTACACAACCCCGTTCGCGGATAATGAACTCAGTTCGACTAGCGTTAGTGCCTATTCACACGACCCGCTTGTCTGGTAGCCAGCGCCGGGTACTTGGCAGCGAAGTGTATAGGCACGCATGGTAGCTTTCACACGCACCGGCATGCATGCCCATACAATTACCCGGCGCCGGCTACCAGACAACTGGGTCGTGTGAAAAGGCACTTAGACTATGTAACCATGGTTGAACTTTCAGACGCGACTCGCTGACAACTACTGCATCAGAGCGCGGACAGTAGCATCTAGCCCCAGCTTTTCTTTTCTGCATTCTTAGGTTAGGTTTAAGTTTGTTTATTATAATAACAGCGTCTCGTGTGAGCGAGTTGCTTTATAAATTGAATTTTAGACTATTATAAATTAAATTTATACATTTTTTTTTAATTTTCGCATTTAATATAAAATTTCAGAGCTCAACAGGTGAATGCGGATTGTAGACGCTAGTAGCGCAGACCCCGCACTAGTGGAACACAGAGAGAGAAGGACAAGTCAATGCTCCAATCAGCGACGCCGCCGCATGAAAACCAACATTCTAAGAATCTGTTAAAGTCTTTTATTTTGGGCTACTTATCATAGTTTAAAAACAATGGATATTGTTCAAATATATTAACAAGGCCCGGAGAGCTGCTATAAGCCCTTCCTAGTATTAATAAAATAAATACATTAGCCCAAAGTGAAATGATGGGTATTGGGTTTCTTTGCTATCTAAATGCATGGCAATATATCGATCACAATACTTATGGAAATATCACGGTGTATTTTTCTAGATTACCATGTTTAGGAAGAAGCTACAATGCTGGTGCATCAGTAGGACTTACCAACTTATAAAAGATGCTTGGCCCCGCTAAGGTGTAAGTATGGATTGGATTCCATTGTTACACTTACACTGGATGCTGCGTTACTTAGGCTGCTGTCTTATGATATTTTATATTTGAGGCATGTTTCTCTCAGAAATCTCGATATTTTTTTGCTTATGTTTGGCTTATTTTTCATTTTAATCAATTTAACTAATCTTCTTGATAAAGCTTCCTTGCTAAATCAAACAGATTTAAATATTTCAGTCCATAAATAAGTGAATAGCAACGCAAATTTATATCTTCAAGAGCAATACACTTATTTCTATTTTTAATTTCTTTATCCTCGTAAAAAATATGAAACATACAGGGTAGGTAGGTAGAATCAATATTTATTTACCAGACGAGCTATATGAGTACAGTAAAAAGTAAATGGATACAAATAAAATATTTACAGTGCTGTTGTTTAACTGGAAAAACACCACTTTCCAAAGTAGGAAACAATGGATCTTTTATTTATTTAACATTTTGTGTTAGTGGCGAGTTTATAGCTATAATGACAATTTCTTCTAAGTGCTTTTATTCCAGAGAAGTAATATTTGCGTGAGAAATAATTTTCTTCTCTGCTTAGGATTGAACCTGGGATGCCTGCTTAGAAACCAAAAGGTGATTCTGTATTTTTATCTGGGGTAATTTTTTAATCAATTTTATCAAAAAATGGCACTCATATTGAGAATGTTGTGATTCCTAATGATCAGATGCATTACTATTATATTAAATGAATCTCAGTTTGAGTAGGTTGGATAGGTCTAGTAACGCATCGTATGAACAAATTTTTTTCTCAATATCGAAACTTATAAAATTCTTTGAAAAATATATAAATGATTAATATTACTACATACATTCAATGTTTTTTTTTTTAAAAATTGATAATAAAATTTAAAAAAACAATATTTGGAAAATTTATTTTAGAAATATTGAACAAAAATTACTAAATAGGTATTTAGAAGTAAAATATAAACATTTTCATTCTAATTTTAAAACCAAAGAAAAATGACTTTAGATGTGGTTGCTTTGTTGTGTCTTGTATTTGAATGAAAATTCCAACAATTATAATTTAAATAAATAATTCTATAAAATAATTAAGTATATTCTGGTTATATCATTGGATAAAAAATAACAAGATACTAATAAAAATATTATATTATGGAATCATAAATAAACGAAACAAGACATTTTATGCTCCAGTAGCCATCACTTCCGCCCTTTTGATGGCTACACATTCATTAAAGTCATTTACATATTTTGCACATAATAGGGGTTGGGTTGGATTCTTTTTGTAACAATCTATCACCTGAAACAAAAAAAAGAATTTTATAGTAACAATAAAATTTGATTCTGAAATTAAAGTCTCATATTCATTCTGTATTAGATTACATTCATGGTTTGTGCGTTTTACAAAACTATCCGGCTAAGCTTTTTAATACTTGTGTCTTCATAACAAGAATTCGTAACAAAAGAATATGCTATACAAAACAGTTATAATAATCGAGGCTGGGTCTACAGTTTTTGACATCTGGTGCACAAGGTCCCTTTTCCTTCAAAATTGATCATATAATAGGTGCATGTAACACATGAGATCCAACTGTCGATAGCGATAGTATGTATAGTTGAAGAATAAGTACCAAACTATATTATTGAATATTTTAAGATATTTAGTTTTCTATACAACACATGTAAGTATGTATGTTAAGATAGGACAGTATGGAGGTCAGTCCTTTTTTCCTACCCAAAATATGAAAACAGCATGATGGTATGTATGTATGTTTGGAGATTAAGTATCAAACTATTAAGTCTTCTGAGATATTGTGTATAGGCGACTGCCATACAAATTGTATGAAGCGATGTCGTCACTAAATTCAATATTTTTAAAAATTGTTTAAAAAAGTTTGAGATGTACTACTATTATGTTCATATTTTTTATGGAAAATTAAATTTTCTAGTTGGGGTGTTTCGACTTTTTACTCTCCACACTATGGAATAGGGGAGAGTCATGATTTCGCAAAATTTAAGCGTATTTTTTTTACATCAATTTCTCAATGGGTATCATGTAGAGAATGCACACTATGAGTTTCGTCGTGATGTGTTTGTGTGTATGGCGTATACGCTGTACGCCGTACGCCGTAGCATTTATCTTTTTTGTGTCCTCTCTACAGCCCAAACTATAAGTCTGATCGACTTCATATTAACATCATATGTGTAAAGTGCAAAGACCTAGAGCTGATTAGTTTTCCATAGACAACTTTTGATTTCTTCTCTATGAATTCATCATTTACGTTGTTTTTTTTTGTGCCTCTCTGCAGCCCAAACTATAAGTCCGATTGACTTCATATTGATATCACATCCGATTGACTTCATATTGTTTTCCATAGACAACGGTTCATTTTTTCCCAATGTTTCTTTATGATTTCATCTATTAAAACTGAAAAAATGCTCTCACGACCTGGAAATTAGAGATATTTTAATTTGGTTTCAACTATTTATACAACACCAAGAATCTTCATAAAATTGTATTCAAAGTTGGTCAATGTTAAAAGAAAAATATTCAACGGTTTCAAAAATTATATTTTATTTAATGGATATTTGTATGAAACTTATATGTAACAAGAGAATTTTTTTATATTTGGCAATGTTCAGTTCATTGATTTCATATTGATATAAGAATATTAATAGCTTGAACTTAGAACTGATTAGCTTTTCATAGATATCATAAAATTTCTTCATATGATATCACGTGTCAACATTGTCAAAATGCTCTAACGCTCTTTGAAACAAAATTTATCTGCTTTTTTTTAAATATTTCATACAACATAAGCATTCTTCCCTATACTGCATTAATAGTTTGTCTATCTTAACATAAAAATATACTAACGGAAGAAAATTTATATTCCTGATAGTAACATTTAGTATGAATAAAAATGTAATTAGATAAATTTCTATGTATGGAAACGTTCAGTAATTTGATTTCATGTTATAATGTAAAGAGCTTGAACATCGAACTGATTAGCTTTCCATAAATAACAAAAAAATCTTCATATGATATCACGTGTCAAAATTTTGAAAATGCTCTCGTGTTCTTTAAATCAAAATTTATCTGCTTTTTTTAAAATATTTCATACAACATAAGCATTCTTCACTATACTGCATTAATAGTTTGTTTATCTTAACATAAAAATATACTATCGGAAGAAAATTTATATTCCTGGTAGTAACATTTAGTATGAATAAAAATGTAATTAGATAAATTTCTATGTATGGAAAAGTTCAGTAATTTGATTTCATGTTATAATGTAAAGAGCTTGAACATAGAACTGATTAGCTTTCCATAAATAACAAAAAAAATCTTCATATGATATCACCTGTCAAAATTTGGAAAATGCTCTCGCGTTCTTTAGAACAAAATTTATCTGCTTTTTTTAAAATATTTCATACAACATAAGCATTCTTCCCTATACTGCATTAATAGTTTGTCTATCTTAACATAAAAATATACTAACGGAAGAAAATTTATATTCCTGATAGTAACATTTAGTATGAATAAAAATGTAATTAGATAAATTTCTATGTATGGAAACGTTCAGTTATTTGATTTCATGTTATAATGTAAAGAGCTTGAACATAGAACTGATTAGCTTTCCATAAATAACAAAAAAAATCTTCATAATATCACCTGTCAAAATTTGGAAAATGCTCTCGCGTTCTTTAGAACAAAATTTATCTGCTTTTTTTAAAATATTTCATACAACATAAGCATTCTTCCCTATACTGCATTAATAGTTTGTCTATCTTAACATAAAAATATACTATCGGAAGAAAATTTATATTCCTGATAGTAACATTTAGTATGAATAAAAATGTAATTAGATAAATTTCTATGTATGGAAACGTTCAGTAATTTGATTTCATGTTATAATGTAAAGAGCTTGAACATAGAACTGATTAGCTTTCCATAAATAACAAAAAAATCTTCATATGATATCACGTGTCAAAATTTTGAAAATGCTCTCGCGTTCTTTAAATCAAAATTTATCTGCTTTTTTTAAAATATTTCATACAACATAAGCATTCTTCACTATACTGCATTAATAGTTTGTTTATCTTAACATAAAAATATACTATCGGAAGAAAATTTATATTCCTGGTAGTAACATTTAGTATGAATAAAAATGTACTTAGATAAATTTCTATGTATGGAAAAGTTCAGTAATTTGATTTCATGTTATAATGTAAAGAGCTTGAACATAGAACTGATTAGCTTTCCATAAATAACAAAAAAATTCTTCATATGATATCACCTGTCAAAATTTGGAAAATACTCTTGCGTTCTTTAAAACAAAATTTATGTGCTTTTTTAAAAATATTTCATACAACATAAGCATTCTTCACTATACTGCATTAATAGTTTGTCTATCTTAACATAAAAATATACTATCGGAAGAAAATTTATATTCCTGATAGTAACATTTAGTATGAATAAAAATGAAATTAGATAAATTTCTATGTATGGAAACGTTCAGTAATTTGATTTCATGTTATAATGTAAAGAGCTTGAACATAGAACTGATTAGCTTTCCATAAATAACAAAAAAATCTTCATATGATATCACGTGTCAAAATTTTGAAAATGCTCTCGCGTTCTTTAAATCACTATTTATCTGCTTTTTTTAAAATATTTCATACAACATAAGCATTCTTCACTATACGGCATTAATAGTTTGTCTATCTTAACATGAAAATATACTATCGTTAGAAAATTTATATTCCTGGTAGTAAAATTTAGAATGAATAAAATATTTCATTGTCAATATTTGTGGTGTGGAGAGTTTAGTGTTGGCCACAACCCACTCGTTTTTAGATATTTTTAAAAACTTTGGAAATATAGGCAGTTAGACACATGAATTTATCATAAAGAATATTTTTCTTCGTATAAAAAGTTTGTGAAATTCTTAACTTTATTAAAAAAAATTGAGATTTGGTATTTGTCTATATTTATACCAATTTTCAGCATTCTAGCTTTTATGTTTTTTTGAGATATATGGAAAAATAAAGTAAAAATTCAAAAGTTGATAACCCCTTACTGAAACAAAAATTCAAAATTCTGAGTATAAAAGCCTATAACTATTTACCTATTCTGAAATTTTGAGCTCTGTAAATTGAGCGGATCAAAAGTTATAAGGGGGGAATAAATCAGTATATAGAACATATATGCTGCGAAGCCTCTAAGTTGGTGTTTTTTGACTTCAAAGTTAGAAAAGCCGTGAAAAATGTAGACCGTGCATACAAAATCTCGCGTATCCTGGCTTGAATCCTTGGCGATATGTTAAGAGAACAAAGTTCTCTTGAACAAATCGACAATTGGATTATATATATTAGAACTTAACTTAATGAAATGGAAAATTCTAAATCATTTACTTATGTAATTAAAAGGAATCTATGAATAATGAAACATTAGCATTATTTTCAATTTTATATAACTATAAAATGTTCAAACTGATATTTATGAAATTGGAAAGTGTTTAAATAATTTTTTCCTTGTCCTTTTCTAATAAAATTGTACTGAGTATTTTTATTTAAGCCTCCGATGAACTTGCCCTTGATGCTACTGCACCATATGAACAGTGGATGAAGGTGGATCTGGCCTTCATAATACATTATATGAGTCATTTAGTATCAAAGGCAGGTCAGATTTACGCTGTATTTAAGCCTCCGATGAACTTGCCCTTGATGCTACTGCACCATATGATCAGATGGTGGATCTGGCCTTCATAATACATTATATGAGTCATTTAGTATCAAAGGCAGATCAGATGAACTTGCCCTTGATGCTACTGCACCATATGAACAGATGGTGGATCTGGCCTTCATAATACATTATATGAGTCATTTAGTATCAAAGGCAGATCAGATGAACTTGCCCTTGATGCTACTGCACCATATGAACAGATGGTGGATCTGGCCTTCATAATACATTATATGAGTCATTTAGTATCAAAGGCAGATCAGATGAACTTGCCCTTGATGCTACTGCACCATATGAACAGATGGTGGATCTGGCCTTCATAATACATTATATGAGTCATTTAGTATCAAAGGCAGATCAGATGAACTTGCCCTTGATGCTACTGCACCATATGAACAGATGGTGGATCTGGCCTTCATAATACATTATATGAGTCATTTAGTATCAAAGGCAGGTCAGATGAACTTGCCCTTGATGCTACTGCACCATATGAACAGATGGTGGATCTGGCCTTCATAATACATTATATGAGTCATTTAGTATCAAAGGCAGATCAGATGAACTTGCCCTTGATGCTACTGCACCATATGAACAGATGGTGGATCTGGCCTTCATAATACATTATATGAGTCATTTAGTATCAAAGGCAGATCAGATGAACTTGCCCTTGATGCTACTGCACCATATGAACAGATGGTGGATCTGGCCTTCATAATACATTATATGAGTCATTAAGTATCAAAGGCAGATCAGATGAACTTGCCCTTGATGCTACTGCACCATATGAACAGATGGTGGATCTGGCCTTCATAATACATTATATGAGTCATTTAGTATCAAAGGCAGATCAGATGAACTTGCCCTTGATGCTACTGCACCATATGAACAGATGGTGGATCTGGCCTTCATAATACATTATATGAGTCATTTAGTATCAAAGGCAGATCAGATGAACTTGCCCTTGATGCTACTGCACCATATGAACAGATGGTGGATCTGGCCTTCATAATACATTATATGAGTCATTTAGTATCAAAGGCAGATCAGATGAACTTGCCCTTGATGCTACTGCACCATATGAACAGATGGTGGATCTGGCCTTCATAATACATTATATGAGTCATTTAGTATCAAAGGCAGATCAGATGAACTTGCCCTTGATGCTACTGCACCATATGAACAGATGGTGGATCTGGCCTTCATAATACATTATATGAGTCATTTAGTATCAAAGGCAGGTCAGATGAACTTGCCCTTGATGCTACTGCACCATATGAACAGATGGTGGATCTGGCCTTCATAATACATTATATGAGTCATTTAGTATCAAAGGCAGATCAGATGAACTTGCCCTTGATGCTACTGCACCATATGAACAGATGGTGGATCTGGCCTTCATAATACATTATATGAGTCATTTAGTATCAAAGGCAGATCAGATGAACTTGCCCTTGATGCTACTGCACCATATGAACAGATGGTGGATCTGGCCTTCATAATACATTATATGAGTCATTTAGTATCAAAGGCAGGTCAGATGAACTTGCCCTTGATGCTACTGCACCATATGAACAGATGGTGGATCTGGCCTTCATAATACATTATATGAGTCATTTAGTATCAAAGGCAGGTCAGATGAACTTGCCCTTGATGCTACTGCACCATATGAACAGATGGTGGATCTGGCCTTCATAATACATTATATGAGTCATTTAGTATCAAAGGCAGATCAGATGAACTTGCCCTTGATGCTACTGCACCATATGAACAGATGGTGGATCTGGCCTTCATAATACATTATATGAGTCATTTAGTATCAAAGGCAGGTCAGATGAACTTGCCCTTGATGCTACTGCACCATATGAACAGATGGTGGATCTGGCCTTCATAATACATTATATGAGTCATTTAGTATCAA
The DNA here is from genome assembly GCA_963576475.1 of Molanna angustata. Classification (NCBI taxonomy): domain Eukaryota; kingdom Metazoa; phylum Arthropoda; class Insecta; order Trichoptera; family Molannidae; genus Molanna; species Molanna angustata. The sequence continues at coordinate 20,957,165 of OY754967.1, read as the reverse complement.
AGGCAGGTCAGATGAACTTGCCCTTGATGCTACTGCACCATATGAACAGATGGTGGATCTGGCCTTCATAATACATTATATGAGTCATTTAGTATCAAAGGCAGGTCAGATGAACTTGCCCTTGATGCTACTGCACCATATGAACAGATGGTGGATCTGGCCTTCATAATACATTATATGAGTCATTTAGTATCAAAGGCAGGTCAGATGAACTTGCCCTTGATGCTACTGCACCATATGAACAGATGGTGGATCTGGCCTTCATAATACATTATATGAGTCATTTAGTATCAAAGGCAGGTCAGATGAACTTGCCCTTGATGCTACTGCACCATATGAACAGATGGTGGATCTGGCCTTCATAATACATTATATGAGTCATTTAGTTTCAAAGGCAGGTCAGATTTACGCTGTATTTTTCACAATCGATAAAAACTATTTATTACTCTTTAAAAAATAAATTAACTAGTAAAACAATATGCTATTTTGTATAATTAAATATTAATGAGAATAGTATATTTCATATTACTAGATGAAAATATTAATTTTGATATATACAGTAGAGTCTCACTAATCCGGAACTAGTAAAAACCAGGGGGTGCCGGATTATTGGAATGTTCGGATTACTGGATTGTATAGAAAAATTCAAGATAAATTAATAAAATAAAGCATTTCATAATGTACTAATTCAACAAGGGAATATGCATTTATTTACTTCAAATTTCTTGCTCGACATTTTGGCTTACATTATTTGAATTTACACATTCACTATGAAAAATAACTTAATAACAGCAGCGGAAGGTATGTTTCTGAGCGAGAATGTGCGCACAAAGATAAACGCGCGCTATTGTGACAAGATTTTAGTTGATACAGACTGACGCAAAGGTTGCGAGCTCCGGGCGAGCGTAGGAAGTGGTGGGGGAGGCGCGAGCTGATGGTGCCGGACTACTGGACGTGCCGAAGTACTGAAGTGCCGGATTTGTGAGACTCTACTGTAGTTTTTGATAATATACGACTCATATGCAAGTGACAAAAAAGGTCACATCACTATATTGGTTAAAGTTAGTAAAATATTTCAGAAGTTCTTATTTGGAAAATGGTTCGACTAATAAGCATGCAGACTACACAAATCCAACAGAATAAGGACATAATATCTCAAGCATATTCAGAAATATTGCCTGTAGTTCAGGAGGGCAAGTCTGATCCAACCGGCGAATTCAAAACCCTCGTGATTACCCATATCATGGATATAATTATCACATGGACTTCTATGACACCTTAACCGTTTCAGTGCTAATCACGATAGGTTATCGTGATGGATAATGCTCCACTTAAACTCGCTGTAGAAATCTTATTTATCGACATATCAAAAAAATAATAATTACATCGTGTAACCGAACCATTTATCTAAGTAAATATGTTTTAAAAAAAATTGGTAGATGGCAGTAGAGTGTTTACTTTTTGTCTATTTCATCCCGAGACGTAATCGGGACCTGCACTGAGATACCGCTTTGTATGGATATTAATGTTGCGTATAACCCATATCCGAGTTCTTAGAGATTGTGCGCCGGTTTAGAAAAATATTTATGTTCGGTTTTTATTTAGTTTATAAAAGCAAAGTATTTTGTTGTAAATTTATGTCTTTATTTGTGTCTTAAACGTTGATTCATATTTCAAAATAACTCTTTTTTTAAAGTTCATGTGTTTTTGAGAGTAACTTCGATTTTTTGTGTTACCTTTTTTGTGTTGACTTCATTGAACATTTTTTTGCTATTATGAATGAATTTTGCTATTTTTTAATGTTCCGAAAAAGTACTCAGAGCCTGTTGAGTTATTACAGTATTATTTATAACAACCAATGATTTTATGACTATTTTCTACTATATAAGTTGATAAAGTCACTGTGCAGCGGCGCATAGGTCATAGCGCTTACAGATAAACTTCATACAAACGTATAAGGCACTAAGCAATTGTTGAAAACTGTGTTTGTTTTCGAAGAAATACTTAAAAATTCATAAATTTTAAGCTGATTTTTATTCACTATATACTTTCCTATATCTTTTTTTACCTATGTGATATTTTTTTGCTAATTAGTCACGGTTTTGTGAGCTGGAATGTTGAAAAAATCAGTTAAATAGTATGCAGAAAAACAAAAAATTCTACTCAACATTTAAAACAGCTAAAAAAGAATATTCTTGTCGAAGATATCAAGTATCTCAGGTGAGTAGTTATTGAGATATGACGATTTTAATTTTGTCCGAAAATTGCGCCGCACTGAGGTGTTACATTGTTTAGCATACGCCTAGCACGGAAAAGGTTAACATATTATCATAGAACTCCATATAATAATTATATCCATGATATGCATTTCGCCGGTTGAACCAACTTGCCCCCCAGGTCTACGATATCATTAAACTAGAGTATATATTACCATGGATTCATGTTCTAAACATGGAGGTGATTTTCCCGTAGTATTTGTCGATTTAAACATTTCTGCTGTCTTTATTACGGCTTTATTGTATTCTTCTTCCATTTTTTGATTAATAACTGTGTGAGCTTTCTTTAATTCATCTATACGTTGTCGCCAATAAACATCTGCATCTTTCATTTCGGGTTCAGATTTTCTTGGTTGAGCATTTACTGGAGTCTGGAATATACAAATTTCAATCAACGTACTTAAAATATTAATTTTAGGTTTGAAAATATGAATATTATGTAATAAAAAAGGCACCAACGTTTGAAGTTTCTGTCACGGTAAACCTATTCATTGCAGCTTCGGAAACATGGATAGGAGTATCGTTGTTAACACTCAATTTTCTAGTACTTTGTGAGGCGCCCATTATTATAGTAATAACTAATAACAATAAAAATAAATACGTATATAATTTTTCTATTAGAAAATCATTTTCAATGTTTTTTTATAAAACGCATAACTACCAGAATCAAAAAACATTAGACGAAAGTTGCCAATTTAATAAATAGAGACGGGGAAAAATGAGTGATCCGTATTATTTGACCGGATCATTAAATTGAATCGGTGACTCACGGTTCACGTTGCCACAACGATCCGCTCATGAACCGGACATCACTCTCACACTTTCTATCTCATATAAAATATATCGTTAGAATGCGATACACATACCGACTCATGGCAATCATCGATTCACAACTAATTCATTATGGTTCATAAAATCTAATTCATTGCGGTTCTTAAATATGTTAAGCAATTTTGACCGCAACATACTTTGAAAAACAAATACGTAACGTCTATAATTGAATATACTAATTTGAAGGCGATCTTCGATTCACGACTAATTCATTATGGTTCATAACATATTTAAGCAATATTGACCATTAAGTTCATTGAAATGCAAACATTTTAACGCCTACATTTGCATATCATATTTTGAATCGGTTTTGTTTTCTCTGTCATACTACGTACATGTTATGTACGATAGATAAGGATAGCTATATTTGAATCATATTGAATCGAAGAGCGAATTGATGATCCGCATAAATTTCATGAATCGATTTTAAAAGACAGGATCTTACAAAAATATCGAACTTTGCACCACTATAATAAAAATAAGAAAATATGATTCAAAAACTATTCTTCTTTTTTTAAATACAGTTATTCCGTAAATTATAATATTATCACCATCATCACCAACGGCGTGATGAGCCGTCTCTCCGCCCACGAGGAAACATCAAAGCCAATGCGAGGAAGAAAAGGAGACAAAGGATGGTGACACTATGAAAATTCTTTTAGTACGGCGCATTTATTCAAAATATTATCAAGGTCCACGGCAAAGAAATAAATAAAACAAAACAGTCACCCATGGATGGTTCCGTGCCACACGGCAACGCTATGAAGGCGCATCTCAACAGAGGTGGTAGGCCAGCTGGAAGCCTCACCGGAGGCGAACCGACGCCCCAGACGACACGGAAATCCCCTCGTGGTCCAATCTGCGAGCTGCCGCGTTCCCTGCTGCGGTGGCCCAACACTGCGCCCTGCCTCCACGCCTCTGCCCTGTTGATGCCCTCGTCTTGGCTCCGTAGCACCGGTAGCGTCCATGCGCGTGACGTGTCCTGTCACGCAGACCTCCTGCGTCGTCGAAAACATGGCCGCCATCGGTAGCACATGTCGACCGATGACGGCGTCACACCAAACCGTCCGTCGCCCACCTGAGTTGAACGCCAAGAGAGCGCGTGCCATAGCGCGTGCTAGCTGCAAGTCTCGTTGCTCGCCCGAGCGCTAGTATCTTTCCAGGTATGTTGCCGTGGAAAAAAATTAAAAATATTGTTTTTCGGCAAAATTTATTCTCGGGCATAACACACTCATACGTACATACATACATACACTCATGCACTATCATTCAGATATAAATGTTTTTCATGTGTAGCTTTATGTAAGCACAGCAGTCAAAATTTATTGCTAATAATGTGGAAAGTTGTTATTGGTTTTAGTTTTATACTAATGCATCTATATAAAAAATATTAATAATATATACTGTAAATTTCCCGGAAATAAAATAAAATTAAATAAAAATAAAATATGTATTTTTCTCACGTTTTTGTTTTTTTTACGTTGTCCATATTTTTTTTATAATCTTTGACTGTAGTGTGCTGATTTGGCGCCGAATTCAAACAAAATAGAACGCGAACAGGAGAGGTCGTGTCAAAGTCATAAACAAAATGTATGACAGGTATTTGAAAAATACATCCACTAATGAATGATGTGTGACGTCACTCATTTCACAACCCAAATGAACCGTTTTAGCGCGTAATTCAAAATAAGTTTTTCAAATTGCTGTAAAAGCTCTATAGAGCAATTAAAAAACAATGATCGTGCATTTGTTTATATATCCGTAGAACCTCCCGTGGTCCCGTACACAAGCGTCCAATCTACCCTTAAGAAGGGTGTCCCAAGATGGCATCATCTGGCTTGCGCAATATTACAACGGCGGCCGCCGTTACGATATATTTTGTATGATTGTACAACTTTTCTTGAATTTATGGATAGGATTTTTGTATAACAGCATATCTCTGTTAACAAACTATATAATATGTACTATGTCGGTTTTCGTGGCTCAGTTGCTTAGGTATTCCGGATGGAGACATAGTTTTAAATTATGTTTAGGTCTGTGAGACGATTAATATCGTTAAGTTTCCAGAATGCGACAACTTGTTCTTGGTTGCATGTCAAATCAATATTTGACATGGTACATGTTAGGTGTCCGAGAAGTAATATTCTTCTTCTTACGGTACGCTGTCAGAAATCCCCGTCTTTGGCGACCACTCTGGCGAATCTCTCTGTCGTGTGTTGCCCGGAATATCTGCTCCACAGTTATGAAGTCCATTCATTCCCTATATCAAACAGCTAGCCAAGATTTGATTACGGTTCTGCAGTTCTATGGATTTAGGAATCTGTGGATTTAAACGTCAAAGTTGGTCAAAGTCAAAGCATAGAAAAGAGAATTTAAGTCAAAGAATAAGTCAAAGTTGTACTATGATTTGATGAAATATTCGATTTGATTGTGATTTATATTTTAAATATAACTGAGTAATATCCATTTGAGTAGGTGGGTGTTTATTGTGTTTTTCATTTCACAGATGATTCGTATTTTAAAACTTACGTATGACTGGTGATCCATTTCAAGCAATGATATATAAAAATAATAGATACATTATAGATTCACCAACTTCTTGAGTCTTTTCGCCGTAGAGGGGGGCGGTTTGCACATATACCAACCAAGCAAAAAGACAAATTTGCAATCTGCGCACCCACGTGACGGGTTAAAGTTGTTTAACAATAACTATACTAGTATTTAAATTAAAGAACATGTCTCACTTAATTCTTTCCGCACTTTAGTTATCCATAGGTATTATATACTCTTTGGATGTATGTTATTATTTTTTTAAGTAAAGAAAGAGAAAGACACCTTGTGATGACGCCGGTGTCGTCAGGAGCCAAAATATCTACTATTTTGACTATTTAAATCAGAGGTTCCCAAACTTTTTATGTCGTAGACCCCTTGCCATGTTTTTCGGTTTTTGGTAGACCCCCTACTTACCTGATATTTATTTCTAACTGTAATGAAGTTAAGTGTTAAAAACTTAAAGTAAAAACACATGTTAAGTTTTATACGTTTATTAATTGAATTTAAATTAAAACTACTCATAATAAAATTTTGTATCTGTTATATAAAATAAACGTAACATAAAATAAATATAGCAATAAGTAAATGTTTTTAGTGGGAAGGATGAAACTGATGCTTTAATGATAAATTATCAACATTTGGCGTCAATTTTGTAAGGTTTAATCTTAAATCTCCTCGGTTAATGATGTCCAGTCTGTTTCTTTTTTTTTCGTTAGGAGATTGGTAACAGCGCTGAACCCCCTTTCCACTAGGTATGACGATAGAAAGGAAATTAAAATTTTCCTCGCGCTATTCCATAATACGGGATAAGTAATGGGTATGTTTTTTTGCAGCCAGAAGTGCTGATTACTGTGCTTAAACTGAGACTTAAGTTCTTCGTTTGTACTTATTTTAGTCAATTCCTCTTGTATTATGACATTCGTTTCTTGCTTCCAACAACTTACACAATTTTAAAAACATATATGTATAATAAATTTTTTACTTCATAGGTACTTGAAAAATAATGTATATGTCTTTATATTATAAGATAGTATAATGTAAGTAAATAGGTACTATCAGTGTATGTTGAGATCCACCATCGTGGACCCCATTTTCATTTCATGGACCCCCAATTTTTTTTTTCCTGACGTAGACCCCTTGGAGATTGTCATAGACCCCTGGGGGTCGATATAGACCACTTTGGGAATCACTGATTTAAATGTATGTATTGTAGTCAAAATGCCATATTGTGTGATGAAAACATGTAAAAAAATACACTAGAACTGTGAAGGATCAACCAGATATTTTCATGCTGCATATTTTAATTCCATAATTTATATGGATTTGTCAATAATTATTGTTATTTTAAGTAAAGAGAGAGAAAGACACCTTGTGATGACGCCGGTGTCGTCAGGAGCCAAAATATCTACTATTTTGACTGATTGAAATAGAAATTACATTTTTGTACAATTTGTAAATATACGCATTTGATTGTGATAGAGAATGGGATGCATAGGGGATTCGCTTTTTTGTTCATCTATAACTTAATATAATATAAGTTTTAAATTTATCTCTTTTTGGTCATCGGATCATGGTCTTCTTATTAATCCGACTAAGTCTCAGGCAATTATAATCGGTAGTCCTCGTCTGCTATCATCTATAAGGAATTTGCAACTCCCACTGCTGTATATCAATAACCAATGCATTCCGTATACCAGACTGTAAAAGATCTTGGAATCTTCATCGATGATGACCTTTCGTGGCATGAACAGGTATCGCATGTTAGTAAATCTATTTTCTTTGCCCTACATTCACTTAATAAACTTAAAAATTTCCTTCCATTCCGTTGTAAAATAACTCTAGCTCAATCACTTCTTCTTCCATTGCTTGATTATGCCGATGTATGCAAATGAAGTGCATCTCAATAAACTTGAACTTTCTTCAGAATATATGTATGGGATTCATCTTTGGGTTGAAAAAATTTGATCGCATATCATCTTACCGCAATCTTCTTTGTTGGCCCAGGATACGCCAGCGGCGCAATATACACATTTTTTATAGAGCGTTTTGTTCTCACATAATGTGTCTATATATAAAGTGTCATTGCTTTCAAACCTACTTTTATGAAAATTATTTTGTTTATGAAAAACAAAATATCTAATAGTAATAATATATTAGGCTTCATGGTATGAAACGAAAATCAATGTATTGTTTTCATCTTCCTTGGCTTAATTACTGAGGATTTTCCAAATCCACATTTTTATATTCATAAAAAACGTTTTGTAAAATATGTATATTGATTTTTATAATTACTAATTGGAAATTTATTACATCTAACTTATGTCCGTTAAAAAAACCTTATTTATGAGGCTCAAATCTGTTATTTCAAACATGTTTCAGGTATGATTTTTAAGTACTGTTTTTCCAAAGTTTTTTGTTAAAAATTTATATTTTCTGAACATACAGATTAAAAAAAAAAGTTTTTAAAAGATCCATAAAAAACATTTCACTCTCAATCTATTTTTACCACAAAATGTTATTTTATCATTAACACAGCACTTTCAATTACTTCTCTCAATTATTTTATAGATATTCATAGCAAAATGGATTCTGGAAATGATATAACAACTGCACAAAAGGCGAGAATTGAAAAGAATCGACTCAAAGCGCTTATGTTAAGAGAGGCTAAACTGATTCCTCATCCTTCAGCAAAGATGTAATTCTTTCTTTTTTGTGAGAGAACTTTATAATTAGCTTTTTTTTTAGCATTTGAACCGGTATGTCCTATGGGTTGGCCCATTTGTGGCAATGTTTTTGAAGAAGCTTTCATTTTCAAAGCATCTGATGGATACCACTTACTACTAAAATACCTATAAACCCTGAAAGGTTAACTCCTAATAACCTGACATTTTATGATAAGTCTATTAATATTATTACATATATTCCAAATAAAGTAATTAATGTTGAAATATTCTCCTGTGTAGAAAAAGCATGAAATTTTATTCATGAATTTTACACAAACATTCATTGAAGTTGATTTATGTAATAATATATTTTTTTGTAGAATACTACACATATAAGTTCTCAGTTAAAATTATAAAGGAATAAACTTATTTTTATCATATAAAAATTTACCATTAAAAATACATAAATAGGGTGTTTGATAAATTCAATTTTTATTTTTCCAAAATAATATATAAACTTACTAATTTTAAAATTATCAAATAAATTTTTAAAAGTGTTTCTCCACAGATTTAATTTTTTATGACCAAATGTTTTCATCGAGGTTTCGCAGTATTATCACTGTCTAAGAGAAACTTTTTACAACTATGTTTTTGCCGAAGTTTCTTGGAATTATCAAGGTCTAAATTTTTTTTTTTGATGCCAGGTGTCTTCATTAGTTGAATGAAAATAAATATTTTGCTTAACATTAGACCTGAAATATATTTTTCTTATTTATTTTAATAAAAAATAATGTGTAATAAAATATTTATTCCTTTATACTGTGAGATGCTTTTATGTTGTAACAGTAGTTAAGTCTCATTATCTCAAGTTTTTAAATTTTTAGAGAAACTGACAGTGTCCAACAGAGTATTGTGAAGGTTCAAGGGACCAAATTTATTGATAGTGGTGGTGGATTCCTAATTGAAGAGTCTCCATTAGAACCAATAACAAAACCAATTATTTCTAAAAAGCTTCCACCAATTATTGATGTTTCCGAAAGACCTGTTTGCATTGAATGCAATGAAAGTTTTTCAACATCTTATCTTTATGAAACATTTGATTACAAAGCGTGTGATAAATGCAGGTAATGACTAATTTTTTGTACATAATATATTTATATGTATTCACATTTAAATTAGACGAATGGAATTTTTTCGTCGTATATATTTATTACTTCTTTCGTACGTAAAATTCTTGTTACTTCCATTTAATGGTGATGTTTTATCTTCATATATTATGTAACTATTTAATTATTATTTTTTTGCTTTTGACCATAAATATAAAATATTTTATATATCCTTTAAATTTAATTGAATTTTAGGGATAATGAAGATAAGCATTCACTTATAACACGAACGGAAGCAAAAAATGATTACCTCTTAAAGGATTGTGATATAGATAAAAGGGAACCTCCATTGAAATGTGTGATACGAAAAAATCCACATAACAGTAGATGGGGATCTATGAAACTATATTTGCACATTCAAATAGAAGAAAGAGCTTTGGAAGTTTGGGGAACTAAAGAAGCGTTGATCGCTGAAAAGGATGGTCGTTTAGAAAAACGAGACGTAGCAAAGTCAAAGAAATATTCAAAGCAATTAAAAGAGTTGCGCATGAATGTAAGAAGTAGTCTTTATAATAAAACTAAAAAGTCTCATGTTCATACATTTGGACCTGAAACATACAATGAGGAAGATGATATGTATACACATGTTTGTACAGAATGTCAGCATGAAGAGACTTTTGAAAAAATGTGAATTCAAGTCAAATAGCAACTAAAATCTAGTTGTTTTCTTTTCATACAACGATTGATTTCTGTATATAAATGTGTATTTTTTATGTATTTCTAGTGTATAAATTATTCAGCCAATCATGTCTTTTTAGAGGTTATCTTTTATATGTTTTTGATGTACTTTGTAGAACTTATATAGTAAATACAATGAAGATTGACGGTATTGCAGTAGTCCATGATAATAGTAACATTGTTTATACCGCTGGTATTGAGTATTTTAATTCAGCTTGATTCAGTTTAATGCCTCATTGACATAAATTGTTCTACTAGAAAGATAAATAGTAAAAATGAATGAGCATTAATTGAATATAATAAAAATATCTAAAAATTAGTATTATACTTTCATGGGTTCAATATATAAATAATAGATAAGGTTGTTGACAAAAATTTTAATTTTATAAATAATTTAGGTATATAATACGGGTAAATGTTTTTTCCATGTCAAATTTTAAAATAGTGATTATACAAATTAATGTGATCTTTTAATTTGAACAAGATTGGAAAATTCAACAACTATATAAATTAATGTGTTTTGTTAGTAATGAATGTGAAGTATGAAAATTGATATACATGTTTTGATATTCAGCCGAAACAATTTTGTAAAATAATCTTGAACTGGCAATCCTTGCATATCCCTTGATATTTTCAGTATGATTTAAATATGGTTTCTGAAATTAATATTATATGACATCAATTATTTGAATCTCTATATATAATTTTTTTAATTGAAGATTTACATTATGTTAATGTGAATGATAAATAAAAAGATCTAAAAATAATTATTTTGTTTGTATATTTTCACCTGCTCATATAAAATTAACATTACATGTACAATAAATTGTTTGTCACTGACACAGAATATTTACATCACATACATGTATGTATATTTCAAAAAAATAACATTATTTACAAATTATACTTTGATATCACTACAAATCAAAAGAATAAAAATGATAAATCTATTTACCTTTGTTTATTCTTTCTTTTGTCATATCTGCTCCTTATTTAGAGCATATGGCTAGTACAATGTGCCTACAATATTCACGTAAGTCTTCGTACCTACTTTAATTTTTCTTCACCTACTTTTTTTTAAGAATGTAAAATTGAAAAAGTACATACACATCTTCATACATTCCTTAATCCAAGCAAATGCTTGGAGAACGAAATTGATTCAGCCCCCCTAGACAATGTGTCATTTAACTCAAGAAAAGATGACTCAATGTATGGAAGTGACAGTTGCCAGTCACAGACAACTGTCACTTCCATACATTGAGTTATCTTTTCTTGAGCTAAATGACACATTGTCTAAGGGGGCAGGATTGGAACCCAGGTCTATATTCTAGTAGATAACTAGCCCAGACAGACCCATCTTGGTCAGCATTTCCCAGGTTAACTTCTGTAAGATCTTCTGAGATGGGACTTGATAATGAGGCAACCAAAATTGATACTTTTTTGGAGGATAAAACATATTCTAGCTATTAATATAATTACTCAATAAAAATTATATGGAAAAGTATATACAGTATTTTATAAAAATATTCGAATAATTAAGAGAATCAAATATGGTAGACATGAGTGTATACATAAACAATTAAAAATATAAAATCTAAAACATGCATTATTAGAATGATTCTTGAAATTCGTTATTTAATAAAGTTCTCAAAAAGTATTAATGCTTGTATGTATTTTTAGCATTATTAAAAATAATGTTATGTAAATTGAGTTAGAGTGTTTCTAATTGATATAGAAATGCATTTGCAAAATAGTTACTGTCAGCACAATATTTTACATTCCACTCCCAAGATAAATAAATATATTCAACTGAAACATGATTATTCGAGATTATGATATTAAAATTATGTAGTTCGAAACAAATCAAAAGTTGTTGTATTGTAATTATAAAGAGAACAGTATAATTAAGTACATAGTTTTGTTAAATGGACCAGAATTCTTTCTGTTATTTCTTTGGTTTTTAATAATGAAAACAAGGTAAAACATGATCCTATATTTCCAATATCAATTTGTCATATATAAGAGATAAATTATGTTAATTTTCTCAAAGCACCAGCAGTAAATTAATTAAAAAAAAAAACTATAGCCACACTGGGAATGACACCCGGAATCTGTGACTCTAAAAGTTTGATATTTGACTCGCTGACAAAGACCAACATTTATGTTAATATTATTTATTAATAGTATATACAAAATTTAGAAAATGTTTATAAAAATGGAAAATTTTATTACAAGCTACCAACTATATTTTACAAATAATTTATATTTTTAAAGAATTCGTAAACTTAATTCATTTATTAGGACTGCAAATAAAAACTGTATAAATTTAAATTCAGTAGATAGATCTACAGGGCAAGCCTGTTCCATGGTAACCCACGTTATAAATGTATGTAGCAAGAGTTTTCTATATAGATAATTTTAAAAATTGAATATCTAAAACCAATTAAAAAATTGGTATTTTTATGATGGGTTTAAGTAGATTGGTATAAGATATGTTTTCATATATTCATAATAAATAATAATACATAATTTAAAAGTACTTTAATTGAGAAATCTCTATATTATTAATAATTGTAGTTAATTAATTGCAGAGTAGAAATTTATTTAAATTCATTTCTCACGCAATTATTGTTTCTCTGGGCTTATAGAAGAAATTGCCATACGGCCACTTGCGCAGGGTGCAAGAAAGTGTTTATTATTTAATTGTCCTTGATTATTGTAATATGTGTTTAACTTAAAAGTGCACTTTGTGGTAACCTTGGTGGTAACGTTGGTACGACTGTCAGTCCAAATTAATCTCCAAATTTAGTTCCTTTAATGTCATATTTAAAACTAAATAATAAGTAATTTTAAAATAAAACAATTTGAGTTTATGACAGAATGATACATGTCATGTCTTCTATAATTATTTTAAACAAAACAAACCTAATACTTTTAAAAATTTGTGTGGATTTATGAGTAACAACTTATAAAAATATATATTGTAAAAGAAAAAAAAAACTAATTATAGGGAATATCCTATTTTTAAAGCAACAACACCAAATACAATCATACCAACTTAACCATGAAGTGCACTTTCAAATGAAACGCACTTTAGTTGCACAGTTCGCCTAGTATTCAGACCAATTCTTAAATATTCAACGCACAAAATCTCTAATAATGAACACCGGTGAACATTTTATACCCATGCGCACTTTTATATAACTAGTTTAGTCCAGGTCAATATAACATAAATTTTGATAAGAATAAGTTGGTTAGGTATGTATACAGTTATTTAAGTTGCATTATATATTAAAAAAAAGTAACTACATACAATCCTAACCAACCCATTCTAACCAAACTACATACGGTGTCCGACGGTAGAGGATCTGAGCATCGAATATTTTAAAATTGGTGTGAATACTAGACTATCCTAGTTGTACACACATGGTATTACCAGAACTAAAAATATTAAAAATTGGATTAATTTTATTATTGATATTTTATTGAACGTTTAGATTATTTTTCTATAAAATTTAATTCTCATCATTAAAAAATATTGATTTGATAAGTGAGTTGGAAAAGAGAGAATTACCTATAATAGATGCGACAAGACACAATGTAGAGGATAGTTCAAATTTAATTTTGATAAGATTGGGTTGAGTAAGTAGACTTTATATAATTGCCTAAAATAATGTATATGTTTGTTAAGATCTTATCTTAAATGTAATCATAAAAAGAAAAAAACTTAGAATAAAATTTATAGTAAGTAGGTATGTGTAATGTCAACTACTTTATACATAAATATAAATAATTTTACTCTCAACACATTTTATATACCTACATATATTTCATTACATAAGTTTGACTGATTGCATAGTCAATATTCATTGTTTTATTCAAAACATTTTGTGATATTTATTTTTCAATTCATATGGATATAGTTTTCCCTAAATAAATTGAGTATTTTCATCGTGGAGTGTAGCAGTTTGCGCATACACCAACCAACCAAAAAAACTCAGTTTTGCGCTCTGCGCACCCCATGTGATATGCTCAAAAAGGTTGCCGCTAATCGAATTGTAAATTTTATAAAAACAACTTTGAAGGAAATAATGGATGTCTGTAATAACTATGAATAAAATGTAAAAACTAATACAAACATATGTATGTTTATTTTATTATATTAGTAATAATTTTTATATGTAAGCACATAGGTAGTAAATTAAAAATTTTATTGATGGTATTAATGAACTATTTTTTATAATTTTAATAATAAAAGTCCCAGTATGCAAATTAAAGGTTCACTTGCAATTAAAAAAATTTAATATGTTGTGTAAATATATTAAGAGAGAGAATGTATTCTTAAGATGTAGATAAAAACAAAACTGTTATATAATCTAGTGAATTAAAATTAACAATATTTCAAAGTAAAGTAAAAAAATCTTTAGATCCTTTTTCATAATATGTAACAAATAACTTCTAAAGTAGCTTGATTTGATAGGGTCTTGAAGGGAATCGAGACCCTTCTGCAGTATGTATATTGATTTTGGTATAGTTAATCAGTTTTGACAGTCAATCACAACACATAAAAATAATACAAACAACATCCATCGAGGTAATGTTTTTTCTTTGAATAAAAATAATTGTCAATATATGTACACAGCACAGAAACATCGACAACTGCACAAAAATCACGTATGTGAGAGCTGGAATGTCGGGGGTGCTAAACATACTTGTCTCGGTTGAGGAGTTGGTGTTCTGATAGGACTACTGCCAATATTTATAGCTGCAGAAGATCTGAAAAATAAAATAGTACAATTAATTTTAATTTTCTGAGTTACCTTTGTGGCATATTTTATTTATTACAATCCACTTTGCTGTCATCTGTTTTGAGAAAGAAGCCGTAGCTTCGTAATCTGTCATATTAAATAACTCATTTGTGGTCTCAATAGTAATACTTAAATAAAAATTTAAATATTAAAAGATCATTGTCAAACATTTTAGGATAAATTTGTTTTTTTTTTTTAGTATAAATGTTATCATGGAAGCATTGCCAACATGAGCTTATATTATGAAATTCAATGAAAACCAATAGTCTTCATAATTTTAAAACAAATACAGATAACTGTTATGGTATAGTCATCCTGGGTGCGTATTTCTTTTTCCTTATTTAGTAGGAGGTAGTATTGCCTCAAATTACGCACAGGTTTGTTGTGCTAATTCACTTTATAAACTCGCCCTCAATTTAAGGAATGCATCCTCCAATTGTCCTTCCAAAAATATGTTAAAGGCGATGCAAATATGTAATGAAAGGAGCCAAACTGACTATTATACTAGAAAAGAGCCACAGAGCTATTTAGATTTCAAACCAACAGTTTGTTCTAGGCCAAATTGGTTTAACCTATGTGTGTCATGATATACTATTTAAACCTACATATATACATATGTTGGTTAGGTTTGTATGTAGTATTTTTTTTAATATATAATGTAACTCGCTTATGCGATTTGCAATAATGACTACATACAATCCTAATCAACCTATTCTTAGCAAACTTTTGGTAATTATGAACATAGTTCATGATTTCTATTAAATAATATTTATGCACTTTATTGAATTATTGATAGTTCTGCGGCTCTCTTTTCGGTTTGACTGCTTTCATTTCATATTTGCATCACCTTAAACACATATTTGGAAGGACAACTTACACTGAAACGATGAATGATATTTACACGATGATTGACATGTTTCTTGAAATGAACACGAGTTTGAAAAGGGAATTAGTGCAACAAACCCTTGCATAATTAGAGGCAAGTAATACCTCTTAATGAACATGGTACAGGAAATACGAATCCTGGGTTGATTCCTTGAATAAGAAATTAGTTTTCACACCATTCTTGCTTCACTGGGAAAGAATAGTTAGATGGATATTTGCTGCTTGATTATAAACTCACAATGGCAAAAATTTTCAACTAACCAGTGTTTCTAGAAGAAATATTTTTTGATAAATTTATGAAATTAAAACAAAAAACCCCGTTACAAAAATGATTATTCTAAAAATGCTACGGCGAATACCTTGGCTGATAATAACAAATATGAATATGTGTAAAGGTAAAGGGATATACTAACCTATTATGTCTCATGTGACTTTTCACAAGATCACTATTAACTAGAGCTGCCATAAGAGAAAGTTCACCAGCCAATACAGTGGCACATATTATTCTAGCCAACTGCATACTGTTCTGTGCCGGGTTATTTGTGTGAGCTCCACGGACACCCAACATTTCCAAGCAAGCACTTTGTCCTGGCAGGATTGTTCCACCACCTTTACAAAAAGAAAAATAATATCATTTGATTTAAAACAAGTAAATAATAAAAAAAATTGAGGACACCCTTATCAAAGTTTAAAAACCAATTTCATAACAATATAAATATAGCGGTCACAATTACAAAATTGTTCAATTTTATCAAAATATCAAATCAATCAAGCTGGAAACAGTTTTAACATGCATTATAACTGGGAATACACAAATTCTGAATGTTTCATAACTCTACTAGTCGGGAATGTAAAAATCGATTGTGAAATTTCAGTAAAGTTATCATAAAACAACTTGAACCAGTCATGTTGGTGCGCAGATTGTAAATTTGTGTTTTTTTTTTGGTTGATATATGTAAAAATCTCCACAGCAATAAGGCTCAAGAAGTTTGGTGGGATCTATCTAGATGGAAAAGAGACATTAAAGAAAAGGGCGTAAAAAAAATTGGCAAGAGAAAAGGAAAGTCACTGCCATATTTAACATTTGTTATGATATTTTTGGATCTACCATATCAATTTAAAACAAGACCACTCTTGTACACAACAAAATTAAATTGTTTTTTCTTTTAAAATTTAAATTCATTAGAAAATTATCTGTATACCAGAGGTTAACTACAATAAGTCCAAATATAATGAAATTAAGATATTACCATATCCTGAATTCATTCCTTGCCACGCATATTATGTGGTAAACAACAGTAAATTCTACATTGTGTAACAAAAAAGGTATTTTAAAAAACATCTTCGTAACTCCATTACATATTAGAGGAAAGCACCAGTTTAAAAACAAACAATTATTTTTAAAACTTTATATTTTATTTTAAAGAACATATTCAATCCATACATTAAAGTAATGTTAAAAGTCACAGTATTTTCTCTCCTGTAAAATCCAGATTTTGGACTTATTGTAGTGTACCTCAGGTGTACAGTTATGTTTAAAGTTCTTTTTTTCAAGTGCAAAACATTTGTCACATATTATATTAAGGTCAAACTCACCAACTGTTCCAACTTCTAATGAAGGCATAGTACATGTCATGTATAGATTCTCTCCATCTTCACCAACCGGTTCCATGTTGGTACTGCAATTACTACTGGTTACATTTTGAGCTGGATCTTGACCAGTTGCAATAAATATGGCAGTTACCATGTTAGCAGCATGTGCATTGTTACCACCTAAATAAAAAAACATAATTGTAAAGAATAAATATAAATTTGCGCAGAAAGAAATAATAAGTAACTGGAAGATTTTAACCACTTCATGGTTGGGTATTCTTCACAAAAATAGAACTAAAAACATCAGGTTATGTGAAAAATCGTAAAAATTGCAATTTATCACTAATTTTTGAAATATAATACTTACAAAACAATTTAGTTATTTTTTAGAATAAGTTAAAACAGAAGAAACTATTTTCATAAACCTGTACGAGCGTCAAGTGGCAACTGGCGAGCACAGATCCAAACACTCAGACACAGCTCGAGCACAGAGAGTCAAAACACTCAGGTTGACGCGACAGGACGCAAGCGCCGTCTGTGAACACTGCTCGTTTAAAAGCATGAAGTGGTCAAAATAAATTACTAATAACGATTCTTTGAAATAAAATTGAAGCAAAAAATTAAATGTTAAAAACTGACAGAGTATAAAGCAATGTTGTAATTGATAATGCTGAAATATTTACCGATAGCTCCTGCTAAAGCAGACCCCGAAAGATTTTTCAGTTTGTTACATCTTACTAATGTTTTGGCATCGGTTTTAAATATTTTTTTTAAAGTTTCACCATCTATAGTTGTTTCACCTACAACTCGTTTCCCTCTTCCTTTTATCCTGTAATAAAAAAATAATAGTATTATACTATAATAACAAAAAACATCACAAATAATAGCATTTTTAAAAAATATATGACATTTATTTTACCAATTGATTGCTGCTGGTTTTTTGTCTGAACAATAATTTCCTGACAAACTGATGATAATCATATCAGGGAAGTATTGATTAATATGTCTTAGTGCCATTTCAGCTCCTTTGGACACCATATTCATTCCCATCGCATCTCCAGTTGTAGCACGAAATCTAATATAAAGCTGTGGACCATCGATTGCAATGTGAATTTCTTGAAGTCGGGCGAAGCGACTTGTTGCATCAAAAGCTTCTTTAATTTTTTCATAATTTTCCTTAGCATCAATCCATCTTCGTGCTTCACTAAAAGTTTGAAAATATGTTAGAATAATATGAATGAAACAGTCAGTTTAAGTGTACCTATATTGTTAATAATAAAAAATATGAATTACCATGCTCTGGTAACATTTGGAAAGCTAACGACAGGAGCTCGAGTCATTCCTATGTCTTCAACGATTGTGGTGACACCACGTGGTCCTAAAGCTTTGGCTCCTCTGTTAGTTGATGCCACTAATGCTCCTTCTGTTGTTGCCATAGGAACCATAAAAGGTACTCCATCTACTACTAGTGGACCAGCAAAACCTACTGGTATCCCCACATAGCCAATTACATTTTCACAACAAGTGTTCAGAACCTAAAGAAAACATAACATTATTAATATTTCATATTTAATAGTATAATGCATAAACATTGAAACAAGGAATAATCTTTCTGTGTCTGAAATTACTAGAAATATAAAAATTGAAACAAGGAATAATCTTTCAAACGGTGTCTGAAACTATTAGGAATATAAGGTATGAAACAAGGAATAATCTTTCAAGCAGTGTCTGAAACTACTGGAAATAAAAAAAATTTCATAATATAATGTCATACCATTACCATACTTATTTGTTTAAAAAAAAAAATATTTTTATATTTTTTGTTTAAACTAGATGTATTAATTTTTACATATGTTTTTACATCTAAATAAAGTTTACTACTACTACTACTTAAGAAAAAATACGATACTTATTGTTTTTTAGATAGGCGACATAAAACATTATTTACGCCATTAGTTAGCTTACATATATATATATATATATATATATATATATATATATATATATATATATATATATATATATATATATATATATATATATATATATATATATATATATATATATATATATATATATATATATATATATATATATATATATATATATAAATATTTGAACAAATGAAGTATTAAACTTGGATTAAATGTAAAAAAATAGGAAATGAATTTAAGAAGATGAGAGATTCACAACCTCATTTAGAAATAAGGAGTTTCATTTGTGGTACTACCTTAGAATAATCATAATGTAAATATGGAAGGCCCTCCAATGCATTTGGCAAACTAATACGCTGTGATATAACGTCTCTTCTCAATTTTACTCCTCGCAAAGAATCACCTAAGGCTCCTTCAAGTTTGTACAAAGGAATGTGACCTTTGTTAACAAGCAATAAAACTTCACTATCAGATAATCCTTGAGCTCCAAGTTCTGATCTATAAATTTCAAGACATTCTGCTTCGGAACGTGGAATTCTAGATAGATTATCGATACTCTTTTTCTTTTCTTTCTGAGGTTCTTGTACTAAATTAGAAACATCATCAGTCTGTGTTTCTTTATCCTCAGTATCTGAATCCGAAAGGTCAAATATTGCCTTCTTGGTTTTATTGTTTTCTTTGATAGTCAATTCACTTAATGAAATTATTTGTTTGATACTGGATTCTCTCGCAAGCATTGTTGTTTCCATTGGATCTTTTTCTTTTTCAATAGACGTAAGTAAGTGAGGGTTAAGTTCTTCTCTGTCCTCAAAGAATATAAATTTTGCAGCTAATGCACATACTAGGATCAATATGACCAGATGTTCTACACTCACTGTTAACCATCTGAAATCAATGAAATTATGTTGTTTTAGTAATTTAAACAAGAATAAACATGAATGAGGAGATGGTATGAATATTATTGTGAATTATTAAGTGAGGAATTTCCAAGTGAAAGAGTTGACACCCCTGGCAGCGTTTTATTGACTTATAGAATAACTGCATGTAAATGAAATGAAAATGCCGAGGTGGGCAGGTGGAGTGACTAAGTTTATTAAAATTCATATTGAGCTAATAAGAGGTAGCTTTGGAATAGTCCCCATACTAGGAAAACTCACTCAGATGGTATGGACATGTAATGAGAAGACAAAAAGATCATGCGGTGCAA
Organism: Molanna angustata; assembly: GCA_963576475.1. Lineage (NCBI taxonomy): Eukaryota > Metazoa > Arthropoda > Insecta > Trichoptera > Molannidae > Molanna > Molanna angustata. The sequence continues at coordinate 20,936,571 of OY754967.1, read as the reverse complement.
ACTGTTCAAGTGTTTCCAAATAACAGGAGACGAAAAGGGTGTCCACTATTCACATGGTGGGGTAATATGAGTAAGTTCATGGATAAAGCCCAAACACCAGCCCCGACAAAACAGGACAGATCATCCTGGCGCCGAAAGATTAGGAGAGCCAACCCTACCTAAAGTAAACAAGGTTAAGAAAAAGAAGAACATAAAAATTATATATTCTAAAATTATAAAACAGTTTTGCAAAAACCTTATTGTATTTTTTTGAATCAAGTATAATGTCACAAACACAAAATATGAATTATAAAAATAAATTTTATTGTTTTTTGAGAAAATTTACTTACTTCATAAAAGGTGGAAAAACAGCCTCTTCAGTTCCATTTAATACATGTGGATTGTTGATTGATGTTCCTGGTACACCATTAGCAACATCATCCTTCATAGACCATCGACTAAAATATTGTATTAAAAAATTTGTTTAATGAATCAATAATATATAAAATATCACAACAAATAATGTTCCATTGTATTATTAATGATTTGATATAATATATATTTTTAAGGCATTAATATTTTTTGAGTAAACACAGCAATATCACACTGAAAATGAAAAACAACATTACCGCTAAAATGCTAAAGAGATACTAAGAGCTAAAGAAATATTTATTAGTCTATCTACTTCACCAATTCTTTAAAAATGCAATTTTAAGATAAAGCTATGCATAATTTAAAGAGTTCAAAGCAGTCTCATAGATATTCAATGTTGATAAACAGACTCCCTCAATGGTAAAACCCAGAATGACTATTATTGAACACTATTATGGAGAGTTATTCATCTCTGAAATACATATATTTATGAATTGATGCGGCATCAGAATAAAGGTTAAGGGTAAATGTTTTGTTTTCAGACAAAATAAACCATGTAAAAATATTCTAATAAAATATTGAGTACTTTACATAAATGTACACAGAGTATGTAAAAATTAAAAAATAACTTAGATACCTACAAAAAATTGGGAAAATTTTACAATAAATATTTTTTTTTATTATTAAAAATACCAAAAATCATTATATATATATCATATATAATTAATTTAACAAATAAATTAGTTGGTTTGCACCACCTCACTAGACCAGGCCTTTTCTGAGGTGGTAGACTAGTTACATATTAAAATATTATAAATACTTAGCTACTTATTTTTCAAGTTTTGTTTGTATTCTACTTTGCATATCATAGATTCATAGGACCATTTTAATCGCATTATTATGTATCTTATTTCTTATAATTATTGTATTGTTAGTTGCTTGCTATTCATTGTATTTATATTGTAACCATTGTTAATAAGGGTTTCCCATACTTTCTACCTATTAGTTGTTATCTAAGTAATAATGTCTGTATATGTCTGATAGGGTTTTTCCCTCCCCCCTCCCCTGCATACCTGTACTTACCCCATTTGACCATTTCATGTTTAATTTTAAGTCAGTATATAGTGTGCCTCTGAGGATGCCAGCTGTGACTGGCGAAATCGCTTAGGCAAATAAAAATACTCAGTGTGGAATATAACTGTGTTTCAATTTATAAGTCTTTTTTTTACAATTTATAAAATATTATATTTCATTACTTAAATGTGTGGAACTGTCTGTTTCCCGAGTATAAATAAAATAATATGTTTTATGCTAATGCAAATTTTAAACTTTATATAAATTCAAACCTCAAAAGGAAAATGTTTTGTTTGGTATTTAGCATCAAAAAGAGAATAATTTGAAGATGATTTTAATTAATTTTTATATACAATTAGTTTTATCTAATGCAAATTTTGAAATCTAGTAAAAGACATAATGATGACAAGTCATAGACGAATAAATAAAGCAACATAAAATACCTGTGCAAATGAACTAGAAGTAATCCAGCAGACATGATAAGTTTAACACGTTGGACAACAGGGTTTGGTTTTTGTTCTTCTTCGGCAGCATGGAGGGCTCTCAATAAACCAGCACCAGGGGCATTACAATTCCTAGATCCATTTGATAACTATAATAAAAAAACAAATACCTATGTATTAATGTATTGAAATGGATAGCTGCTTCGGCTGGTTTTTGGAGATCTAACGATCAATTAGATAAGTCAAATATTTGGTTCAAGTTAAGCTCTATACTAAAACACCATCATTTGATGTGATGAATTCCGTGTATCAAGCCCACAACTCTGGCACAGAAGACAAACATCTTACCACTATACCAAATAATACCACTATACCATAATACTTATATAGCACCATATGTGTAAATTATTATTTTTATTTATATCTTGATTATTAATTAACACTTCCTTGCACCTTGCGCAAATGTCGTGTTTATTGCAGTACGGCAATTTCTTCCAACTAACCAGTGTTTCCAGCCCAGAGAAGCAATATTTGCGTGAGACATGAATTTAAATAAATTTCTCCTCAGCTGGGAATCAAACCCAGTCGGCTCGGCTTACTGTAAACCATAAAGTTATCCCCAAATATCTAAAAAAAACTCGTGGGTGCACAGAGGACAAATTTGTTTTTTTTTTGCTTGGTTGGTTTGATGTGAGTGCTGCCCAAACCGTGCCTCTCCAGGGCCAAAAATTTCAAGATATTTGGGGATAACTATTCATTTTTAATTTTTACAAATAAGTTGATAATATAACTAGTAGGCAATGAACTTACTTCACATCCAAGCGAGAGGCAGGCAGGATATAGTGTCATGAAGGTGACATAGTTGACAGCGACAGACATGCAAGCGAACCAGGAGAGAGCCACAAGACGTGGAACACCGCTGAGTACCCCAACACCCACTAGTAATGCTTCCACTAATGTATCTAGGGTTAGAGGTGGCCCCAGAAGCTGCATACCTCTTCCTATAGATTCTCGGGCTTCTGATTGACTGCCCGCCGCCAACGCTAGACGTGCTAACAGCGATGCCTTTGATATATCAATCAGCAAAACAAAGAAAAACAGAGCGTCCCTGTAACAAGAAAAAGTACCAATTGATAAGTATTAAAATGAAATAAAATAGTAGTTTTTTGAGATGATAAATGAAATGACTGAAGTGGCATTCTTTCAAAAGTTATGAAAGGACGAAGCCTTACTCTTAAATTTCAAAGAGATATCCAATTTCGATTTTTGCTATGAATCTAGTTACCCTTATAATAGAGACAGGACGTAGGTATGTATGTTCTAATCATAAGAGTACTTAGAATGTACGAAGAATAATGTGGCAGGTAAGTAGATTGAAATTTATTAATTTTTTTTTTTTTATAATATACACTTTATATACATCAAATTTTATTTTTACAAAAAAGATACTTAAGTACTAGATGCGGAACCTGTTCTGAAGCAGCTTATAATTATATAAGTATATGGTTTAGGTGAGCGTGTGTGTCATTGCATTTATATTCTTGTATTTGCACGTATTGTTAAGCCCATACTGGGGTGGACGTATTGTTAAGCCCATTTGGAATGTAATATCGAGAGTAAGCATGCAGGAATTTGCATGTGTATTGTTTATCTCATACCGGGGTGGAATTGTATTTGGAATGTAATATTGGGAGTAAGGCTGCAGTAAACATAAACTGCTATAGATGGATTCTATTTGTACAGATACATCTACATTGCAAATAACTAATTGGAAAACAAAAGCAATAGATAGGCAATAATGGAAGACTTCTGGATTCACCCAGGGTTGTAAATAGGCTAAAAGGTGTGATAACTTGTAAACTAGATATTTGATATGGTGTCTGAGAAGCAAAACAAAGTAAAATTATAGCAAATAATAGTATAGTAGTCACAAATGTAGATGTGTAGATATCATAGGTGGGTCATGTAGGTTAAGGCTTTAGTCAACTTGTAGTTTAAATGTTATTATACATACAAGAGATTTGTAATAATACACAGTTTGTGATTCTGAAAAGATTTATCAATGGATATATCTATTTCAAGCTATTTTTGTATTTTGATGAATTGGCTATTTTAAAATGTGCACAATATTATTACATAATGTTAAATATATACATATTGTTTCTTTAGGTTAAAGATGGCAACGAAAAAATTATGAATCTTTTTGAAAAATTCTTTGTAAGTTATCATTTAAACACTTCTTTACACCCTATACAAGTGGTGAGTTTATTGCCAAATATCTTTCAATTAACTAGTGCTTCTAGTCCAAAGAAACAAGATTTCCTTGAGGGATAATTTAAAATGAATTTCTCCTATGCTGGTAATCTAATCGAAGATGCCGTTGCCTTTCCAGAGTGGACTATATAATTTTATGTATCTACTAGTGGGCTCTGGCAGACGTTGTTCTGCCACAGATCGCATTTTATATAAACCTCATTTTATGTGTATTGTTCTAAAGAAGGCTCTGATAAGGGGTGGGATGTCTACAGACCCTGCTGACAAGCCCGCCACCGACATTCATCCTTCAGCTGGTAAAAGGCCAAGGCAGGATGACTATTGAGCATCCCAGTAAGAAGGACAAAGCTGAAGCAATGTCCTACCGAAAAGCCATCAGCCACAAAGTCGGAATCTGCTCTAAGACCGACTCAAAACTTACCGACAAGGAACTGACCACCCTTGAGGTAAGGCTAAACGAGGCCGTGTTTCAGGCAATGGATGCAAGGCAGTATGTTCCAAGATTCGAATCTTGTGTTCCCAAGGTGGGCATATTAGCCATTACATGCACGGACCAAAGATCCAAGGAGTGGATCGAAAAATTAGTTCCTATCTTACCCTGGAAGGGGGCGGAACTAAAGGTGATCCAAGGGCATGAACTGCCTAGGAATCACATAGCTGTGGCAACCATCCCAGGTAAAGCCTACTTAAAACCTCATCTGGTATTCAGATTACTAGAGAGCAACGAGGGAATTAACACCAGACACTGGAAGGTGTTAAACATCAATAAACTCGACTGGTGTTACAAAATGGCATTCTCAATTGATGAGGCATCAGCCAAAGCAATTGAGAAGGTTGGATACAGGCCTTATATGGGCATGACCAGGATATCCTTTATGATAAAGGAGCTGGGAACAAATAAGGAAAAGGGCCTTGCGACAAATGATGGATTAGCTGGGGCTGGACCTAGCACAGCTAATGCCGTCATAAAGGAAATTGGGCTGAATGCTGGAGACGTGCGCCCTGGCGAGGGGTCGTGGAATCCTCATGTGGCGGCCTCAGAGATCGTGGTTGAGGCTGAGTCAACACTAGGCTTGGCCCGACCTGCTCTGTGTGGCTCTGGGGGTTTCGTGCCTGTCGCCGGGGCCTCAGTCGGGATGAATCCTGTCAGTGGGAAATCCATCGGTATCACCAATGCTGGGACAACATCTGGCCCGACAGGAGTGATGCCGAGGACTGTGTCTGCCGGTGCTTCCAATGCTGGGACATCAACTGGCCCGTCAAAGGTGGCACCGAGGGCAATGTCCATTGATGGCGTCAATGCTGGGACATCATCTGGCCCGGTAGGGACGGCATCGGGGACGATTTCTGCCTTCGGTGGCACCAATGCTGGGACAACATCTGGCCCGGCAAGGGAGGCACCGGGGACGACCGCTGGAGGGATTTTAGGGCCAGCACAATCGGCTCAAGTAGTAAGAGGTGCTAGAAGTGGCAAAAAGCTACCTAGAAAAACCTCATACCCCGCCGGAGGGTACACTTATGACGAAAATGGAAACCCCAAAGCGGTACATAAATATCCATTGAAAAACAAAAGCTCTCAATGGAAAGGGCCTAAAAGGCATTGAGGACCATGTTGATGGACACTCAATACCCATTAAATAAAGGCAAATATAGTTATTAACTACAATACCAAAAAACGGAAATACAACAGTGGTGAAGGATACATAAACCCTAACACTGGAAAAAATGATAATGATAAGATAGGTATACTTCAAATAAACCTTAACCAGGCTCGAGCTGCTTCGGCTATTGCCAGTAGAAGGTTGCAGAAAGAAAACCGAACAGCACTACTGGTACAGGAAACATGGACCATTAATAACAGAGTATGTGGTCTGGGCTCCATGGGAACAGTTATATTCTGCGACCATGAATTTAGACCCAGAGCATGTATAGTGATAAACAATAATACAAAATATATTGGCGTTCCAAAATTTTGCATAAGGGATCTCGTGGCTATAATGATCCCACAAAAAGCAGACAACCGAAAACTAGTACTCTGTTCAGCATACTTTGCAGGTGATGAAGCACTACCGCTTAAAATCCTTGAAGAAGTAATAAATTTCTCAAAGCAGAATGACGCGAGACTCATTGTTGGGTGTGATGCAAATGCTCATCATACAATATGGGGCAGCACAGACTGTAATCATAGAGGGGAAAATATTTTAGAATCATCACACATAATATAAACACTGTGAACAAAGGTAATGAACCTACATTCATTACCAAAGCAAGGTCTGAGGTTTTAGATCTCACCCTCTGCTCACAAAATATCACAAATGAAGTAATGGACTGGCACGTATCGTCAGAAGAATCAGCTTCTGACCATAGACATTTAATGTTCTACATTAAAAGCCTGGCAAAAACAACAATTCAATAAAGAAATAAAAAATCTACTAAATGGATTGGGTTCAAAGACGACCTTAAGGGTGGTATTAGCCCAATAGAGTCGACAAGAAATCTAAGAAGAATAGATTTAATTACGGATGAACTTACGGAAAACCTAATTATGGCCTATGAACAGAATTGCCCAATTAAAACAAAAACTGAAAAGAGGGAAGTTTCCTGGTGGAACTCAAATCTATCCACCCTTAGGGCAAAAACTAGGAAACTGTTCAATAGGGCTAAACACAATGGCCTGTGGGAAGAGTATAGAAAATCTCTAACGGAATACCATAAGGCTATAAGGAAAGCCAAAACAGAATCTTGGAAAAAGTTCTGCAGTACCATTAATAGTACTAAAGAAACATCAAGGATTAATAAAATCCTTGCCAGGAGGAAGGAACCTAATATAGGTCTCCTAACAAAAGAAGATGGCATTAATACTGCAACATGCAAGGAAACACTTGAGCTATTAGCTAAAACACATTTTCCTGGATGCGAAACGGTGAAGGAAACCATCACTAAGCATCCAGGATGCGATAAACCAAGTCTAAATGACTGGAGATTAGCATCAAAAATCTTCAGGCCTAATCAAATCAAATGGGCTATCAACTCTTTTGAGCCTTATAAAAGCAGTGGAAATGATAACATATTCCCTGCTCTTCTACAGAACGGTATAGAAAAAATCATGCCGACACTGCTGAAAATATTCAGATCCAGTCTTGCATGGGGCTATGTTCCACAAGGCTGGAGAACAGTCAAAGTAACCTATATACCAAAACCAGGTAAAGAAAGTTACAAGACTCCAAAAGCTTATAGACCAATTAGTCTATCTTCATTCATGCTAAAAACTATGGAAAAGATTTTACATAGATACATAATAAAATGGATTGACAACATGTTATCCAATAGATAAATCATAACTAATCTGGTGGACGAGACTACTAAGGCTAAAACAAACAGGGGGTGTCCGCAGGGTGGAGTCTTATCACCACTCCTGTGGACGCTGGCTGTGGATGGCCTAGTATGCACACTGAACGAATGTGGATATAATACACAAAGCTATGCAGATGACATAGTCATTACAATCAGAGGGAAAGAATGTGAAACAATCTCTGATCTGTTACAAAATGCACTAAAAATAGTTGAAAAATGGTGCAAATATAATGGACTAACAGTTAATGCAAATAAAACAACTGTTGTATCTTTCACTAGGAAAAGAAAGTTGAATAAACTCTCACCTCCAATATTCTTTGGAAAAAAACTCGACTTCTCTAACGAAGTAAAATATCTAGGTATAACATTGGATAGTAAATTAACATGGACACAACATGTAGAAAAAGTTGCTCAAAAAGCAATCAAAGCATTATGGACTTGCCATAGACGCACAGGGAATAATTGGGGACTAAAACCCAAACAAGCTCTGTGGTCATACACTACAATAATAAGACCCATAGTATCTTATGCTGTAACAGTTTGCAATGACAAACTACAACAAAGAGGCTGTGTAGATAAACTTAAACGTTTACAAAGATTAGCCTGCTTGCTCATTACGGGAGCCTTACACACAACTCCCACCGCTTCTCTAGATCTCTCCTCTCCAATCCTCTCCATTTATACCTTGAAAAAATGGCAAAGGAAGGTATTATAAGACTAACAAGTGGAAATATCTAAAAATCTAAACAAAATAGAATCTCAAGACAAACTACTTGCATTCCCAACAGATAAAATATTAACTGTTTACAACTTTGAAAAACCATACAAAGTAGAAATACAAACCAAAACTACAATAGCAGATGTTTGGTATCAGGAATCCAATGGTGCACTCATATGGTACACCGATGGATCCAAGAAAAAGAATGGTATAGGATCAGGCATATATGGGCAAGTGCCTAGGGTGAAGATCCACAAGCACTTGAGACAGTATGCAACGATCTTCCAGGCATAAATATGTGCCATAACACTCTGTGCCTATGAAAACCTAAGAAGGAATTATAAGAACCACAGAATATACATTTACTCTGATAGTCAAGCTGCTCTTAAAGCTCTTGATTCCTACACAGTAACTTCATCAACAGTATTAGACTGCATTGAAGCGCTGAAGACTTTATCAGTAAACTATGGTAACAAAATCATATTAAGATGGGTACCTGGACACTCCAATTATAAAGGTAACGAGGAGGCTGATGCTCTGGCAAATAGGGGAGCGGACACAGCTACCTATGGGCCGGAGCCCGACTGTCTCCTAGCTAATAGTATTGTTAAATCAACACTTTACCAAAGAATGCTTGACAATGCCACTGAACTCTGGTTATCTACTCCAGGACAAAGACATTCAAAAGCACTCATTTCACGATTCTCTTCAACACACTCTAAGCGGATCCTAACAATGAGCAGGAACAACCTTAGGATTCTTACTAGAATCTTAACTGGTCACTGTAGACTCAATAAACATCTATGCACGATGAATTTATCGGAAATGTACCTATGCAGGTTCTGCATGGATGAACATGAAACATCGATGCATCTAATTACAGAATGTGGCCCACTAATGCAAACAAGAGTAAAGAAAATAGGTTTGCACATTGCTGATCAAAAACAAATCAGAGACACCGATCCACAAAGGATTTTACAGTTCTTCCAGGAGATAGGAATATGGAATGACATCTAGGAGGCAAATTATCACAATGGACTACTATTGAGTCGACGTGAGAAGGTCTCTAGATGGGTTTAAAAAAAAAAATGTGTATTGTTCTGCCATAGACCGCCTTCTATGTAGATAGCATTTCATATAGACCTCATTTTATGTTTTTAACATTTTATTTTGTTCTCTAGATGCGTAATACAATTTAAATAGATTTGTTCACACTGCCATCTATTTAAAGATTACAAAACTTAAGAATCTACTTTTTTTTGAAAAAATGAATATGTCCTTGTTAAACAAGTACATATACATCTTCCTACGTTCCCTAAAATAAGCAAATAAATGCTTGTGCTATAGGTGAATGAAATCGGTCGAGGCAGGATTCGAACTCGCGACCACTGGATTACTAGCCCAGCGCGCTAACCGCTCTGCCATCGACCCATCTAACGACACTTTTTTCCTATAAAAAATTCTTGGGGGGTGTAGGGAAGTCAATATTTGTATTTTTGGATGAGAAATCTAAAAAAAAAAATTCGTTGAAAAAATAAGAGTTTTTTTTATATCTCAATAACAGCGCCACCTATTGGATTCAAAAATATCCAATCTTTCAATGCGGAACCAACCAAACAAATAGAGAAAATTTCATTGAAAACGATTGAGCGGTTTCGAAGATTAGCGTGTACAAACATCGTAACACGAGATTTATATAAGTACATTAAGATAACAATTCACTTCATTTGATATGATCAGTTTAAGAGGTTGTATCTTCTAGATTCAAGAGAAACGATGCCCAAGGGAATTTATTTGGATCCATAGGATATGAGGACCTTGTAGACACGAAGAGAAAAATCAGGGCATTTTTAAAACTTTTTGTCATAAATACAGTTCACTGTTATCTTCGTTTTCAGTGAACGGTGAGCCAACTAATTAGCTCTCTTTGGCACATGCAGTGTCAGCAAGGCTATAGAGCTCTCCGGACTCTTCTTATGTTCCTCATGAGTTCTTTCAGAGTTTTGCAAGGGTCCGTTTTAAGTCCCCATAAGCATAAGTGGATGTGGTGGGGAAGGAACAGGTTGTATCTTCTTCAGAACGGATGGCAACAATGAAGTGAATAAAGTTGTTTGAAATATTCCACAAATTAACTCAAACTAAAAATTCAAACCGAGTATAAACAGACTTTTCCAAAGTATATTTAAATCAAAAACTGTCCTTAAAAAAAAACACAAAACATCAATTTGGCTGTGAGCGGTGGTTGGATCAATTTTTTCGTTCATTCAAACAAACGCGGCATAATCACACAATGTGGGGTAACCAGCGACATGTGCGGGAGTGAATTATCTTATCAAAGGAATCAGAACAAATGCGTGTATCCCCACATACCAGTCTCGTCTTTTTTTTTTTAGTTTAAGGCAATTCACCCTGTAAAGAGTGCTATGTGCCAATTATTTCATGTCAGAGGATAAAAGTAAATTTTATTATAAATTTGTGTCATTCAATGAAAGGAATTTTGAAATAACGGACAGTACACGTGAATTATTAAGAGACAAAAGATGTTGGATATTAAGTGGAGATTGGTGAGTGATTTTGATTAATTGTTTGTATATATTTTTGAAGGCGGAATTATTTTTACAGTTAAAAAATACATGATCAATTGTCTCATCCTCCAGTCTCGTCTTACCTAAAAAGGTAACATTCAGAACCTCATTGCTGAAATATATGAGATATTTTTACTGACAAACTTTTTAACATCTCAATAGAGACAAAGTTGGGATATTGTAGAAGAACCAGGAACTCAAGGCACCTACAGGGCTAAAGACCTATCATCGGCTGGTTCACGTGATCACTTTATGCGCTTACGCAACGTTCACCAATTATGCCTTCTTATTGAGTTCCCTTATCAATGTAATTTTTGAAAGTTCTATATATTTGAATAGTGTGTAACAATTCACCTGAAAATAACGAATTATACTATTGCCATTTATGAACTAACGAAGAAACCTTTTTTTTTTTAACGCCATCTATTGAGAAATGAGTTTATTTGTAAACAATGAAAGCAACAGTCCTGCGCCAGAAATATTATTTCATTTTTGGCTTGTCTACCTACTTGTACCAATGTGTATGTAAAACGAATATTTTTTTAATTGCATATACGCAAACATTGGATTTTTTTCCCTGTCGGGAGTCAAATGATATTGTTATTGACAAAACTGGTTCTTCTACAATATCCCAACTTCGTCTCTATTGAGATGTTAAAAAGTTTGTGACATTACACTGTGTTTTTTTATGACATTACACTGCGTTAATTTTTTGTATTTAAAATACTTTTTTATTTAATATTTTGGTTTATTTCGATTCCATAATGTATATCCTTGTTTATGTTTGCTTACTTCTATTATTTTTATTTGATTGTTTTACTGTGTAGGTATTTCTTTTTGCGTATATACCCGATGTTTTTTTTTCTAATTCTGTATTTTTGTGTTTGTATGTGTGTTTATATGTAATTTATGTCGTTTATTAGTAAATAAATAAATATTTAAATGTGTTGTAGTGGGAGTTCGTCGAACTGGAAACTTTCATATTATCATGTTACGTGAACTGAACGTGATAAAGCGTGCGCCATTGAGCCACGCACCAAGTACATTATGTATCAATCTATGTATATACCACCTGTGGTTTCACTTTCGTACTAAGCAGGGTGGGAGAGAGAGAGACCTACACCAGCGGTTCTTGATCTTTTAACGTTCGCGGCCTCCTTAATAATTTATATAAGGCTATTTATATAATTTTGAAAATATTTTCCACAGAACCCTCAAAAGACACGCATACGAGATAAAAACACAATTTGTTTTTAGAACTTTGTTCTTTAGAATAAGTTTTTCAAAATTATTTGTTAAATACTTTTCACGGAAAATTAGTTCTAATAAAACCCTTTTTATTTTTTTTTACTGTAAATAACTAGAGACCTGTGGGGGGAGGGGAAGTCTGGTCAAACGGCGTTATAAAAACCTTCCATTTAGAAATCCGATTTTTTAAATTTTCTATATAGAATACTCTTGCCACATATGTTTATAAAGTGGCTTACCACCACGATATGGGTTACCGTGGAACGGGACTTGCCCTGCTGAATATTTCGCGTTATTTTTTTTTGGAAAAGGGGTGTTATTTTTGTGGAAAAGTAGAGTTTTTTTTAAGAAATCGGTGTTATTTTTTTAATATAATGGTGACATTTTTAAGAAAGTTACACACGATTTAGATTTGCATGTTTTTTTTCACTATAAATGATAATATGCTTAAATAATTACCATGATAAAGATTTAGAATAGTTTGAAAAGCCACAAACAAACTTTGACATCCTGAATCCTCGATTATTGGGTTCTTTTTAAAAACACTATTTGAACGACATCTTATATGTGAAAAACAACATAATTTATTTCATTAAATTTTATATTGGATTAAAAATTAAGAATCGCCATCTTAGCCTAGTGAGTTGTTTTTTATTAAGGTTTGCTCTTCTGTCTGCCGAAACAGTATTAAAGGAGGAACGAAATCTATATGAATCGACATTAGCGTAAGGCATCCATATGATATTGATTTATTTATTTTGTCAACAAATTCTTATAGTCATGTTGTTTTATTTTAATTTAACTATATTTAATTCGATAGCTGTGTAGATTTCACCCGCAGAAATTTGAGTTATGATAATTATTATTTTTTATTCTGCCTATATATTTGTTGGACAATATTGCTTTGTATTTTTTAATAAAATGTTAATGTTATTTTCTAAAACGTGTTAATTCGCGTTGTTCTAGGAAATAGTGCAAAATTCGTAAATAAAATTTGGTTTGTAGCAAACGCGAATAATTCAAATCTCTATGAAAAAATTGACTTATTTTTTACACCTAAATAAAATATACATACATACATAAATAACTAAAAAACTACCTACAAAGTTGATAATTACTTTGAAAGAGAATATGAATACCTATTGAGTTAGTTTTTTTACTTTCTTGATTACTTTTCTTGCTATTAAAAATGGAAATTTCCACAAAAAATACACGGTACACGGTAAAAAAATCCAAAACATTAAATAAATAGAAATAAGTCAAAACATCCCAAAATGAAATTTATAATCATATTTAATTAATTATTGATATTATACGTACTGCGTATAATAAAATCGGTAATATATGTACAATGTACATACACTATTATAAAGATTTTGTTGAGATGTCTGTTTGGATCAAATTTACCTATGCACCAAAAATTTTCATTTTAGTTTAACCATGTTTAAGAACATTGTGATGCTAAAAACTTCATCGCATATATGTATTACTTATAAAAATCGTATAATATATATTTTTTATTTGTTAAGATTAAAATTTATCAAGCAATTTTAAATTTAATTCAAACTTAAATCTTTATTCGTTTACATTATGTATAAAAAGTTAAATGAAATAATTATTTAGCGGCCTAGAACCTCTCCTGTTAAGAACCGCTGACCTATAGGTACTACACTGCACTACACTATCTGTGGTGCAATGGTATAACATCTATGCAGACACTAAAATAACATCGAATGGCGTAAGGAAACAATGCGCCTTATATGACGTTTATTGTTTAAAAAAATATGAAAAAAGTATTGTACTCAGGGCCAGACCAACCGGTTACTATAAACTAACTGCGAGCGCACGCGAAATTAGTATTATCTAATTATAAAAAGAATAACAGAATAGGTATCGATAATTTGTATTTTTTTTTGTTTTTACAAGTGTATTTTAACCAGTGCTTCTATTCAGAGAGATAATTATTTCGTGATTGTAAAAATTATAGAAATCGTATCCGACATAATGATACAATGGTCGATAATTTAACAAAATCACACATAATTCTCAAGCACATGAGTTTGAGGCTGTATAAAACTGTAGATCAGTTGCATTACTCTTGACATTAGAATACAATCCCAATTTCGATTTTACGCTAACCTACATTTATAAGGCGGCAGGTAGGTAGGTTCTAACCGTAGATTGAAATTGCAGAGTAAGGCCTTGGTCTGAAAAACGAAACCACAGATTCTAAATTATGTCGTAGTCTTCCGTCAAGGACTCAATTTTTGAGGTCAAAAGCGCTTTGATAAATTCTGCACTAATAAAAATGTTATGTTATTCACAGCAAAATTTACGTAATAGTTCTTATTCGAACAATATTAAATACAGATTATGTAAATAATAATAGACAATAACATTAAACTAGCTCACCTTAGCACAGGCTGTGCCTAGTGAGGGGGCTAGTAACAAAATATACAAACAAGAGATAGCTTAAACCATGGCTTAAACTATGTAAGCACAAGTGAAATAATAAAATGTGATTTATTAGAAATGAAATAACTTATATTTACTTTTTATATACATATATTACTATGCATATGCTTATACTACCTACAATTATTTTGTATCGTATATCTACTCTGTATAGAAATAAATATACAAATAAAAAAATGATAAAATAACATTTAATTTAGTACGAGTATCAATTGACAAACAAACAAATAAATAAAGTGATATCAATTACGATTATATAGTTCGAAATTGTTATAGAATACATAGAGTATAATACATATATTATTATTGATTAATAATGAGCAATGAAAGATGTTGGAATTTAAAAATCGGCAGGAGCATTACTTGTATTAGAAATAAATCGACCCTGAAGTTGCGGTTTGTTTATATACTTAGGTACTTAAAAAATTAATTCAATTTGCCGTAATCGTAATGATATAACTTTTACATCATAATATTATGTACTTACAGTCATATGTATATGTAATCACAATGTGCATCATTTTTACTGATTTTTTGTTGTTGTTTAATATATAAAACGTCGATTTCAAATAGCTCACTAGCTCACCTTAGCACAGGCTATGCCTAGTGAGGGGGCTAGTAACAAAGATACAAACAAAAAGGATAGCTTTAACTATGTAAGCAATGGTGAAATAATGAAATTATATTTATTGCAATGAAATAACTTATATTTACTTTATATGTCTACTATGTATGAATAAGCTTATAATACCTTTAATTATTTTGTATCTTATATCTACTCTATGTTTTTGGATAGAAATAAATAAAAATAAATAAATAAATAAATAAAATACAGGTTGAACTAATAATTATTGATAGTTTTTATTTTTTCTAATTAAGAGTTACTTTATTAAAATATGGTCGTTATATAGGGTCTTTAGAAAGATACAAAAGAATTAAATTAGCAACAAATATGTTTCATTTTACCTCTTTTGTAATTACAAATGAAATTAACAAATAATAAAATAATGTATATTGTCGATTTTTTCAATGTGATAACTTTTAGTGTTATACGGATTGCCAAAATCAAGGCGTTCAAAATACCAGTCAAACCAAAATCGTATTGTTTTATTTCCCACATACTTTGCATTCTATAATTTTTTGCTGAATGATTTGGTTCTCTTTTATCATTACTATATTATTATTGTTTTATTTATTTTATACTAAGAATAATTTAACTTATTTTTTCGTTGCTTGATTTTTTTGCTTATTTATTAATTGGTTTTTAATTTGATTGCATTCTTTTTCATTTTTTATTATAAATATACTTCGTATTTATTCTTTTTAATATTTCAAGCATGTAGCTTGAAGTGGACGGGTTACTAAATTTGTGATGAAATTGTCAGTCTTAAAACAGGAATTATTCCTAGTTAGATAGATTGATTGGATGAACTTAAAGCATTGTATTTCCCAACAATTATAAGTTCATGTATGTATTTTATAATGGAGAAATAAATTAATATTACTAATAAACGATCTACAATACTCGAAATAAGACTGATACCAATATTGATACGCATTTTCACTGCCTGGTATGAATGTTCTAAGGCTGTGTTTCTCGAACAAAAATTAAAATAAAATTATAGTTAAAATACTTTGATTTCATAAAATTGTTCAATACTTTTGGTTGTTTAATTGAAGTCTAATGAAGTTTCAAATGACTAAGTTTGAACAATTTTATGAAATCCAAGTATTTTAACTATACTATTATTTATATAAATACATATTTATTGAATCAAATATTCGCTTTTATCAGCTACATACTTTTGAGAACCTAACTTAATCATATAATTATGTAAACACAATTTAAACAAGTAAAAAGTTACAATAAATTTAATACGAATGGCAGAAATTATAGGTATATTTTTTAGTTGATAATGTTGTAATTGATGTGAAGAGCTCTTGAGGTGAGGTTTGGCGAAAACGGCGTTATGCGAATTGTTTAACTATAAAAAATAATAATTATAATATACAAACTAAACTCCTACAGGATGGTTAAGTGAGGTGGAGCGATAGTGACGAATACTTCAACAGAAGAAAACAAAATATATAATAAGAGATTGGTAGGTAAGGTTATATTTTGTAGAATATAATTATTTCATTGTGTAAAGAAAATCATCAAATCGATAATAAAGAGCCATCTATGAAAGATGGTCAAAGAAAGTTTTATGGTGGATTATTTATCATTTGATTGTTTTATAATTATTTATCGTTTATTTTGATTCAAAATTACCATATTTGAAAGTTGAAATATAAATTATATCCACTTTTAGAAAACAATATAAATTTAAAAAACCTATTGTCGCCAACATTTAAGTCTCCACTATGTACTCTTTGCTTTCTTCTAGCAAGTTTGAATGTATTTTTATGAAATACATTTCTATTTTGTGATAGTTGTAGTTGTGTAATTGTTAACTCTTTTACGCCAGTCATATCAGTATTATCGGGACACTGACTCATAGGAAAGCATGCCAGAAGGCTAGGGCTCGGAGGCATACCATTACTGCAGAGCATGCCAGGACGAGTAGGAGACTGTGGTCCACTTCCTCTGTCACTGTCTCCTTAAGAGGCTATAGTAGGCTATATAGTATATTTTGTGATAGATGTAGTTGTGTAATTGTTAACTCTTTTACGCCAGTCATATCAGTATTATCGGGACACTGACTCATAGGAAAGCATGCCAGAAGGCTAGGGCTCGGAGGCATACCATTACTGCAGAGCATGCCAGGACGAGTAGGAGACTGTGGTCCACTTCCTCTGTCACTGTCTCCTTAAGAGGCTATAGTAGGCTATATAGTATATTTTGTGATAGATGTAGTTGTGTAATTGTTAACTCTTTTACGCCAGTCATATCAGTATTATCGGGACACTGACTCATAGGAAAGCATGCCAGAAGGCTAGGGCTCGGAGGCATACCATTACTGCAGAGCATGCCAGGACGAGTAGAAGACTGTGGTCCACTTCCTCTGTCACTGTCTCCTTAAGAGGCTATAGTAGGCTATATAGTATATTTTGTGATAGATGTAGTTGTGTAATTGTTAACTCTTTTACGCCAGTCATATCAGTATTATCGGGACACTGACTCATAGGAAAGCATGCCAGAAGGCTAGGGCTCGGAGGCATACCATTACTGCAGAGCATGCCAGGACGAGTAGGAGACTGTGGTCCACTTCCTCTGTCACTGTCTCCTTAAGAGGCTATAGTAGGCTATATAGTATATTTTGAAAATAATTTCCCCAGTACCCACAAAAGATACGTCTTTAAAATAAATGACAGTTTGTATTTACATCTTAATTCTATTGCATGAGTTTTTTGAAATTTGAATTTCTTTAATATTTTTCTTGTAAAAAAAGTTTTAGTAAAAGGCTTTTTTATTGTTTTACTGTACGTAACTAAAAAACAACAAGGTCTATGAGTTAGATTTTTATTTCAATCGAAAGAGAATTTGAAAATCTACCGGCTGAGTTTTTTATTTTTATAATATTTTAATTACTATTCATGCTATTTCGAAAAAACCTCTAAATTTTGCCATTTTTTCACGAAAAAGTGTTGTATGTCACATATTAGGTGATATGCAATATTTTTTCGTGTTTCATACATAAGAAGGAAATTTAGTGTGCATTTTTGTGTACATCCGTATACCCAGGGTATACAAGAGCCTTAAGAACTGCCACCCGCAAAAAATAAGCTACGTAGGGTAATAATAATAATAACTTTATTTTTTATTACTTCTTGTTGTAATGTGATTTTTAATGATCATCATCTGTGGACAAACGTAATTGGTCTGATTTTGTTTAATTCATAGTGTCTTTTTTGTATATTTTATAATAGGTAGATTTGTTTGTCCCTTGAATAAATAAATATGTATGTAGTTTGGGATGTATCTTTCTTCTTTGGTTTCAATCTTGGGGATTGGTTATAAATATGTATGTAGTTTGGGATGTATCTTTCTTCTTTGGTTTCAATCTTGGGGATTGGTTATAAATATGTATGTAGTTTGGGATGTATCTTTCTTCTTTGGTTTCAATCTTGGGGATTGGTTATAAATATGTACGTAGTTTGGGTTGTATCTTTCTTCTTTGGTTTCAATCTTGGGGATTGGTTATAAATATGTATGCAGTTTGGGATGTATCTTTCTTCTTTAGTTTCAATCTTGGGGATTGGTTGTCAGCAAAGCAACGCATCTTCTTCCACTACGCTCGGTCTTCAGCGACTCTTTTCGACTTTTTGCAGGAGGCACACTTCATACTGTCGCACACCTGTTTAAAATACTCCCGGCGGTAGGGACGCCTTCTGTCAATCGACCCCTCAACAGATCCCTCGAAAATATCCTTTCTTTTACGGTCTCTCTCACCTAGATATGCATTTTGAACTGTACAGAGAACACATAATTTCATACTACGCCATACACATAAAAACATCACGACGAAACTCATTGTATGAATTCTCTAGATTCAACCTTTTGAGAAATCTATGAAAAAAGTATACTTAATATTGTGAAATTGTAACTCACCACTATATACCATAGAAGTGGATTGTAAAAATGTTAACAGACCACAATCCGTTGTAAAATGCAATATAACATAAATGTTGTAAATAAGTGAACGAAATTTATGAATGCGACTAGTACACAAACTATACTATAAGAAGTAGGTCTAAACAGGACCGGATCTATGTACAGTTTTCGCCGCTTGGTGCACTAAATTTAACAGTTGTTGTGAGGTCGGGAGGATTATTGATGTTACGATGACCGCTATATATTTCGTCTTATTAGGACATTATAAAGACAATTAATGTTACGCTGACCGTTACAAGTCGTTTTATTAGGGCATTATCAAGACAATTGATTTTAAGCTGACCGCTACATATGTCGTCTTATTAGGGCATTATAAAGACAATGTTACGCTGACCGTTACAAGTCGTTTTATTAGGGCATTATCAAGACAATTGATTTTAAGCTGACCGCTACACATGTCGTCTTATTAGGACATTATCAAGACAATTGATTTTACGCTGACCGCTACATATTATGTCGTCTTATTAGGACATTATCAATACAATTGATTTTACGCTGACCGCTAAATATATCGTCTCTTTAGAACATTATCAAGACTATTTATTTTACGCTGACCGCTACACATGTCGTCTTATAATTATAAATGCAATTAATGTTACGCTGACCGCTACATATATGTCGTCTTATTAGGACATTATCAAGACAATTGATTTTACGCTGACCGCTAAATATATGTCGTCTTATTAGGACATTATCAAGACAATTGATTTTACGCTGACCGCTAAATATATGTCGTCTTATTAGGATATTATCAAGACAATTGATTTTACGCTGACCGCTGAATATATCGACTCATTAGAACATATCAAGACAATTGATTTTATGCTGACCGCTACATATGTCGTCTTATTTGGAGATTATCAAGACAATTGATTTTACACTGACCGCTACAAGTCGTTTTATTAGGGCATTATCAAGACAATTGATGTTACGTTGATAGCTACATATTTCGTCTTATTAGGACATTATCAAGACTACTGATGTTACGCTGACAGCTATATATTTCGTCTTATTAGGACATTATCAAGACTACTGATGCTACGCTGACAGCTATATATTTCATCTTATAAGAACATTATCAAGACTATTCATGTTACGCTAAAACATAGTGATTTAATTAAAAATTAAAGTAATCTTTTCCTTATATTTGGCGCTCTAGATTTATTTTCACCTGTGTGCTCTAAATGTATACCAGATCTGGTTACACATTTACTTGCTGCACATAATATGCGAATACGCGTTTTTTTTTATTGGCAAAGAGAATACAAATCTTGGTACTATAATATTTCACGCACATGCAATGAGTGAGTATAGAAGTTTATCAATTAGTACATATTACGAAGTGGGTAAAATCGACTGGAACAAACCAATCGAAAATATTTTTTCTTGCTTGCATCCATCCTGAGAAAGAAATGATCGCTTCGAAACAGGTCTACATGTTATGGAAATAATGTTACCTCCCTCGAGAGGGGAAGATAAGTAGGTACACTAAAATTGAAAATTAAAGTATACTTATCCAACTCTAGATTCGTTCAAGAGAATTTTGACATTGTAAATATTTGATCCAAACCATAAAATACCTAAATACTAAAATAATATCAAGGTGTCAGAAGAAGTACATTGGTCTACTAAAATATAAAATATCCTTGTAAAAACACAATATCTTTTATGAACCAAGTGCACTTCAATTTTTCAATCAATTTTGAAGAGGCGAGGAAGAAAAAGAAGATTTGGATAATAATCTTCAATAATGCAACGGGTATGTAGGGAACTACATATGTGTAAAATATAAAGCCTTTAATAATCGATAAAGCAATTAATGAATACGCAATTCTAATACGGATCAATTATTTTATTTGAGTTGTATAAATTGATACTATATTATTAACACCATTATATTATTAACATTATTATGTCTTATTTACACGTGTATTAGTGACATTTGACTCGAGTTCACGTGTTGTCGTAATATAAAATGAAAATGTCACATATAGATAGATAGATAGGCATAGAAGGGTGATGATAGTGTGTGATTATAACTAAAATCAAACGTTATTTCCGCAATTTTTATGTTCATAAAAGAGTCAGATGTTAATTATATAATCATCATCAGCAATGGCGCTACAGCCCGGTGCGAGCCTTGGCCTCCTCAAGAAACTGCCTCCATCCCGCCCTGTCGACAGCAAGTCTCCTCCAGTTTGTCTGTCCGATCGCTCTTATATTGCCCTCGATGTCGTCCAGCCATCTCATCCTAGGTCTCCCTCTGCTTCTTCTTCCTTCAGGACAGGTGTCCAATACTTTCTTTGGGACCCGGTTATCCTCCATTCTACAAACGTGTCCGAGCCAACGTAGACGTTGTATTTTGATGTATTGGACAACGTTCGGTTCGCCATACATTATTTCATTATTTCATTAATTATATAATAGATCATATTAAAAGTACGTTTTTTAAATTTATGAATGGTACATAGCTTGCAACTATCAATATTATTAATTAAAACATTTATTAACCTTCCGATTATTTATGGGCGCCGGCGAACTTACTAATGATATTAATAACAATTAAAGACTACAAATAATAGTACACAATTATTATGATTACTATTACGCACTTCCTCGAAATAATTCGCAGACCAATACGTAAATTGTAAATTACTCAAAAGATCAAAATAAAAAGTAACAAATGCACCGACAATGCATTCATTTGGGAATAATTCAACCATCCGGATACTATACTATCCAAAGATTAGGCTGAGGAGGTTCCTATACTACCTATCAATCCTACTGATTCCTGCATATTAACGTTACATGAATTCATCAGTTGGCACGATCACATAAATGGAATTTTGAAAGATGGAGACGATAGAAGTAAGAATAGAAGAGCGTGTATGAGACGATGAATGGATGTGAATGAAGCGAGAAATGTATGTCAAGAGAGAGGAGTCTTGCGTTCGGTTCTCTGCCTACCCCAAATAGGGAATTAGCGTGATGGTATGGTACATGTATTCATTATTACCGATTTTTGCATATTATTTTTATTTTTTTTGATAAATGTAAAATTTCTAAATTACGGCTAAACGATTATTGCTGAATTTTTAAAAATTTATTTTACATGGTATTTTGTCTATTGTAAAACAAAATAAAAAACAGTATGAAGATGCAGAAAATAAACTTCTTATTAGGCATAAATAAACAAGCACGATATTTAAAATACGCTCATACAGTCAGGATGTCGTCTATCGTCAGTTTTTTGACTTTCTTAATATATTGAAAACTAGCTTTTATGTCCCGCCGTTGGCCAAGAATGTAATATTGTGAAGGAAAAAGCAATCGTTTTTATAATATTGTCACCCAATTATTTTGCAAAATCGGACTATGAAAAGTGGTTTGAAATATGATTGAATTTGATTGTAAAATGTTCAAGTGATGGCCACAACCCATTATTTTTTATAAAGTGTGAATGAAGTATAATATACAAAATTTCTGCACGCATGGACTATGCGAAATGGTTTTAAATATGACTGTTTATCAACGTTGTTAAGAGATTGGTTTGGCCACAACCCCCATTTTCAAATATTATCATCGAAAACAAATTGTAATATGTACCTATTGAAAATTTAGTAATTTTGGATGTTGGGATGTGGTTAAAATTTGATTAAACAAATGTCTAAAAAGATCTAGTGTTGGTCACATCCCATTCGTTTTTATATTTTTTCATCAAGTGTGCATTATATTTTTGCACAATTAGACTTATAGACTTAAAATTGACACAAAAGCCTACATTAACGAAGAAGAAGACTTAAACTATAGTAAATAGTTTTCAATTTGAATAGAAACGTTGTGAAGAATTCAGTTATGGCCACAACCCCCATTCTTTAAATATCGTCAACGAAATCAAATATGAAGGTGTTGAAAATTATTCAAAATAGGATGATATAAATTGTTTAAATTTGATTAAACAAAAGTATTGAAAAGATTCTAGTGCAGGTTACATCGTCACATCCCACATCCCATTCGTTTTTACATATGTATTTTCATCAAGTGTGCATATCGTTAATAATATTTCTGCACAATAGACTATTAGACTAAAAACTAACACAAAAGTCTAAATAAAAAAGAGAAGAATAAGTATAAGACTATAAGAAATAGTTTGTATAAAAAACTATTCCAATGGTCTACATAAAATAAGCAAAAATACATAAAATAGAAGAATTAGACTATTGGAAATAGATTGTATAAAAACTGACTAAAAGGTCTTCATAAAAGAAGAAGATTAATCTATAGGAAAGAGTTTGTATAAAATTCACCCAAGTTCTACATAAAATAAGAAAACGAAGAAAAAGACTAAAGGAAATAGTTTGTGTAAAAACTGTAAGGTCTACATAAAATTAAGAAGAAAATGAATTAGACTGCATGAACCGTCGCTTCAGACCTTTCAGAACCTCCCGTCCCTTCAGGCCCTTTTATACCTCCCATCCCTTCAGGCCCTTTAGTGCATCCCTTCCCTCCATTACATCCCGTCCCTTCAGTCGGTTAAGAAAAGTTTAAATCCAGAAACCATCCTGGAGGAACCGCGAAGAGATGAAAGGACCTTCTTTTCCCAGGATACTCCACCTTTAAAGGTAAAATGACTAAATACACGAAGAAGAAGAAAAAAAAAGTTTAAATCCAGATACCTGTGAAGATATGGAAGGAAAATTGGACCTTCTTCTCCCAGGATAGTCCACCTTCATAGGTAAAATGACGAAATGCACGATGAAGAAGAAAAAATTTTATATCCAAAAACCGTCTTGGAAGACTTGCAAAGAGTTGGAAGAACAGTTGGACCTTCTTCTCCCAGATTCTCCAACTTCATAGGTAAAATGACCAAAAATACATGAAGAAGAAGAAGAAAAAAGTTTAAATCCAGAAACCTGCGAAGACATGGAAGGACAGTTGGACCTTCTTCTCCCAGGATACTCCAACTTCATAGGTAAAATGACCAAATACACGACGAAGAAGAAGAAGAAAAGAAGAAGAAAGTTTAAATCCAGAAACCTGCGAAGAGATGGAAGGAAAATTGGACCTTCTTCTCCCAGGATAGTTCATCTTCATAGGTAAGATGACCAAATACACCACGAAGAAAAAGAAGAAAAAAGTTTATATGCAGAACCCGTCCTGGAAGACCTGTGAAGAAATGGAAGGACAGTTGGACCTTCTTCTCCCAGAATACTCCAACTTCATATGTAAAATGACCAAATACACGAAGAAGAAGAAGAATAAGAAAAAAGTTTAAATCCAGAAACCATCCCGGGCATACGCTCGACAATTCACCAAAGTTTCATTGTAATCGGACAAACGGTTTAGGAGCACATAGCATACATGCATCCATTCATACATACACAAATAAATAAATAAAATAATTTTCCGATAGAAAATCAGTATATTGTTGATTTGTAAGTAAATAGTAATAGGTAGGTACCTACCTACAACAATGTTCTAAATAAATTCGATTCATAACTAATTTTATTTGAATATCAGAATCTTTCCGTTACCATAGTAACCATTCCAATACGTTAAAAATATCAAATGAGACTTTTTTGAATATGTACATAGGTACCTACATTGGTTTGTTCGATGCCATAAAAATGAAAATTGTCAGTAAAATCAAATATTATATACAAATTATGCAATTTTATTATGCCTATATCTTTACTAATAATAAACACATTTTTACAATATATGTCTTAAAACTCGCTGTAATGTCTTGTGTTTCATTTTATTATTTCATGATTATATTTATTTCAAAGGTTTATTATTTTCAAGAACATATTCATTCGGTAGGAAAATGAAATATTGTATGAAAAGATATTAAAATGGCGGCGTTTATGCACAAAACGCTTACTTTAAAAATAAGTTAAACATTGTAATTATACAAAATATTCACCATGTTTTTCACTTAAACGCTAAGTTATACTTGAAAATATATTTTTTTCGTGTAAATACGTACTTCTAACTTTTAAACTAACAGATATTTGCGTGCAAAATGTACACTTTTTTGACAGATATGACTTGGAAAATTTTGTATGAAAAAAATAATTATTGAAATATTTTTAAAATTCAGCATTTTTATCGCATTATTTTTAGCGTGACACTGCATCAGGTATACTGGTACATGTTCGCACATAAATTAGATTTTTAGATGCTCTTGGTTTTTCAGAAGGCGTGAGACAAACACACACACACACAGACACTAACATTTTGATTGCTTTATTACTTTAGATTATGATATGAAAAAAAAAGAATAATGAAATACATAATACGTACAACATGAAATATCACACCAACATGAAATGTATTTTTTCCTACTATTATTTACATTAATAAAAAATGAAGTACAATAACAAATGTCGTTAAATTATAATAATTGTAAAATAATCGCTCAAACAGTTCACTACAAAATTGTTTATTCTCCCATGATGAAATAATATGAATCATCATCTAATTAATATAAATACTTAAATGACTAGCAATTTAATTTGAAACTTAATTAAAAATTAAGAAATTTGTTTTGATAGCATAAAGTATCGGTCGGTAAACTGACCATTTTCGGTGTTCTTTGTTCCACAGCACGGAGCATAACTTTAGAAGTACCACAAACCTTTAAATTTTGTCGAACGATCCAAAGATAATATTATAATGGAAAGAATATTATAAAAGATAAAACTCGTTTCATGGGAATTCCATTTAGAGATCATGAGACCAAGAGGTATATACATATGTATATATGAAACAGATCTTGTCAAAGCGGTTACACATTACATATGTTGTTTGGTCGCCATTATTTGGGTGAAAAGGAAAAAAGAATGGTATTATTAAAAACGGGAAATCCGAGAAAAATTCGGATCGCTGTAAGACACGAGCATTTTTATTAAAAAGAGGTTAAAGAAACAGAAATAATATAGTATCAATGTGATGAGACAAATATTTGTGTTTGGATAAAATGGATATTACTGAAACAATGAAAAATAAGTTGGGAAAGAGAAGATGGAGATATCAAATTAAGGCTATGTATTATCTTTAAGCAATGCAATAAACTCGGAGCACTATTGGGATTATTGAGAAGAAAGGAGCCGAATTGTACAGAGTTCGAAGAAAAACAAATTAAAAGTCTATCGTAAACAAATTCACAGTGAAATATTTGTACAACAATTATTAGCTCATAAAGTAACTGTGAATTTAAAATTACTCTGGTTAATTAGAAATGTTACTATGATATTATTAATCATTTGAAAGATAATGAAACTGACAATAAATAAAAGATTGATTCGTATCTTATTGATTATTATTGGAGTAAAATATAAGAACTGTTTTATTGCTTCTGGGACAACTAATGGATACTGAATCGAATACAAACTTAACACGCACTCAAATTTGTAAGTTATCACATTTTGGAAGCTTTTGGTGTTAATTATTATCTAACATTACTGACAAAATTTCCTTCGGGAGTCAGATATCTGACTTATTGAGCCAGGATGAAATTACCAATAGTTATACTGTAAAAATAAAACAAGAAGATTTAGCCTAAAAGGGAGAGTTGAGAAATGTCAATTGATGTATCATACATTATTTAAATCTATCGAAAATGATTTGCAAAAGGAGAACGACAGATCGAAGCTGCGTTTGAAATCAATTCAACTGGGTCATTGAGACAAATCTCTACTTGTACAAATATAAATATTGTAACATTGCGAAATATTGACTGTCGTCTGTGCCTGCGTAAGCGAGATGACACGTCTTAAAAAAATTATTACAGGAATCACAGGATATTTTGTTATGGTAAATATCGAGATTTTCTTGTAACAAATTATATAATTATATGTCGTCTGATTTTTTTTTCAACATGGTTACGTAGGAGACACCAGTTATTAAAATATGGGTCCTTTATACTCTTCCGAAGAAGCGCACTACGTAGCGTTGGGGAGGGTTTGCAATTTCCTCAGGAAAGAAATAATTCTTGTTTTAAAAAGAGCTGGATCAAAAGAAGGTAAGGTGAAAATACAGATTTTGGAAGATCGTTCCACAGCCGGGCTGTTGTGTTTATTTAATTTATACAAATATAAAAAAAATAAAATAATCAAACGATTCGTGTACGATATTCACTCCACGTGCTTCGATTTCCTTCTTCATTCCTCGTTGATATATTCAGTCTTATTTTAGGTCGGTACCACATACTATTGTGCCTACCATATTGGCATAGTTTAGGTAATGAATGATGTCGTGTATTACATAAGTTCTTTTTTTTTTAAATTTGACAACCCACATTTAAGAGAGTTCCAGATTGAAAAAGAATGACTAAACTCTAGTTAATGGATTGCAATGTCATGAAAATTTATTTAGATGTTTTCAGGAAATGTTAATTTAAAACAAAAGGATATAGAATGGTGAAGAAGTTGGCATATTTTTAGATACTCACTTGAGGTCGGAAATGTCTCCACGTAGGAAATTGATGACAGATGTTGTAAAGATCAAACTGGAAACCACCGTGAATATACCAGCGATTGCTGAAACAATAAACGGACAACGGTAATTTAAACAATAATATATTATGATTATTTATTATTAAAGATTACAATCACGACCTCGTAATTATTCCTAAATATAAGGAAATTAGTGAAGATAAACATCCATTGAATCATTTATATCAATGGTGTTATTTTTTTAGGATATCTAAATATTTTTCCCTGAACAAGATGATAGATGTTTTTATTCGTTCAAATAAGAAATACGTATCTCACAACATTTTTGTTAAAAGTTTGATTTTAGACAATGTTTTATGATTAAAAATGTATTTAAAATACTTATTGATACACGAATACTACAAAATCATAATGGGCCTTACTTACTATTTGCAATTTGTGTTTAAGCTGATACTTACCCAGTTTTTTGTATGGCCGAAACTGACTTAGCATCGGATTAATCTCGTATTTCAAATAGTAAGTAAGGCCCAATATGTCGAAACAAATAAACAAAAATACAACACGGAAAAACATAATAATAAAGAATAAATAATGAATTGGAGACAAAAAATGTAATAATGAAAGGAGACAGGCAAATAGGAAAGCGAAGGAGAAATTAATGTTTGACAATGTTTTAATAAAATAATAAAAAATCATATTGCTAGATAACGGAATGACAGAAGAAATGAAAAATAACGGTGTATAGTTGTCGCCAAATAACTTGAACTTTTAGCCGAGAAGGGGAGCGATTTGCACGTATACCTACCAACGAAGCAAAAAGACACAAATTTGCGCTCTGCGCAACCGGAAACTCGTTCAAGATGTTTGGCGATTATAATATGACAGAGTAAGAAATAAGGACACAAGGAAAGAATGTAAGATGAAGAAATATGTAATTAATAGAATAAAAGTTAACACATTGAGATGGTTTGGCCACTTGGGAAGATAGATTGAAGAACGCCTGACGAAGAAAATATACATAGATGAAAGGAATGGAAT
Organism: Molanna angustata; assembly: GCA_963576475.1. Lineage (NCBI taxonomy): Eukaryota > Metazoa > Arthropoda > Insecta > Trichoptera > Molannidae > Molanna > Molanna angustata. The sequence goes on along the minus strand of OY754967.1, from coordinate 20,907,937 downwards.
AAGAGGTCGGGTACGCCCACGAAAAAGATTGCATGACGGAAATGTATGTAGGAACACTGAAAATAAAATTGTGACCTCCGAACTGGCTACCTGCGTTTGTAGCCAAACCTTTGTTATCAGTAGCAAAAGTTAATCCATTTATGACTGTACTGTTTGGTTAAGCGCACAAAATATTTAGTAGCACAAAACGAATTGTTTTGTAGTCACTATAGTTCGGTTAATTTTAACATAACTTTAAGCCTGAACAACAGACGAACAAGCAAGAATGTTGACGAGGTGATGAATGTGTTAAGATATAAAAATGTGACGTTATGTTTTCTCTGCCTACCCCGTGAGGGACATGGTGTGATGGTATGTAAGCTTATAATTTAGTTTTACTATATGGACAATGAACATAGAAAATAAATGCATTGATCAATATAGTGAGGTATAGATTTTTTGATACATCGCAACAGGGATGTATAATGATGGTTATTTTGGAAACAGGGTGGTCAAAGCAAATAAAAAAACTCTCTTCGATGCAAGAACAATAAGTTACATATAAATAAATGCAATAAAAGAATATAAGTGAAGAGTTGGGTCGATGGCAGAGCGGTTAGCGCGCTGGCTTTGTAATCCAGTGGTCGCAAGTTCGAATCCTGCCTCGACCGATTTCGTTCACCTATAGCACAAGCATTTATGCTTAGTTTAAGGAATGTAGGAAGATGTATATGCACTTGTTTATTAACAAGGACATATTCATTTAAAAAAAATAAAATAAAAAAAAGTTATCGACAACTGACTTCGTTTTACTATATTCACGGTGTTGAATAAACGGTGAATGTAGGTTTCAAGGTAAAGTACGTTTATTTTTGCAAAGATTGTGAAAATTGACTTGGGATTACGTAAAAAATAGGCATTGACACGCTATTCTCTAATGATAAAATGATCGTCTTTGGGCCTTGAGATAGGAACCGGTTGTCGTGCAGGCCAAGGCAGGTGGCGCTTACAAGCCCTACAAAATTTGTGGTGATTCGACACATTTTCATTTTTCGGCGCACTCTACATATACAAAATGGGATTAAAAGAAGTCGAAGAAGTATTTTAAATTTTTGATTTTAACGATCGAGACAGCGTTAAAAATTGCAGGACTCCAAAATTTAATTTTATCAAAATAATAAATTATTATATTGGTTTAATTAAACTAGATTCGATATTTAACGAATTTATATCCCAGTTTTAATAGGATGATGTGTGTAAGTCAAAATATTCAACGTTTATTATGTGTGTTATTTTGTTGTTTTAAGTAATCTTTATATAGATATATAATTCTTCTGTACGTGTGTATGTCACTGAACTCCTAAACGACTGAACCGATTTTGATGAAATTTTTTGTGTATGTTTGTGTAAGTCCCTGAATGGTTCAGATTCACAAAATGGAATTTTAAACATTAATATAATAAAAGGAAAAATAAAAACATGAGTTTTTATAACTACAAATTATAATAGGTGGCGCTTTATGTCGAATTGGCAATGTTTAGTTTTTTCCATCTGACAACACTGAGAAATCTGTCCAGACCATATAATGCTGTATTGTAATTATATACGAAATGACAATCAATCTAACCTCAAAGTGTTTAGCGGCTCATCGAACAAGAAAATGTTAGTTTGATCAGCGAATAAAAACATCCATATGATTCCAACATATGTTACATATATTTTTTTGTTTCAAAAATAGTTCGGACAGGACAACGTCTGTTGGGTCTGCTAGTGTATATAGAATAAACTAAAAAATAAGAATAAACTCGAAAATTAATAAAGTAATTACACTTTTTATTTCTTAATTAAGAACATATACAGTAGAAATAGGCTCAATTCAAAAGAGATTATCAACCTTTCAAGAAAAATAATGTGTCCACTACAACCCGAACATTAAATTTACTTAAATCTAGATCATATTGATATAATTTATACAGAATACACTTATTTATGCAGTGGGGAGTTTTGTGTTGACCACGACCCATTCATTTTAGTACGAGCTCAGGGTGAAAGGATGTTTTAATTATTATAGGTTTAATAATGTTGAAATAATTTAATATTAAATAATACTAGTTACAAGTAACATATGAGATCCAACTGTCGATGGCCATAGTATGTATAATTGAAGAAAACGTACCAAACTATAAAAACTTAAACACAAATTTATAAACATTTTAAGATATTTTTTGTTTTCTATATAAAATATGTAGGTATGTATGTATGTCAGGATAGGATAGTATGGAGGCCACTTTTTTCTCCTACTATTATGATATTGTGTAGTGTATACTGCCTTACAAATTGCATGAATCGATGTTGTCACTACATTCAATTTTTAGAATAATTGTTAAAAAAAGTTTGAGATGTACTGCTAAAATGTTCATATATTTTATAGAAAAATTAAATTATCTAGTTGGGGTGTTTCGGCTTTTTTCGATATTTTTAAAAACTTTGGAAATATATGCAGTTTAACACATAAGTTTATCATTTTTTTTTCGTAATAAAAAATGTTTGAGAAACTCTGGAATTTATTTGAAAAAACATTATAAGGTCTTTGGAAAAAAACAATTTGAGATTTCATACTAATTTTCAGCGTTCTAGCTGTAGAAATTCAAAAGTTGATAACCCTCGATTGAAACAAAAATTAAATATTCTGAGTATAAAAGTTTTGTAGGCCTGTAATTATCTATGTTTTCTGAAATTTTAGGCTCCGTGTATTGAACGGATCAGAAGTTATAAGGGGGGGGGACGACACTAAATTTTCTACTCGGAATTCTGAGTAAATCCATATACAGAAAATATACTTATGCTGTAAAGCCTCTAAGTTGGTGTTTATTGATTTCAAAGTTGGAAAAACCGTGAAAAATATAGACCCTGCATACAAATCACGCGTATCTTGGCTTGATATTTTGTCGATATGTTAAGAGAAATAAATTCTCTTAAACAAATCGACAGTTGGACAATGGATTTATTGGTGTTGTAATGAGATAAAAATTTCCTTTGAATTATGTAAACGAAAAAGGTATGTAGGTACCAAAATATTAACAAATGTTAACCAAACAATTATGTAACATAATGTTGGTTTCTTATAACACATTATTTGTTGTATGTAGTTATGTTGTCATAACATATATTACTTCAATGTCAAATGATGCGTTTAAATAGTATTTACACGTCACACTTCCTGAGTGTCTGTAACTGTATACTATTTGAGAACCGGTTGTCACAATTTTCATAAATTTATACTAAGAATTATTGATAACGATTGTGAGTTTTGAATTAAAGGAACCATTCATAATGATTGTGAGTTTTGTATAAAAGGAATCATTCGTAACGATTGTGAGTTTTTTATAAAAATAATCAAATATAATGATTGTGGGTTTTGTATAAGAGGAATAATTTATAATGATTGTGAGTTTTGTATAAAATGAATCAAATATAAATGGTTGTGAGTTTTGTATAAGATGAATCATTAGTAATGATTATGAGTTTTGTATAAAAGGAATCATTGATAAAGATTGTCAGTTTTGTATTAAAGAAATTATTCATAATGATTGTGAGTTTTGTATAAAAGGAATAATTTATAATTATTGTGAGTTTTGTATAAAAGGAATAATTTATAATAATTGTGAGTTTGGTATAAAATGAATGATTCATAATGATTGTGAGTTTTGTTTAAAATGAAATATTTATAATGATTGTGAGTTTTAAATAAAAGGAATTATTCGTGATTGTGAGTTTTGTATAAAATGAATCATTCGTAATGTTTGTGAGTTTTGTATAAAATGAATGATTCATAATGATTGTGAGTTTTGTTTAAAATGAAATATTTATAATGATTGTGAGTTTTAAATAAAAGGAATTATTCATGATTGAGTTTTACATAAAAGGAATTATTCGTGATTGTGAGTTTTGTATAAAATGAATCATTCATAATGTTTGTGAGTTTTGTTTAAAATTAAATATTTATAATGATTGTGAGTTTTAAATAAAAGGAAATATTTATAATGATTGTGAGTTTTATATAAAATTAATCATTTGTATTAATTGTGTTGCAAGGATTTGTATAAGAAATACAACATAATACTGTATAATAATGTTGTCCCTTTAATACAAATCCTTAATATTCATTAAAACTGAATAGCAATTATGAAAACCAATAAACAATATTTCATCCACATAATGATATTTTCGGACTACGGCACTTTCACTTCTAAAGAAATGAAACAATAGGCCTTATTGGTAGTTTTAATTCGATTACCTGACAAAATATATTGTAGGTAATAAGATTTAGATCTAAGTTGTTATTCTGGTGTAGCAAAGCTACCTTCGTGTATATTTTATATTCACACGACGATGCCTTCGTCCTTTTTGATATTAAACTGTTTATATTCATCGATCTATCATCGTCAACTGTTGATTGATGAAGATTCATTCAAATAATATAACAGATCACAAAAACCTCCATTTTTTATGTGAAACATTTTTTTTAAACAATGAAAAAACGCCCTTTCATATAACTCACATTTTCTCATCACGTAATTAATTAAAACAAACTTGTAGTTCGAATAATAAAATAATAATTAATTGCATATACGCAAACATTGGATTTTTTTCCCTGTCGGGAGTTATTTTTATTGACAAACCTTTTAACATTGTTTACAAATAAACTAATCGAATATTAATAACCCAACTTCGTCTCTATTGATATGTTAAAAAATTGTCAATAAAAATATCATTTGACTTCCGACTAGGAAAAAATCCAATGTTTGCGTATATGCAATTAATTAATATTCGATTTACATACACATTGGTAATTGGTAAGTAGGTAAGCAAGCCAAAAATGAAATATAATTTCGGCGCAGTTCAGGGGTGACATCTGTGCAAGACACCGTCATCTCATTTATAAGGACTGTTGCTTTCATTGTTTACAAATTAACTAATTTCTCAATAGATGGCATTACAAAAAAGGCTTTTCAGTTACTTCACAGATGGAAATTGTATAGTTCCTTATTTTCACGTGAATTGTTACACACTATTCAAATATAAAGAAATTTCAAAAATTACATTGATAAGGGAACTCAATAAGAAGGCATAATTGGTGAACGTTGCGCAAGCGCATAAAGTGATCACGTAAACCAGCCGATGACAGGTCGTAAGCCCTATTAGGTGCCTTGAGTTCCTGGTTCTTCTATAATATCCCAACTACGTTTTTATTGAGATGTTAAAAAGTTTGTCAATAAAAAAAAAACTTCTTGAATCGTACGTGTTGACGAATACACAAAAAAGCACTTGTCAACACGTCATGGACTAGGATTTTTACATTTTTTATATTTAAATATAAAATAGACGTAGGTAAAATAATAAATTTTAATTGATTCCATAAATTAATATCATCTGTGTCGGCATGTTTTTATAATTAATTAACAAATTTTTTTATAATAATAAACAGTTAAAAAACATAAAAAATAATATCGGTAGAAACGATAAAAAATATATTTAATTATCAGAGTAAATATATTAAGACATTTATCACATGTCAAGTTTCTATCTATATTATATTAAGTTAATAATATAGGAAAACTTTTTTTGTAATCCAGTAGTCGCGAGTTCGAATTCTGCCTCTACTGATTTCGTTCACCTATAGCACAAGCATTTATGCTTATTTTAGGGAATGTAGGAAAGATGTATTATGTACTTGTTTAACAAGGACATATTCATTGGAAAAAATAATAATAATATGCATTCATTCATACCAGCAACCGGTGTGCATTATTCTCGTTTAACCTAAAAAGGCAACATTCAGAAAAGGCGGTGAACCTCATTGCTGAATTTTTTGAGATGTTATTTTGGCCTCTTGTATTTTCGTTTATCCGGATCTTACGGGACACTATAGAAAATAGTGGAAGTACTATTCTAAGTCGTTGCTTCACAACAAAATTTTGCTTCCCGCATTTTCGATAATTAAAATAAAAACATAAAAATAATTATAAACATTTCCTTTCACCCTCTGCAAGTAGAGAGTTTATTACAAAATAGTATTTTGTACAACTAACCAGTCTTTACAGTCCAGAGAAGCGAGATTTTAGTGAAATATCTTTTGAAATCAATTTCTCCTATACTAGGAATTGAACCCAGGTTGCTGACACATAATTCGAACGGCTTACCATTATGTCACAGCGATTGATCTACATAATATATAAAACATCGATCTTAATAAAGGCCATCCACCCTATAGTGAGATCGATTGACAGTGCCAAAATTAAAATAACGTTTTATTTATGAATAAAGGAGAAAAATTTACATCGTTTCGCAAAATAATTTTAATGTTTATGGACCACAGACCAATAATATAAAGACGTGACAAAAGCAAAATTTATTGGTGCACACCGCCACCAAAATTGGTGCCAATCAACATAACGTACTTGAATATTTTCCGAATGGTTCTAAATGAAAATTAAAAAGGTACTCAACACTTCTTCTTCTTCCTTTTCATAGATCCAGAGATCTGTTTCTACCGCTATTCTGTCTCCTGCGATGTGGACTGCCAACTGTCTCGACATCTCATTGGAGGTCTAACACCAATATCAAAAAGTACACTTTTTAACAAGGAGATTTAAATTCCGAAAAGCGAATACTTTTACTGCTATAAGTATAGACGTGTCATCCAACTGTCGATTTGTTCAAGAGAAATTCGTTCTCTTAACATATCGACAAAGTTTCAAGTTTCAAAGTTCAAAGTTTCCAGGATACACGAGATTTGTATGTAGGTTCTATATTTTTCACGGCGTTTCTAAATTTGAAGTCAAAAAACACCAACTTAGAGGCTTCGCAGCATATATGTTCTATATACGGATTTACTCAGAATTCGGAGCAGAACATTTCGTGTGTGTGTGTCACCTTCTTGATCCGCTCAATTTACAGGGCCCGAAATTTCAAAATATATAAATAGTTATAAGCCTACAAACTTTTATACCCAGAATTTTAAATTTTTGTTTCAGTCAGGAGTTATCAACTTTTAAATTTTTACTTTATTTTTACATACATCTCAGAAACCATAAAAGCTAGAATGCTGAAAATTGGTATAAATATAGACAAATACAAAATACCAAATTTACTTTCTCAAAAGTTTCAGAGATTCTCAAACATTTTTTACTAAGAAAAACATTTTTTTATGATAAATTTATATGTTTAACTGCCTATATATCCAAAGTTTTTAATAATATCGAAACAAAACCGAAACAACCCAATTATATAAAATGATTTGCTATAAGAAATATTTAGATTGTAGTATGTAGTACATCTCATTTTTTTAATAACAATTTTTATAAAAATTGAATTTAGTGACGACATTGCTTCATACAATTAGTATGGCAGTCGCCTATACACAATATCTAAGAAGACTTAATAGTTTGATACTTAATCTCTAAACATACATACATACCATCATGCTGTTTTCATATTCTGAGTAGGAAAAAAGAACTGACCTCCATACTATCCTATCTTGACATACATACCTACATGTGTTGTATAGTAAACAAAATATCTTAAAATATTCAATAATTTGGATTTATGGGTTTATAGTTTGGTACTTATTCTTCAACTTTATATACTATCGCTATCGACAGTTGGATTTAATGTGTTACATGCAGCTAGTATTTAAACTTTTCATGTGTATGTGTCAGTTTATGTCAGATTTGTATATTCTTTACTATGTGGTATGGACGGAGAATTCAATGAAATGATAAAATAAAATATATAACCCAAAAAAGTTTACAAAAACAAACACGAGAAAATTATAAGTACTAAAGATAAATTAATAAATGCGTGTGCAAAATTATAAAGGCCATCATTGTATGTAAGATCCTACCTTATACGGTATATCAATGCGGATAAGATAAAAATATCCCAATCACGGTCAACGGTGTCATTCAACTAAAGTTGTTCAAGATTCAAGTCAACGGTTCGATACGGTTCAAGGTTTGGCGGTGCAAGGGATCCTCAGGGGTTATTTTGATTTTTTAAGTGCTTAAGGAAAAAAATGCCGACAAATATACACCCATCACGTGTTCACATTTTTTCCTTAATGGCGATGGGTGATGAGTGTACCGGTTTTGTGACGGCGAAAAATGGCTTAAAATATAAAATATATTACATTCATGACTATTACAACATAATATTGTATAGGAAAATCTAACTTTTACTTGAAAATGTTAACATTTTCAGAAGTTAATAAAGTTTCTGGAATAATATTTAAGTTAAAACAAAATTCATATAACTTTCCATTTTTAAATAGTAGTCTTATATTTTTGTATATATAGGGTGTATCATGAGGGGTGGATCATCCGAAGCAGAGCGGTAGGGGACCTCAATACCAATCCGATCTCGATAGAATTCACAATTATTCACAACCACTTATTCTTGAATACAGAAAAATGTAATGTAATCATTTTTACCAGAAAAATCAACAAAATAATTTATACATACTCTATAAATGGTGAACAATTAGAATATAAAAAGGAGATAATTGACTTGGGAATCATATTGGATGAAAAATTGCGTTATGTCCAGCATTTTGAGAGTGTGTGTAAGCGAGGATTCAACATGCTCGGTCTCATATTAAGAAGCACTAAATCATTCAAAAATCCCATGTCCTTGGTGGTGTTGTTTAACTCCTTGGTTAGAAGCGTGCTAGAGTTTGAAGCTGTCATATGGAGTCCTAATTACATAACCCACATTGAGGCACTCAAAAAACCCCAAAAAAAATTAATTAAACAGCTGAATTTTAAGAATAGAATCCATTTGGAAAACTACAGAACAAGCCTTCAACACTACAAACTGAAATCATTGGAGTCTAGAAGACTTGTGGCTGACTTATGTTAATTGCACAAGATAGTTAATGATGGAGTAGATAGTCCGAGTCTATTGCAGCTGCTTCCCTTTAATTGCCCTCGGAGAATAGTCAGGAACCCATCTTTATTTTACATCGACACACCTAGGACTAATTACTCACGCAATTCATTTGTTAATAGAGCATGTTATTGTTACAATAAAAACTGTATGAGTGACCCTAGGTTTGCTTTTTTTACGTCTAGTCTCTATACATACAGAAAATGTTTGATGGAGATAGTTAAATTTTAATTGTTTTTTTGGTATGCCTTGGCTGGGACTGGTCTTTCGATTGACCCGACAACTTGTTTCTCCAAAAGGTAGCTAATCCCTCTCCTCTCCTCCTCCTTTTCCCCTCCATGACTCTTCCCTAAATCCTAAACCCTCTTGTAATGCTATATGTAGGTTCAATAGTTTTTTTGTTTTTAATTTACTCAAACATTTTATTCATAATAACATTGTAATTGGCGCTTTGAATAATTGTAATTTTTATACTATTTTTAAATAAAACTTAAAGCAGTAATGTTCATTCAAATAATAAAATAAAAAATAAATAAAATAAATACCTATCGATATTGCCCACATAAATACCTATTGAATAAAATTCGGGTTTCAGACTAAAATTTATCACTTATCACTGTAGCTAAACTATTAGGCCTACGATTATGATTTTTTTCTGAGAATAGTTAGTATATAATATATACATTATACATAACTATAATAAATGTAATATCCATTGTTTGATATGTAAGTAATATATTTTTGTTTGCTGTTAACTGGTAATAAACTGTATAAATCAATTATATGTATACCTACATTTATACATTCTGCATTAATAGATTTTCACACGAGAATTGAAATAGTTCTGTAAGAATTAAGGTATTTATTAAAATTTATTTATTTCTTTATAACTTTGTTTAAACTACGTTTTTATATAATACTTCTAACCAGTTTCGTAAATAACCTTTCCATCATTTGGGTTATTTTTGACAAAGATAACATATTATGACAATGTTATAATATGGGCAAGAGGTTGGAAGTGATTGTTATTCAAATGCTACTTATATAAACTTGTTATTGGATGCATGTCACAATTCATATCACAACCATAAATAAAATAGTATGACAAAATCTATATTGTTCGAGAAGGAAAATGACCATGTAAACAGATCAATGTTCGAGAAAAAGTATTTGAGGACATGAGCACCATAATACCTACATATATACATCATCACGTCGCAATTCGACCCTAACACAGAAAGAGACAAAAGCCATATTATATGACATGTACAGTCGTTCAACATTTATTTTACAGCTATATTTATTTTCATACATTCCATTCTGTTGTTATGGCTCCAAGTAATCAAATTGTTTTGGAATGATTGAAATTATTTTTAATAGTACTTACATAGTTTGAATATTAACAAAGATATAACTTAACTTTTCAATTATGTTCTGTATATATTCTTGTAGAAAAATAATGGCATACCCCGATTTTCAACGTTTATCTTATATTTTTAATAAACTATAAGGCGTAGTTATACATTTTTTACTCTCCACGTAAAGTGCATAGAGCTAGGACTGATTAGTTTTCCAAAGACAACGTTTAATTTCTTCTCTATGATTTCATCATTTACGATGTTTTTTTTTGTGTCCTCTCTACAGCCTAAACTATAAGTCCGATTGACTTCATATTGATATCATATATTATGTAAAGTCCATAAACTTAGAGCTGATTATTTTTCCATAGATATCCGTTAATTTCTTCTCTATGATTACATCTGTCCAAATTTTCAAAATGCTCTCACGGTCTGGAAAATCGAGGTATTTTTATACTGTTTAAAATTTTGATACAATAAAAATATACTCATCAACAATGTATTCAAGGATCGTCAAAATTTAAAGAAAAAAATCTATGGTCTGCCATATTAATGTGAAATAAATTTCATATTTGTATGAAAAAATATTCATTTAACGCAACAGAATCTGGTGTTATCATAAAGATTCGTCCTGATCATAAAGATTCTTTATGGTCCATCATTTCATACATATGTACTTCCTATATATGTACTTCCTATATATGTACAAAGATTCTGGATGTCAATGAGAATAATAATATTGTTGAGAAAAGTCCGTGAAAAAACGTGTTGAAGTGATCTTCGTCTTCTGCGTAGGGGTACTTTACCTACTCACGTATATACATCACTACTTCCGTAGAAGACCCATGTCTTGCAGAACAGGTTTGTTGAGCCTCATGATCGGATGTTGTGCAATAAACAATACCTACCTACCTATTTAAATATGTCAAAATCGTGGAAGCAGCGATACAGTAAAAATAAATCTCTCTACTCTTGTTTACAACGCAACGCGCCGTGGAAGTTAAAAACATACCATGATGCTGTGTCGCTCGCGGAGTTGGGACTACACATTCATACAACACGCATAAAAAGAAATAAAAAGTTTTGATGTAAATAAAAAACAGAATTCCGTTTAGACAGAAATCTTTATTCTTGATTTTTTAATGGATTTCTGATTTTTTTCTTTCATTTATCTCTCTTTATGATACGCTAATTTGTTATTCAGACATGTTTTTTTCCCAATATATCATCAACAACGTTATTTATATATCGATTTACTACTTGAACACTACTAGCACTTCACAATATTACGTATAATAATAAATACATTTCAAATACCTAATACAAATATTTGATTTATAGGAATTCATCTACATACACCATTTTTATACAAGACACATTTTCGGCCTTCGTAGCTCAGTTGGTTAGATATCTGACTGCTGAGTCAAAAGTCCCGGGTTGGATTTCCGGTGGAGATAGTTTTTAATTGTGTTTTCAGTCTGGATCTGTGAGACGATTCACACCGTTAGTCTCCAGAATGAGGCAACTTGTTATTAGGTGCGTGTTAAATTAATATTTGACATAGTACCTGTTAGTTGCCCGAGAAGCAATTTTAAATAAATAAATAAATTTTACTTTTAGGTACCTACATACACCATTTTTATATGTATTAGACACATTTTCCTCATACATATTTTTGCAAGCACTATGTCGTCGCAATTTCGTCGATGAATTTTTTTCCAATAAATTTTACTGCATAGTACAAACGGTACATATACATGTATGGATAGTTAGTTTTAAGGTATAGGTATTGTGTTACGTAATATCCGATTGCATACTAACCCACGTGTTTCAGTATGTAAAGCAAATGTATCGATTATTATCGAGTAATCTACATACCAGCCACTATCGCACACTATGCAAAGCTAATATTGATGATGATACTGGCGATTATTGTACGCTTGATCATTTTCACACTCTTTTTATGATATGAACTAGTAAATTAACTGATGGTCACAATAATTAACAATCATAGATGTTATGATAATACTGTATTGCTTATCAGTAGCAAACAACTTGGAGTATGTTCTGTTAATAATAAGTATATAGTCTAAATTTAAACAGAGCTTTGAGACAATTAAGTTTATTTTGTCTTGTTAAAATACAAACAAACATGTGCATTGTTCAAGTTTTCAAAATTACAAAGTATTTTCTATATGTACATATGTGGTTAGACAAAGTACTGATATGCTATCAGAAGCAATAATCTAAATAGTTAATGCAGTGGACTAGTTGAACGAATACATAAATGAGTGTTGCAATAGTCAAGATCAGGGGTGAGCAACCTTTTGGGACAGCGGGCCAGATTCACAAATTCAAAGTGAACGGCAGACCGTAGAAGTAAAATATTAACTTTCCTCATTACACTTAACTAAAAATCTTAACTGTGAAATTCTACATTTTTTTTTTATTTTATGTATAATTCGTTTTCAAAAAAATTCACAAAACAATAAGACTGCCACGAAAAATATACTATTATCTATTGGTAAAAAAATCCGCGCAATGAGAAATTTTCAGTCATTTTATGATTTTTCCGACAAATTAAATCAAAATTTATCGACAAATGAAATAAAACTAAGTCCGCGGAGAGTGAAAATATCAGTTCTCTTTTATTTATTTCGATAAATCAAATCAAAAAATAAAATCCGCGCAGAGAGAAATTTTCAGTATTTTTTTCTTTTATTCGATTGCAATGCGTGTGAATGAAATGGCCAAGTTAGAATAAAAAAAAAAACTGATTGTTGACGCATATTGCTCGCGGCCTCCACTGAAACATTCGGCGGGCCGCTTTTTGCTCAGGGCTGGTCTAGATGGTGGATTATTGAACTCTTCTTAAAAACCATCTTATTGCACCACAAACTATCTTCTTTAAATACGGTTAGAAAAATATGGTACATTCATTCATCTAGTCCATGGTATGATTCACGGCTGCTGTGATTGTCTAGTCTAAGTAGGCTTGCAGAATGAATTAATGCTTAACGGCTGCTGTGATTGTCTAATCTTAGAAAATAAATTCATGCTTAACGGCTACTGTGATTGTCTAATCTAAGAGAATGAATTCATGCTTAACGGCTGCTGTGATTGTCTAATCTAAGAGAATGAATTCATGCTTAACGGCTGCTGTGATTGTCTAATCTAAGAAAATAAATTCATGCTTAACGGCTGCTGTGATTGTCTAGTCTAAGTAGACTTGCAGAATGAATTCATGCTTAACGGCTGCTGTGATTGTCTAGTCTAAAGTAGACTTGCAGAATGAATTCATGCTTAACGGCTGCTGTGATTGTCTAATCTAAGAGAATGAATTCATGCTTAACGGCTGCTGTGATTGTCTAGTCTAAGTAGACTTGCAGAATGAATTCATGCTTAATGGCTGCTGTGATTGTCTAGTCTAAAGTAGACTTGCAGAATGAATTCATGCTTAACGGCTGCTGTGATTGTCTAATCTAAGAGAATGAATTCATGCTTAACGGCTGCTGTGATTGTCTAATCTAAGAAAATAAATTCATGCTTAACGGCTGCTGTGATTGTCTAATTTAAGAGAATGAATTCATGCTTAACGGCTGCTGTGATTGTCTAGTCTAAGTAGACTTGCAGAATGAATTAATGCTTAACGGCTGCTGTGATGTAAGAGAATGAATTCATGCTAACGGCTGCTGTGATTGTCTAATCTAAGAGAATGAATTCATGCTTAACGGCTGCTGTGATTGTCTATTCTAAGTAGACTTGCCGAATGAATTCATAATAACGGCTGCTGCTTCGTCTAGGCAGTGTCCTTGTTTACCGAATATTAGTTATTAATTTCTGATGAACTAAATAACAGTTTATAGAGGGAAATATATATGTAAGTTGTTCTTCTTCCTTTTTTTTCATCTCTCCACTGCTGGATGTAGGCCTCTTCTAAATACTTCCACTCTTTTTTGGGCCCATCCACTTCCAGCAACGGGTACAATATTAGAGATGTTACAACTTAGTACCAACTAAGTTGTATTTAAATCCCAAGCTGAGGTTCCAAGTTTAGTTCCCCGATGAGGCCACAGTTATTTCACTCTGAGTTCAATCTGAATTTAATAGTAGAATAATATATGCGTTTCCATACATGTGAATAACTGCATCTAAAATTAGTATACCTTCATTTGCCTAAGTAATATAGTTAAACGAATGGGTTGTGGCCAACGCTGAACTCCTCATTAACAAGTCATTCTATTAAGTATTCAAATTTTGTATGGAAAATATTCAGCATTTTCATGAAATGAGTTTGTTAAATTATTTTTTATTTAAATATTTTATTATGAAAACTTGGTAATTATTTAATGCCATTTTATGAAAGTGATGTGCCTTTTTACCAATTTGAAAATAAAAAAAGCAAATTTTAAGTTTCATGAGATTGGGATCACATTGAAATATTTGATAGTTATAAAAATTGAGAAGCAATATTCAGATATCATTCAAAATCTAATGGGTTCTAAGTGAGTATTAGATATACAAATTTGCAAAATTTGAAAGGAATCGAATGAGTACTTTAGTCTATAATCGCAGCACACACACACATAGGTATACATTGTGATGAAACTTTCAGAATAGAATCTCAGCATAATACTAGTTGATAATCTGCAATAAAAAAATATCCTTAAAAATTGCGAAATCATAACTCTCCATTATATCCCCATGGGTTAGTGAGGAGTAAAAATATATTACCTACTGTACACGTTCAATAAAGAATGTATTGAATTGTAAACATACATATATCGATTTGTGTAGATAATACTTCCTTATCATAAATACCTACACTTGTGTTTGTTCAGACAATTGAAGTTGCGTGTTATTAGAAGTAGTAAAATACAATAAGCATTAGCAGGTAAAAATACAAAATTCATAATTATTGTGAATATTTATTAGTGATATTATTTTTATTTACATAATTACTGGCAATGATTATTAATTTATAAGTAAATGATATCTGATATATTTTTAAATGTATGAAAAATCAACGCAGATAACATTATGATCTTTAGGATACAAAAAATTTTGAAAATAGTTTCAGATAGTTTCAGCTATTTTTCATGAAAATTAATTTTCTTGACAAGCTGTATACGATATAAAAAATGTATTTGTTGCATACATTTATTCTGATCATATACGCGTTTCGTGTAATGCAGTTCTCATCGTTAGAATAATAAAATTTAAACAATGCACACAATACCTAATTACAATAGTTTTAAACAATTGTACCAGTCATAGATGGGTGGTGGTAGAGCGTATAGCGCGCTTGGTTAGTGATTCAGTGGTCGCGAGTTCGATTCCTGCCACGACCGATTTCGTTCACCGATAGTACAAGCATACATACATACATACCATCACGCCATGTCCCTTGCGGGGTAGGCAGAGAGAACCGAACGCCACATTTTTCTATCCTGGCACGCATCCCTCGCCTCGTCCACATTCATAAGGGAACGTATGAAGATGTATATATAATTGTAATAAGGACATATTCATACTTTAAACAAAAATAATTCTAACGAGTTTTTGTATGTAGAAAAACCAATATTGTTTTCTTTTTATGAAAATTGTAAGCTGGATGTCTGTAGATGTATCCTTTTATAAATAAATATATTAGTATCACGTCATTTCTTTATATAGGGTAGGCAGTGAGAACTGAACGCCATATTTCATTTTATGAAACTCACTCGACGGATCGTAAGGTACCTATGTAGCTATATTTGTGTATGGTTCCGTATTTTCGTATTTGACGTATGGGTATATAATACCAATGTCAAATATTTTAAACAAATGTTTTAGATAAGTTGACCGCGGACACTTGAACAAAATAAACATTCAATACCTTCGGTAACTATGTAATATTAATTGAAAGGCATTGGTTCAAAGAAAACATTAAGTTTTGTCGTAAAACAATATGTAGGTATCTATTATCCTTATGATAGTTTTGTGTCAATGGAGGATGTTAGTTTATCAATAAGTTTTTCAAAATAACCAGAGTCCATTTGTTCATTTCATATTTAACCTTTTTAATGAATGACGTATTTGAACATGATAGGAATTACGTAAATAAATACAAGTATTAATTAAATTATTTTACAAAACAATTCAAAGATTTTATAGTAGTTAAAGGTTTGAATTAAGAGGTAGTTCTGATCCTTCCTAGATCGCTTTACTTCGTCTATAGCACGAACATTTGTTTTTATTTCAAATAATGTGCCTATATGGATGTATAAGTGCATAGGTACATACTATTCCGAGGACAATATTTTTTTTAAGAAAAAAAAATCCATATGAAAGTATTAAGTCATATAATTTTTTATTATTTAATATTTTAAGCATTAAAATACACATTTGTTAAATTATATTCCAACTATCGATTTGATCAAATGAATTTATTTATCTTACATATCGACATGTTACATTTATACCTAATGTTTTTATTTAAGAATGTTGATATTTTTAGACATACTAAAATAAAATATAAAAATGCCATCCTGCTTTGTTCTTTTTGGCTGCGAATGCCACAACCTTCCATTCTCTCTTTTTGTCCTTTTGGCTGCGAATGCCACAACCTTCCATTCTCTCTTTTTGTCCTTTTGGCTGCGAATGCCACAACCTTCCATTCTCTCTTTTTGTCCTTTTGGCTGCGAATGCCACAACCTTCCATTCTCTCTTTTTGTCCTTTTGGCTGCGAATGCCACAACCTTCCATTCTCACTTTTTGTCCTTTTGGCTGCGAATGCCACAACCTTCCATTCTCTCTTTTTGTCCTTTTCTTTTGAATTTTGAGTAGGTACCTACTAATTTTAAATAGCAATTGTTTTACACTGTGCAGCTTAAAAAGATTCGTCTATGATGTATTGTTAAAATTGAATTTGTTACAATATTTGTTTGTATGACTCAATGTTTGTTAGGTTTAAATAGCTGTAACTACCTTCTCTGGAAGTGAGGGAAAAGAACCTCTCCCAATTGCGAATGCGGAGCGGAGACTAACGCTACGTCCTACGTAGGCGATTCAAAGCGAACGCGATTGCGAAGCGATGCGGTGCGGATACAAGCGAATTCAATGCGATGTGGTGCGACGCGGCGGCTCTGTCCTACGTGTGCGCGAATCGTTCCCTCTGCCGCCAGCTACTGTCATGGATGTACGTAAGCGAATACTCAAGAAATATGTACGGCAGAGAAGTGAAACTAATTTTGTATACTTGAGAGGCACATTTATGGGGAATATCACAATTTGTATGAAGAATTACGTGATCTTGAATTAATAAATGAGACTGAATTTACATCTTTCCGGGAAACATATCAAAATTTGACATTCGTGCAAGCGAGAGAAAACTTTGTGTGTTTTGAACAACATCCTATTGTAAAATAGCAATAATAAATAAATTATGTGTATACTTGTAGTCACATTTGTTTTTGCCAAATCCTAAAATTCGCTGTTCGATAAATAATTCTTTTGTCCCATAATATGGGACGTTCATGGACAGAAATTAGAATTTCTGTTTCTGACATGTCAAAAAGCAATGGCACCGCTATTAATTCGCGCGAAAATATCAAACCAACTGATCGCGTTCGCTTCACATCGCGCCGCGCCGCATCGATACCAACTCGCGGTCGGTAACGTAGGACACTACCATAGTTACCGACTGTTTGTTATTTTCGCGCCGCGCCGCGCCGCTTCGCATTCGCTTTGAATCGCCTACGTAGGACGTCGCGTCAGACGCTGGCACATTTGGTGGGGGAGTGCACCTTACACGGATTCGAGGGAGAGATGGAGGACATCCACAGACTTGTCCCAACGGCGGTCGACTGGCTATTGAGAGCAGAGTTTCGACTTTGAGCCAAGCAGTGCCGATGCCATACGCAAAGTAAAGTAAGGTTTAAATAAAAAAAAAATATAGTTTCAAGCCAAGATATGAAGTATAGGAAATTTTAGGCACACAAAACATTTTTATGCATAACATTGAGCTGTTTACCTATTCGGTGTAGAAAAAAGAACTGACCTCCACACAGTCCAATTCTGACATACCTACATGTTTTGTATAAGAAAACAACATTTCAATATTTTCAATTATTTGGATTTAAGGTTTATTATTCTTACTCTATACACGTACATTTGACATCGACAGTTGGATCTTATGTGTTTCATGCAACTAGTATTATAACATTGATTATG
Source organism: Molanna angustata (assembly GCA_963576475.1). NCBI lineage: Eukaryota > Metazoa > Arthropoda > Insecta > Trichoptera > Molannidae > Molanna > Molanna angustata. The sequence goes on along the minus strand of OY754967.1, from coordinate 20,889,440 downwards.
AAATGCAAATAAGTAGGTACTTCGATAACTGTAGATATAATAATTATAAACATTCAATATCATATAAACATTCAATATCATATAAACATTCAATATCATATAAACATTCAATATCATATAAACATTCAATATCATATAAACATTCAATATCATATAAACAGTTTAATTCTTCAATAAATTGAATAAAGTTAGTAATACCTTGATACTTTGCAGCTATTAGGTACTTTGTGGTTACTCTAAGTACCAAATTAATTAAAATAATTACTTTTTTGTTTACACCACTTTTGAGTATTTAATTTTAACCGGTTTCAGATCTGACCCGCTCTCTCATCCGAACAAATTTATACTAAATTTAAAATTATGTTTAGTATAAGTTTGTTCGGACGAGGGAGCGGGTCAGCTCTGAAACTGGTTAACATAAATACCTACTCAAAAGTGGTGTTAACAAAAAAGTTATTATTTTAATTTATTAATAATACCACTTGAATATTCCTAGTAGGTAATACACCGCATTCTTATACCCTGAAGTGGAGATGGGCGGGCCACGTGGCTAGATACCCCGAAGACAGATGGCCAAGGATAGTGTTGGCTTGGAGACCGAGAATGACAGTCAGAGGTGTTGGAAGACCGCTAATGAGATGGAGAAATGACATCAGCCGTCATGCTGGTGTCAATTGGTTACTCAGAGCACAAGATAAGAGTGGCGTGGATGGAGATGTAGGAGACCTTCGTCCAGGAGTGAGAAGAGAAGAATACAGAGTATATAATAATTCTATAGTATTTCTTCACAGTTCGGTCGTGAAAAATCGAATCTGCGGGAAAATACTTAATAATTTTATTTGATAATTTTAATATAAAGCATTATATGTATATTTGGAATTTATAGAGAAATGATCTATTCTTACTAAAAAAATATACAAAAATAATATATTCACAACAAATCGATTACACATTTTAAATATCAAAGCTATTTACGTAACAACTTGATTACCTTACACGAAAAAGGAAGTGAAAAAATGAGAAGGTTCTAAAAACGCAATGCATAGCATAATACTTAGAATGTTATTTCCTTGATAGCATCAATCACGTTTCATTGTGTGTTTGCTCATACCAAATCTAATGTATATCTACTCGTATTTTTTAACATAAAACTGTTGTATAGCTTGACAAGTGAGAGTATGAGGGTCATAGTTTTATACAGCGCATATATTGCAAAGGTCAGGGCAAAAGTGACACGCAATACGTTACATAACGTCGAACGTCTGACTGATTTAATTGGTTGATTTGAATCAGAGTAGGTATATCCCTGTATATACATATTCAAAGTCACCTGCATTCCTTCATTTGGCGAGCTCTACATAAGTATGACTTAATAATGTAGAAACAACGTAAATCTGCTCGCTCGATAGACTAGCGAAAATAGACAGAAAAATTACGTCAGTGTCCTTCTACAAAAGCACTTAGCCAAAATTGTTTCAGAATTGAAATGAAATTGTTGTATTGTCTATATTCACAACAATAATCGTAAATGCACAATTGTGTAATATGTTAAGTAGGTATGTAAGTCTGGAGTTTTATAAATCTTAAGATTATATATATTGGATAAAGGAAGCCTCTTGTTACATACAATGCATTTACCAGATAATATACATAATATAACACACTTTGATTATATATATTGGATAAAGGAAGCCTCTTGTTACATACAATGCATTTACCAGATAATATACATAATATAACACATTTTGATTATATATATTGGATAAAGGAAGCCTCTTGTTACATACAATGCATTTACCAGATAATATACATAATATAACACATTTTGATTATATATATTGGATAAAGGAAGCCTCTTGTTACATACAATGCATTTACCAGATAATATACATAATATAACACACTTTGATTATATATATTGGATAAAGGAAGCCTCTTGTTACATACAATGCATTTACCAGATAATATACACAATATAACACATTTTGATTATATATATTGGATAAAGGAAGCCTCTTGTTACATACAATGCATTTACCAGATAATATACATAATATAACACATTTTGATTATATATATTGGATAAAGGAAGCCTCTTGTTACATACAATGCATTTACCAGATAATATACATAATATAACACATTTTGATTATATATATTGGATAAAGGAAGCCTCTTGTTACATACAATGCATTTACCAGATAATATACACAATATAACACATTTTGATTATATATATTGGATAAAGGAAGCCTCTTGTTACATACAATGCATTTACCAGATAATATACATAATATAACACACTTTGATTATATATATTGGATAAAGGAAGCCTCTTGTTACATACAATGCATTTACCAGATAATATACATAATATAACACATTTTGATTATATATATTGGATAAAGGAAGCCTCTTGTTACATACAATGCATTTACCAGATAATATACATAATATAACACATTTTGAAGCGTAAGATATAATATGTTTGTCTTTTGAAGATTTGAGCGTTGACTTCATGGTGTAGTTTTTTTTTTCTAATACACAATTAAAATCTTTAATAGGTATTACGAGAAGAATATTACTACTACATTTTAAAATTCTGTTCCACCGAACTTATGAATCAAATATTTGTGACTATTTCATAATATATTGTGGAGGATTACCCCGTTTAATGTAGGGAATCTTAGGCAGTAAATCTTTGTGGGCAACGGCAAATAAAATCCCCATTTTTTTGTTTAAGTCTAACTAACTTTGTGATCAATATACATAAGAGTTTAGCAGCAATAATCAATTTTAGGCGAACTTGTAAATAATTTGGAGAGTTTTTAATTTCTCTGAACGGAATAGGTAGGTATCCATTTAATTTATTATAAGTAATCATGTATTAAACACGGTTTAAAAAGGTCGGTATTTTTACTTACGCATCGACTATTCATACTTATATTTACCTATTATTTGACGTACAAAAATACATTCGTATTTATCCTCACTTTCTAGTAAATAAGAGAAGGTTTTTGTATGTATTATAAATTATAACCTATGTTTCTAACTGTATTTTTCCTGATAAAAATACATACATATGTTGTAGGGTTCGTTTTCCGATGGAGAAAAACGTGTTTTGAGTCTGGATCTGTGAGATGATAAATACCACAATGTTTAGAATGTGACAACTTGTTACTGGTGTGACAATTTTACTGTTTTTGTAATAGATATATGAATAGATTCAACATTTCCTTTAAATCCAAGATAATAATAATAATAATGAACACTTCCTTGCACCCTGCGCAAGTGGCGAGTTTATTGCCGTTTGGCAATTTCTTCCAGCAAACCAGTGTTTCCAGCCCAGAGAAGCAATATTTGCGTGAGAAATAAATTTAAATAAATTTCACCTCTGCTGGAAATCGAACCTAGGCCGGCCCGCACAGAAATCGAACGGCTTACCAACTGTGCTACGGCGGTCGGCCAAGACTAGTATAAATTTAATTTTCCATGACAGTTGTAGCAATTTCTTCTAGCTGTTAGGTCCTTATGTTCACCTTATCGATTTCAACCTAGCTGGCCAGTTAGCAAATAGATAAGATATAAATATATGAAGTAGGTATGTATACAAAATGTAGTTAATATAAACGTAGTTGTGGTATCATCAAACTGGTATTCGTATCGGGGCCGGAACACTTTCCTCCTCACTTGGCAAGTGGCATGTCGCTTTCTTTGTGACGAAGCGTGACGCACATTATAATACATATATGTGTAGCATAATAGACACCAGTTAGCCACGCTAAACATAATAACTATACCTACTGTATATACACACAAATATACATCTGCTTCATATTATCTATACACCTATTTAGTTTAAAGTTTAAACAAAACGAAGTAAAACAACTATATCAACTCTAATGTGTGACAGGGAAGTTTTACAGGATCTTATACAACCCGATCGCTGAAAAACGCGAAAGTAGCTTCATATGGAGTGGTGCCCCCCAATACCTACTGAATAACCTCGATGCTGTCCAAAGGCGTGCTATACGTCTGATTGATGATCCATCACTGACTGATGGATTGCAATCACTAGAACACAGACGCAAAGTCGGTATTTTAAGTTTATTCTATAGAGACTACCACGGGAATTGCTCAGAAGAACTTGCATCTTTGGTCCCTCCTCCACCCACTCGCAACAGAGTCACTCGCTTTACTCAATCGCAGCACCCATTCACAGTGGACCTTCAACATATACGAACAAGTCGCTTCTCGAGCTCCTTTATTAATACAGCAGCCCGACGGTGGAACGATCTTCCGAATGCTGTGTTTCCACCCTCGTACAACCCGGGTCTTTTTAAAATCCGAATTAATAAACACTTTTCTAGATTGCAAGCCCCTCCCAACGCTACGTAGTGCGCTTCTTCGGAAGAGTACAATGGACCCAAATCCTAATAGCTGGAGTCCCCTACGTAGACATGTTAAAAAAGGATATTTTTTAATGTATCTAAGTTATTTATGAGTTGTTATGGCGAAAATGTAGACAAGACACATTATATCAACCGATTATGGATATATTAACCATCAGAAAACAGATTTTGTGGTAAAATAAGGACGCGAGATTTCATAATATATAATAAATCAATACTACTTAATGTAACGAAAATACGTTGATATAAAAAAAACTTACTGATACACATTGCTTATGTAACCCATACAAAAAAAACCTTAACTATTCAAATAGAAATAAACACATGGATAAAAATAATCAATATATCTATCCAAGTTTTGAAATATTAAGATTGTTTAAAAAAAGAGAAAATCTTGAAACAATATAATTTAAAAAATACGAAACAATTTCATAAAATCATGTAAGTAAAGGTCTTACAATTTCAAGTAACCTATTATGTACATATATATCATTGTTAAGTATTTTATTATGCGTCTACCTGCAATAATATTAAATTCAATTATCTCCTGATAAAATAAGTAAATCTTAAAATATCAAATGATGATATTTTAAAATTTACTTACTTTTTTATGTTAAAAAAGTAAAGCAGTCAGTCACATTGTGGGTGTTTGATCGTGACCTGCATAACTCACTGCGTTGACCGAAATATAGTTCTGCTCGATGGAAGATTTTAAAATGGACTCAGTGGACTTTCTAAATTTCAAAACCAAACAAATTTCATCGTCATTGCTTCTAGAATACATCGTAAATTTGCTACTATATTCAAACGACACGAGAATTATTAAATTATGTGTATATTTTCTATAAAATATATCAACTCTATGTTAAGCTGAATAAAAATGCATTAGTTAACTAATTTAAGTGCTTGTGAGTCTGAATCACGAATGAAATACATTATGTATGTATAAGAGTGCAAATGGAGAAAAAAATGTGACATAATAAGGACTAAAAGGGGTATTTTTTTGCATGGTATAATATTTCTTGTTTTCCTGAAACAAAACATATTTTTATTTTGTCAAAAAACAAACGAATAAACCAACCAACTAAAGCAAAGTTCTCTTGAGAATTCCACATAATATAATGACGTTGAAATCAAGGTGTTTTGAAAATAAATTACAAAAAGACTCTATTGTTTAAAGAACAATAAGTATCTTACATCTCTCTGAAGGCGCTACACCCTATATCAAGACTTGGTCTCCTGCAACTTTTGTCTCCAACTTATCCTGTCCTCTGTCGATGTTTTCCAACTAGCCACCTGAAGAAGCTGCGTACCATCCCTTCTCACTTCGTCCTCCCATCTTAGCATGGGTCTTCCAACTCGTCTCCTTCCACCTGGGTGTCCATTCATTATTATTTTAGGGACACGTGAATCAGGCATTCGCTGTACTTGTACAGCCTGTCTCAATTTAAGCAGTGTGTTGACATGTTTGGGGCTTGAAATATGATATAAAGTTCATCGTCAGTTCGAATACGCCACTGATCACCCTCTCTCACCGGTCGACAGATTCGACTCAGCATTTTCCTTTCAAAGATATCCAGCATCTCTGCCATTCTTAATGCAAGCGTAAGTGCCTCACACCCATAAGCTAACACAGCACTATGAGTGTTTTATTTATGGTGATATTACAGTCTTTCTATTATGGACGCTACATGATTTGAACACTGGCAGCATGGAGAAATATGTTCTGTTGGATGCGGTGATTCGTTTTCGAATTTCTGTAGGATCTTCGTTACTCTCTGTTAGACTTCCCAGGTAGGTGAACTGCTCCGTCACTTCAAAGGAGTAATAATCTTAATATTGGACACTGACTCTTGCCATTGTTTTTGTTTTATCATCATTAGAGCGGATAGCGCGCTGGGCTAGCAACCCAGAGGTCGCGAGTTCGAATCCTGCCACGACCGATTTCCATTCACCTATAGTACAAGCATTTATGCTTAGTTTAGGGAATGTATAAGGATGTATATGTACTTGTTATACAAGGACATATTCATTCTTAAAAAAAAAAAAATTTGCAATCCCACATCCCGTGCTGTAGTTTCCAATGGATCAAAGACCTCTTTAATGACTGCTATTGATCTACCTATAATGTTGATGTCATCCGCATATCCCACTATATTTGGCTACTTTTTAAGAAAATATTGGAGCCTGTATCTAGCATAGTTCTTCTTATGACATGTTATGGCACAATATTGAAAAAAATAGGCGCCAGTCCATCTCTCTTTTCCAATATCTGTGACACCGAAAATTATTCCGTCAGCTCTCCGTCTACTTTAACTTGACATCTTAAATCTGTCATTGTTGATTTGACAAGTAAAACAGTTTTGAGGGTATAATTTGGAATTACATAAGTATATCGTATAGGCTTTCCCGGTCTATGCTATCATATGTTTGTTTGAAGTATACGAGGACATCCAGATCAAATTTGCCATTTGGTATGTTTAAATTATTTTTGTTTTTATATAATACTCAAATATACATTCATATGGAGAAAAACAAGGATACGAAATAACACGCTATGTGAGAAATGTTAGGTATCAATAATTTAGAAAATAAAACACCAAAATAACATCTCAATGTGGGCAAGGGAAAATCCATAATCTAAAGATAGGTACTCAACTGAATAATTTAACAACAAGATGCAGATGTTTCATTGCTAACTTAAAGAAAATCGTATCTTGGAACTATATACCAACTTATTATGTACCTACTTTATAATTTATCAAAGGTTTCTGACCTCTAAAATATCACTTTATATGCTAAGACAACTTTTACATCAGAATATTTTTATCGGACACCTGACATTAAAAAGTACATACTTTGTCATTGATTCTTCCTATAATAAAAATAGTTGGTTTTATATTTAAAGAAGAATAAAGGTGTGTTTTCATGGCGTTGAAAAACTTGTTTACATAAATCAATAGAAGATCCTTAAGACATCAAAGGAATATGTATACGATAATGAACATATAGAATATACATACATAATTCAATGTTTTATTGAATGAATTGCGTAACAACTAATAACGTTGAGCGTAATGTGATAAAATTGATTATACATAGGTACCTATAGTAATTTGCATACCAACACACCTGAATGGCATTATTAGGTAAGGAGTAGTTAGTCTAACATCAAATTACACCGACCAATACTATTACATACACATCTGTGGTTACCGTTGCAAATATTACGGTAATAATATATTTATGGCCTAATCGACTTCATAATGTGAATTTAGCAAATTTGCAGACTTCGAGCTTTAAGCCATGTCTGGGTAAACCAGTAGTATACAAAACATATCTTCGGGTGCTAACTGCTAACCTTACAGAATGAGAATGTTAGTACATGTGTGTTAGGCAAATAATGATAGAGATTGACGAATGAGATGACCCAATAAATGAGAAGGTTTTTGTTTACATCAAGAAACAGAAAAAAAAATTGAAACATAGTGAATCATTATGCTTAATATCAATTGACATACGTAGATACACTGCGTCTTCATAATTAAAACGAATATCTGCAATCTAAATTAATACAATGAAGGTTGGGGAAATTCCTTATCATTTATACATTTTCCTCAAAACCACAGTCCAACGACGGCGTTAGACATTACAACATTCAAACATAGTGTAAATACGATAAGTTTGAATTTATCCACAATCGTTATCAAAAAGCGCCAAAATAAAAGATCACAAACATCATAACGTTAACAGTAAGTTGTATCACTTAGAAAATATTACGTAAGACGTTAAAAAAATCCATATAAATCTTCGAAAGCTTCATCCAAGGTAATGTACCACTATTATGTAGAATTGATACGTGTACAATATTTTTGTGAATATTCAACAATCATTTACCTATAATATTTATTTATTTATTTATAAACGGCATAAATTGCCTTTTACATAAATACTTACATAAAACACATATTCATAAAAATATATAGAATAAGAAAAAAAATAGTTATAGGTACACTTGCAAAAAATATATATGTACCAAAACAGATATAAATTCAAGTAAAAATAAAAATATAAGCAAACATAAAAAAGATATACAAATGGACTCAAAAAAAATAAAATAAATAAATAAAACATTAAATAATAAGTATTTTGAATACAAAAAATAACAGTAGCAGCAGCGTTATGTAAATCTTCATATAAATAAAGTAGACCTCGTTATAAATAAAAAAAATAAACATTTAACATTTACTTTTATTGTAAAACATCTGAATATGCAAATATAGATATACATTCGCATTTTTAAAAATTATACACAATGAAAGGACGCAAACAATATTACTACAAACATTATAACAGGTACAATAAACTCAATATAAATAAGATATTATGTTAAGTGTAAAGAAATAAATATAACGATAGGCCTTAAACTATTTCTACAGCAAATGGACGATTATTATTGAACTATATATAAACATTTACATTTTATAAAACAAGCACATATTATATATTACCAAAACCAATTGAAAAATGCACGTATTGGTCCAAAAATGGTTATTATAAAAACAAATTAACGGCGCCGGCGCGGCGTGGACCCATGAATATAATATTTAAAGAAATACCAAGTGATATGACGAACAAGTGAAATAAATGCATAAAAAAATATAATCTTGCAGTTAAATAAAGTTTAGTTATTGATACATAAATTAAATTACAAATAATGAAAATAATAATCATCCGAACGATATCGCAGTTTTCCATAATCATATTTTGAAAATTTAATAAAAACATTTGTAGTTAATTTTATGTGTTCTATTTTCTAAACTATTTTATGTGTTCTCTCTGCCTACCCCGCGAGGGACATGGCGTGATGGTATGTATGTATGTATGTAGTTAATAATGTTCTAAGAAAGGGTATCAGGTTATGTATAGTAAAATAACAACGCTAAATCCCATATCAGAACGACGAAGACGAAGAAGTGAATTGATATATCAACGTGATTATTTGTACGTATTATTTATGTATGTAGGTTTGTATTTAAAATATTGGATATGTATAAATTATGTATTATTATATAAGAACACGAAAATCTTGACATAGTTAGATCTGATGTATCAGACATTCACCTTATTTTTTACGATATTTGGCAACGTCCTAACTCAAAGATTAATAATTATTATGTGAATTACGAAATAGTATAATTAAACGTTTGCTGTTTATAAAATATCACCACCAAAAAAAAATTAAAGAAATAAAATTTGACATCTGAAAATTGACACAAAATTGTAAATATATAAATGTCAAAAAGATTTTTACAAATTAAATAATTAAAGAAATGTAAACCCAATTACAAAGGTCAACGTGGAAAGGATTGTATGTAATTATTCGGTAGAATTTATCTAAAGATTTCTCCAATTTGTATCAATATTGAACTATTTTATGTGGTATATATAATTACCAATTTACTAACTTAGTCGAAATAATACTATATTTTGTAAGTGAATAGGTAACGATTTATGCGTGTATTAAAAAAAATTGACATTCAAAATTGTATGTCATGAACTCTAAATACGAGTCGATATGTCATGAAAATCAACTTCGAAATGTCACAATGATTTAATAGATATTATGATTATATACACTATTGGCTCATTAGCAAAATAATTATTAAAGTTATAACAATAAACCTACCAACATGACATATATTATGTAACTTTGTTCATTATATTTTATGTTTTATGAACGTGAGTCTAATGACCGCACCAGAAAATAATGTATTACAAAATGACGACCTTGATAATTAATTATGACATTATGCCAATATTTTCAATATAATACACGAAGAAATATTTTTTGACGAAAAACTACAAATTAGAGAACGCAAATATCAGTAGCTTTGTTTCCCATTAGGGATGCTGAGTAGACACGAGTTGGTTTTCTTTAAATGAATTACTGAAAGTTAAAACTACAAATTAGAGAACGCAAATATCAATAGCTTTGTTTCCCATTAGGGATGCTGAGTAGACACGAGTTGGTTTTCTTTAAATGAATTACTGAAAGTTAAAACTACAAATTAGAGAACGCAAATATCAGTAGCTTTGTTTCCCATTAGGGATGCTGAGTAGACACGAGTTGGTTTTCTTTAAATGAATTACTGAAAGTTAAAACTACAAATTAGAGAACGCAAATATCAGTAGCTTTGTTTCCCATTAGGGATGCTGAGTAGACACGAGTTGGTTTTCTTTAAATGAATTACTGAAAGTTAAAACTACAAATTAGAGAACGCAAATATCAGTAGCTTTGTTTCCCATTAGGGATGCTGAGTAGACACGAGTTGGTTTTCTTTAAATGAATTACTGAAAGTTAAAACTACAAATTAGAGAACGCAAATATCAGTAGCTTTGTTTCCCATTAGGGATGCTGAGTAGACACGAGTTAGTTTTCTTTAAATGAATTACTGAAAGTTAAAAATGTAAATACAACAGGAACCGTTGGTAATATTGTTTGTCGCCCAGGGACCACTTATATAGGGTATCAACTTAAAATTAATTCATATGCACGTCTTCGTTAAATCAAAAAAGGTTTACTTATACCTTGTGCTACTGTAGGGCGATATTTGTCATAAATTAAACTGATACATTTTCGTAGATTATTGGGGGTTTTGCTCAATACGCGAGATCTTAACGCACGATTAGACCAAGTATCAAGGTTGCAATGTAGGTACCTACTAATGCAATCGGCGGCGATAGACTTTTACTACATTTGAACAAAAAAGTTCAATAAATAATCCAACTGTTGATTTGTTCATGAGAAATTAATTCTTTAAACATATCGACAAAGTATTGACAAAAGCCAAGATACGCGAGATTTGTATGCCAGGTCTATATTTTTCGTGGTTATTTCAACTTTATAACTTTATATCTATAACTTTCGTGGTTATTTTAACTGTAGCGCCATTGCTGATGATGATATATGTATGTTCCACACATGGATTTACTCGTAATTCGGAGTAGAACATTTAGTGTGTCTGTGTGTGTATCCTTTATAACTTTTGATCCGCTTGATTCACAGAACTTTTAACTTGAGAAAGTATAGAAAAAAAGACACCCTATCCTATTCTTATATACACACCTACATAGAAAACAAATTATCTTCAATAATTTGGATATATGGGTTTGTATTTTTTGGACGTACCTATACGTCAACTATACATACTATCGTTATCGACAGTTAGATGTCATGTGTTACATGAAACTAGTATAATATCACGTTAAAACGAGTGGGTTGTGGTTAAACTCATATCATGGACTAAGTCAGAGAGAAGGATGTTGGTGGAGAATGTTTGCGAATACCATGGACTGCAGAATCAGTGTCCATACTGAACAAACTACTGACAAGTATGGAGATAGATCACCTGTAGATAATCTACCAGCAGCATACCTTCCTATCCTTCAATATTTTGAACATATTATTGGAAGTCAATGAAGAGAGAAGACTCACCTAATATATTTTTGGATCCCAACTTGGAGAGGTTGCGGAACTGGTAGTAGCCATACAGTATGGCGAGGCACCTGACGAACGTCATGACCACGGCGTCCGCCGCATGGTACTCGGCCTCGAGCCACCCACACTTGTCAGTCCATCCCCCGCAGGGGAGGCGGGCGGCCGCGTGCGCCGCGGGTTCTCGCTCGACGGCCAGCGCGCACGCCGCCGCTGTCAGGGTGCCCACGATCACCTCCCAGGGGTGCGAGGCGCACAGCTCGCCATGAAGACGGAACACTCGCGACACCATGCCCGCGACGAAGGGGTAGGCCGACGGAGGCCCACACTACACCAGCTGAAATAAATTAAAAGATAAATTAATAAAGATTCGTAAATATCATAGATGATACAAGTACCTACCTTTTATAATCTTAAACGACAAAGTGTGCAAGTTTCGAAAAAAAAACTGCCAGAAAACGTATATAACACTGCACTGGACTATAGAGTTCCTGTCAAAAGACCAAAAGGGCGTCCCAAAAGAGCTTGGTGGCGGAGGATATTAGGGCATGCAATGTCTTTGAAGACGATGCTCGGAACGATGCTGAAGAGAACTGATCCCACCACCATGTGGGATAAAAGCTAAGGAGCTCTAACTATTTATTTACTTAATGTTGTTCTCGGGTAACTAACAGGTACTATGCAAAATATTAATTAAACACGCACCCAATAACAAGTTGACACATTCTGGAGACTTCTGGAGATTAATCGTCTCATAGACCCAGAGTCAGTTTGAAAACAGTGTGCGTTGCTAAACCGTGTGCATTTGGAGTACACGTGCCTTGAATTCAACACGAGTTTTTTAGTGCATTAGCGCAACAAACTAGTGCCTAATTTGAGGCAGTACTTGCCTCCTAATCAACACGGAAAGGTAAATACGCTGGAGACGAGATCTGTGAGACGATAAATATAACAAGTCTCCAGAATATGGTACCAAGATATTGTATGCGTGTTAAATTAATATTTGACATGTCTCCAGAATGTGGCACCATGTTATTGTATGCATCTTAAATTAATATTTGACATAGTAACTGTTAGTTGATAAAGAAGCAAAACAAAATAAAAGCTACACAAAATCAAAACTAATGGGTTGTCATATCTGATCGATGCTTAAAACTCTTCTAGTGATGAGCAAACGCATATTACACTTGCATATCCAACCTTGAACTGTGATTTGTTAATACACATACATCCTGGGTTTCAACTTAACAGCTCACACAAAGAAAATTCACCGAAAGAAATTTGAATTGGTGAATGTTGCTATTGCGTAAAGTGATCACTAAAACCAACCGACGACAGGTCATAAGCCCTGAGCTGCGTTCACAATGAACGCCGAGTGCACTTAGTGACGCTCTAAGCCGTTCATAATGACCGGAAACAGACAGTCGCGTTCAGGTTGAACGTCTAGTATACGCTCCAAACGTTTTGTATACATAATAGTCGCATCTGTATACGCTCTGACAGTTATAGTATTTGCTGAATTCTATTATATCTGTGGTAAGATGACATCTATTTGTTTCTGTGGTGTCTATTATGCATTCACAAAGAGATTAATATAGGAGAAATACCATTCAAAAGTTTCCAATAAAAGGTCAGAGAGCATTTTTTACTCTACTGCCCAATTGTTGTCTTTCGATGAAAATATAACCTAAAAAGACATAAGTATGTATGATTAATACCATTTGACATTTAAAACGCCCGATGCTGCGTTCGCATTGAAACGTCATACGAAAGCGTTCAGAGAGATTAGTGTGAAAAACGCCATAATCTGCAACTTCAGGTACATCCGACACTCGACGTCGAGTGTTATATCTAACCGCAGCCCTGTACGAATATCTTAGTAGTTTTCTTTGCTTCCATATACAATTTCTCTTCCTACATCTCTATAAAGATACTCTTAAAGTACCTAAAGTACATACATGTTTCATTGTTCCCATATATATATTTTATATATACCATCCAATAGTAGCTATGAAGTTAAATAGAAGGAAACGATAATGCAAATCAAAGCAAATTTTGAACTTGACATCCCGACACACAAAATGCGAGTGTAGGTCAAAGATAGTAGTCATTTTGATTGGAGTTCAAATTGAATTATCGAAAATACCAATCAACCGGGGACCCTCGAGCTATTGACTGGGAGTCATGATTACGTCGACAAGGACGTGTTGATGAACTGTAGGAAGGTCTTCAACACTGAACATCGTCTCCTTGTTATGTTTGTTGTGACAATAAACAATAATTGAAGAGCAATTCTTTGAAAGGGGAAAGGCTCAAATTAATTCATTTTTATAAAGCATTGAACCGTCACATGAATATTAATAAATTGGTGTTTAATTGGCGACAAATCAAAATAATTAATCCCTATTGAATGCAAGGTTTGCAATAAGGACTTCAGATGTTTGATGGCAGACGTGAAATGCAATTCAGCGACCATAAACTCTTCAACTCTCATAACCTGTGAGATATATTGAACAGAAAGACACATTCATCATATAATTACGTCATTTCCTTAATGTGATAGGCAGATATGATCGAACGCTTCTTTATTCCTGCACATCCATGGTTTACATAAATTTATAAATCTCTCACAAACATGCTAGTAGATATTTCAGGTTCTTTCTTCTTACAATATACATATTATCATCACAGGGTTAAATCCCTTTTTAAGTGACCCCTATCTTTCACTGCATCCTCGAATATATATATAGTTTTTGTCCACCGTCTGCTGCTCATTCTTTCAAGGTATTACACCAATTTACAATTGTATTTATAATATTCACCTTTGTCTTTTGCTCTCTTCTTGTGCATATATGACTTATTTATGTTATATTTTTCATCATGCAACCGACGGTATGGCGTATCTGCGGAGACTTCGAATTTGTTGTTAAATTATTATATTAGATTAAAACTGTAAACTGTAATATACAGCTGTTAGTCTTCCAAAAAAATATGAATGAATCGTTAGACGAAAAGAAAATCATATATTTAAAGGTTGTCTTTTTAAAAGAAAAATTTATGTGGCATAGTGGTACCTAAGTTGTTATTCGATACTTGTGTGTGTTCGTTTTCCAGCAGTGTTATTCCTTCAATTGAATGGAAACACCAGTTAGTTGGGAGAAATTTCCACTCGGTAAAAAAACTAATCACTTGAACAGAGTGCGAGGAAGCATAAATATTATTATAATTAATTTATGTTGGATAATATATTGTCGTGGAGACATACTACATGCATTTATGAGTAGGTATATGTTGAACGGACTATAACACATTTTTATTTCGGAAATAGAAAATAAGTAATAGGAATATATTCATAAATACTGATTTGCATGATTTTAATTAATCAAACGATAGAATTATAGATTGTCAGATGTCAGCTAGTCAACTAGTGACCTATAAAGACGGATAGTGCTATGTACCAAATGTCGCTGATTCGAAAATGATATTGACATAAAGAGGTAGATAACACACTGACACACACACACTCGTATTAATTCACTTTGATAATTTACTTTGCACATGCGAAACATGTCATACATACATAACTAAACAATTTTTACTCTTCGCTGTTACGGAGAAGTGGAGAGTTATGACTTATGAAGCGTATTTTTACACCAATTTATAAACAGTCATCATGTAGAGAGTGCACACAATTGTACTCAAGTAACATAAGTGCACTCAAGTACAGATTATGTTTGCTGACTTTCAAAGCGATCCATGGCATGGCTCCCACGCATCTTTCAGACTTCTGCATCCCTCTCACCGTAAAAGAGCGACAACAAACACTTCGATCAGTCACCACATCCATGATTGGCAAGTTAACTGAAATAAATATGTAGAGTCAACACTACATCCTTCGGTGATCGTGCTTTTACTGTGGCTGGACCAGCCTCGTGGAATAAACTACCACCTGAACTGAGGCGAATCGCTATTCAGAATACACCTGAAAACTCACTTCTTTCGCGAGTCTTACAAAAACCTCTAATATCGCCCTTGAGGTGAGGTTATCACAAAAATGGCGCTATAAAAATCATTCAAATTTATTATTATAATTAGTTTTGTCATGGTGCTTTTATGAGTAGGTACAGCCCAAACAATAATTTCGATCGACTTCATATGGATATCACATTATGTCAAGTGCATTAACTTAGAGCTAAGTTTTCATAGATAACGATCAAAATCTTTTCTACAATTTCACTTGCCAAAAGATGCAAAGTGCTCTCGCGTAGGGTAGTTGAGTTTATTTGTCTATAAGAATGTTTACAATAGAAATGTATTACAAAAAATGCAATGGAATTTTCAACGTTAAAAGAAGAAAAAAATATAAACCATCTATGTATGTGGTGTAAAGTTAAGTGTTGGCCACATCCCACTAGTTTATTTACTAATATTTGAACATCTCATACATTGTACAATTTAATGTCCTATTTTCGAACGTCATTTTGATTGAATCTCCATCGCATTCACAAATTGCATGAGTTTGGTCCATCGTTCCTTCCTTATACGTCAATCTTAATTTGATTTTATTTTCCTTCGGCGCAAAGTAAATACTGCATGTCTACATTTTGAGTTAAAGTATATTGATTGCCATTGTCTGATCACTGATCAGTTTGTTTGTTTTTTTTTTATATATGTGACATAACGATGCAACTATGATGCAGGAGAAATTCACTGGAACCCCTTCAGAACGTCTCCACTACAAACAAGGTCCACATTCATCAATCATTATTCGTTTATAGACGAAAAAATAATGCACGAGTCACGGTTGGTATGTACTTATATTGACAACAATATCAATTTAGTATTATGACAATCAAATATTTGGGTTATAACTATGAATCGTCCATCATATCAAGGCCTCGTATCAATCTTCATATTGATAACACAGCCATGTCGAGTTAATATTAATATAATGCTTTCGCTTAAAAAAAGATAAATATTTCGCAGGAAATGCCCATTAGATACATAATATCAAGAGAGGAAATTTAATTCAAAATAAGCATACATACTACCAAGGGTAGGTTTTTTAAAGTTATTTAACAAAATAACGTAAAATACATTTTGAAACTAATAATAATAACGAACACTTCCTTGCACTCTGCGCAAGTGGCGAGTTTATTGCCATATGGCAATTTTTTCCAACTAACCAACTGTGCCACAGCAATTACAATTGAAACTACAATTTTTTTATAAAACTTTTAAGTACCTACCTATATTTGTTTACATGTTTATTTTTTTACACATAATTTTTACACTGGCGGAACTGTTGCCAAACGGAAATTTCTTCAACCAACCAATGTGGATGATTATATACAATACAATGTGTACTATAGCAATAAGGTTATGACATAAGAAGCTTGAACAATCGATGAGCATGTATGAGACGATGCATGGATGTAAAGGAAGCCAGAAATGTGTGCAAAAATAGAGAAGTATGGCGCTCGGTTCTCTCTGCTTACCCCGTAAGGGACATGGCGTGATGGTATGTATGTATATGTTAGATGAGAGAGCCGACGTAATATCATGACTTAGACTATTCCATAGCTTTGCTGAATGTACTTTAAATGAAGAGCTAAAAAATTAGTACTATGAATTGGAATAGATAGTAAAGCACGTTCAGCAGATCGGAGTTGACGCCCGTGGCTTGAAAGATAAGAGAAAACTGAGGTAATTTTGGATTAGAAAGTACATTGTATAACAATGACAGGATATGTATGTTACGTCGTTGTCGTATCTTGGCCAAATGAAATAGATTACGATTAGTCCAAAGATAAAACGGATGAAAGGATTTTGAAGGCGTCGATAAACCAAATCTGTTGAATATGGAATTAATTTAAACTTAATTTTCTTACATTATATGCCTTTTCGAGCAACTAACAAGTCAAATTTGTCAAATATCAATTTCACACGCACACAACAGCGCTTTAGTTGGTTGGAAGAAATTGCCTAATTGCAATAAGCTCACCAGTGTGCAATATATTTGTTTATATTATATAAATAAAATAAAATAAATACTAACAAGTCACTTTACTTTGAGAACTTATTGTCTTACAAATCCAGATCGAATATATAGTTCAAACTGAGTCTACAACGGTAATCGATCCCGGGACTTTTGACTCAGGAGCCAAATATCCAACTAACCGAGCCACGAAGGATAAGTTATTTCAATCATACATACAATTCAGGGATTATAACAAGAAAGACTGTTAACATAACAAATTATAAATTCTTTGTTTTCAAATAAAGAAATAAAAAATCCAGTTAATAAGAATTACCTACTACATTATTTAAATGGGCCACAAACTAAAAATAGATCTTAAGCTTTGCAAAAACCAAGAAGTATTATGTTATTTTGTCATCAGTCGTTATTTATAACAAAAAAATATTCAAATTTGTTCACTTTAAAATATAATCCTTGACTAAAAATGATCATTTCTCAGAGAAAATCTTAAAATTGTTGAAAAGAGCAATTTACTTAAAAAAATCAAATATATTTTGAAAGCGTATAAAAATATAAAAAAAAAAACGAATATCGTTGATGTTTTAGTTATTAAATATTTTGTTGACTTTTACATGTTATTTATATTTCAAATACTACGCCG
Source organism: Molanna angustata (assembly GCA_963576475.1). Classification (NCBI taxonomy): domain Eukaryota; kingdom Metazoa; phylum Arthropoda; class Insecta; order Trichoptera; family Molannidae; genus Molanna; species Molanna angustata. The sequence continues at coordinate 20,870,889 of OY754967.1, read as the reverse complement.
TGGCATGGTGATTCAAGATTTTTTCACTATTTTTTTTTTAAAGTTCCAGGGTTTCTCATTTTTTAGGACAAACTGCAGTTAGGTATTTCATTTTTTTTAAATATCGCACTACGTCGAAATACCCCAACTGGATAATTTGTAAAAATTGAATTTAGTGACATCGTTTCATACAATTTGTATGGCAGTATACAAAATACCTACGGGGACTCTTTATAGTTTGATACTTAATCTTCATGCATACATAGGTACATAGCATCAAGCTGTTTACATATTCAGGATAGGAAAAAAAGGACTGACCTCCGCAATATCCTATCCTGACATATATGTTTTGTATAGAAAAAATATCTTAAAATATTCAATAATTTGGATTTAAAATATTACAGTTTGGTACGTATTCTATAACTACTTACTATCGCCATCGACAGTTGGACCTCATGTGTTACATGAAACTAATCTGTTTATGTGTATTTTAAAATAAGCATTGAACTTCTAAACCTTGACTGGTACTTCATATCACTTAAAACAGTCAGATTCAAGTAGCTTCCAATAACATTATTTGCATATTATATCCACCAAATTTGAGATATTAACATATTCTTCAATGAAAGTTTTTACTGACTATTATCATTCATTTTTAATCAGTTATTTACCATCTTTGGTTGATTTCGTCATCCATTAGCGCTTCGTTATTTCGTTATGCTAATTCCATTTCCACACAGGCGCATGCGCACGATATGCAGAGATGGAAAGATCTAGTCAAGGTACCGATTGTAAATGTATTTATACTATTCACTATCTGTCTACTTGGTAATAATATTAATGAACAAGAGTTATCCGCCGAAATAACTAGTAGATATGTGAAAAAGTCATGACATTAAATTAATATTCGAATAATTATTATTAAAAAACATAGATAAATTGATGCATAGAAGAAGGTACCTACTGCACGTACAATAAATTAAAGAAAATGTCAATATTGACGGTGTCTAATGTGTAGAACTCCATTATAATATGTAGGTATTTTTTTATCGAACAAAAATGATTATGGTTCTACATGTATGACCAGTTGATAAGGGCCTTGTCAGCCGATGCAGTCGTCCTATTATAAGGAAAATATACATATAGAACCAGCAAGATTTGGGATGCTCAAGGGGCTTTTGTTGGCGGCAGAGGATGTATAGACCAATTTTTTTCTTGACGTATGGTCACAGAAAAGGTTTTGGGTAAAAACCAAAAACTTTTCTGCGCCTTTATAGACCTTGAAAAGGCCTATGATAAAGTTGTAAGAGAAAAACTATGGAATATACTATCGATGTACGGAGTGAAGAGTAAGCTGATACGTGCAATCGCTTCATTATATGAGAACAGCAAAGCATGTGTTCGTGACGTTCGTGTTAACGACACAACAACTTGGTTCTCTATAAATAATGGCGTTAGACAGGGGTGCGTGTTGTCCCCTTGGCTCTTTAATCTCTACATTGATTTCTGCATAAGAGCCCTTAAGTATGAAAGTAAGGGTCTGAAACTGAGTACTGTAACAGTACGTGATCTGATGTATGCAGACGACAAAGTATTGTTAGCAGAAAGTATGGAAGAGTTACAGTATCTTGTAAGTATGGTATATGAAGGATGCATAGAAAACGGACTTAAAATGAATGCCAGCAAATCAAAGGTAATGGTCTTTGAAAAGAGTGAAAGCAGAACAGTGTGTCAAATAAAAGTAGAGAATGAATGGCTTGAACAAGTCGATGAGTATGTCTACCTGGGTAGTATGTTCCAACGGAATGGACGGCCTGATAAGGATATTGAAAGAAGAGTTATGGCAGGAAACAGAGTGAATGGAGCACTTAGACCAGTTATGAATGATCGCAACATATCAAGAGACGCTAAAGTTGCCATTCATAACGCAATCGTAGTGCCAACCCTGACGTATGCAAGTGAGACCTGGACATGGCAGAAGTCGCACGAAAGCAGAATAAATGCAGTTGAAATGAGATCGTTAAGAAGGATTTGTAATAGAACGATGTATGACCGGGTAAGAAACGAGGATATAAGGAAAGAATGTAAGATTAAGAAAGATGTCATTACTAGAATGAAAGTGAACACATTGAGATGGTTTGGTCACATGGGGAGAATGAATGAGGAGCGCCTGACGAAGAAAATATACAGAGCGGAAAGGAATGGAATGAGAGGTCGGGGACGCCCAAGAAAGGGATGGCACGACCATGTGAACGAAATTTTGAAAGACGGAAATGTTAGAAGTGTGAGCAATAGACGAACATGTATGAGACGATGTATGAATGTTGATGAGGCGATGAATGCGTGTCAAGATAGAAAAATGTGGCGTTCGGTTCTCTCTGCCTACCCCGTGAGGGACATGGCGTGATGGTATGTATGAACCATAATCATTTTTGTTTGGTTAAAAAATACCTAGTAAAATTAAACAAACATAAATTATAGGTAGGTAATGTACTAATTGTGTAATATCTTTACTTAATGTGCTTATTCATACCTGTTACACAAAAATATTGCATCTTGTATGAAAATATCTAGCGAAAATGTGTATTTTTATACTTAAATCATAAAAAAATGTTTTTCTTAATAAAAAATGATTGAGAAACTCTGAAATTTTTTTTGAAAAAAAAAAACTTTTTTGTGATTTTATATTTGTCTATATTTATACCAATATTCAACGTTCTAACTTTTATGGTTTTTGATATATATGGAAAAATAAAGTAATACATTTAATAAGATCATGTAATACATTTAACGGTTTCAACGACATTGATTTGTTTCATAATACGTTTTTAAATTTTAGGACTTCCATTACAAACTCTTTACTTCGAGCGTCATCGTAGTGCGTGCGCCCCTCCCCCACCCCCCTCCCCCCTTACTGTCTTCATTTTCCTTTTCCCATTAATCAAGCATAACTCATTCAATTTTTTCTTTTACACTTTTAGTTTCAGTTCAGTTTAGTTTCATGAGCTAATAGTAATATTATGTAAACTTTGCTGGCTAATTTTTTGGTTATATGTGTATAATATTTTTGTTTTGTATTGCTGTATGTTTACCGAAATATATAAAATAAAATAAAATAAAAATTCAAAATTTCATAACCCCTGACTGAAACAAAAATTAAAAATTCTGAATATGAAAGTTTTGTAGGCCTATAACTATATATGTATTCTGAAATTTTGGGCTCTGTAAATTTAGTGGATCAAAAGTTATAAGTGACGGACGGACACACAGACATTAAATGTTCTACTCCGAATTGTGAGTAAATCCGTATATAGAACATATAGGTATGCTGCGAAGCCTCTAAGTTGGTGTTTTTTGATTTCAAAGTTGGAAAAACCGTGAAAATATAGACCCTGCATATAAATCTCGCGAATCTTGGCTCGATACTTTGTCGATATGCTAAGATAATAAAATTCTCTTGAACAAATCGGCAGTTTTTTTTACGGTACCTCATGAACTTCTTCTGAATTTGCTCCAACATATCAGAATATTTTCTTTGGTAGGGCGCCCAAACTGCGCTTCCGTACTCCAATTTGGTACGTACCATACAGTTGAAGATATTTTTCAATGCTTCATGGTTTGAAAAGTATCTTCCAAGGCGCATTGTTTAGAGTTGAAGTATCCAATTGATTTTATTTTACAAATTTATTTATCTTTATATACGAAAATCTCGTGTCACGATGTTCGTACACGCTAATGAAATTTTCTAAATTAGTATGATTAGTTCCGGATTGAAAGATAGGACAGTTTTAGACCCGATAGGTGGCGCTGTTATTGAGATAAAAAAAATCAACATTTCATGATGATTTTTTCATGATGAAAAAAATCAATTTATTCATTTAAAAATATATATAGACAAATTTTGACTTCCCTACGCCCCCCCCCCCCCTCCAAGAATTTTTTAATCGACAGAGAATATGAAAATCTACCGGCTAAGTTTCGTTGAGCAGCACAAAACTGAATTATCAGCGCCTTTGGAATAATCTTGAATCTTCCCTATTTTTTTTAAATCGTGTAAACCTACACACGTTAGATGGGTTGATAGTCAATATTAGATGCGTCGATGGCAGAGCGGTTAGTGCGCTGGGCTAGTAATCCAGTGGACGCGAGTTCGAATCCTGCCTCGACCGATTTCGTTCACCTATAGCACAAGCATTTATGCATATTTTAGGGAATGTAGGAAGATGTATATATGTACTTGTTTAACAAGGACATATTAATTTTTTAATTTTTCAAAAAAAAATGTTTAGATTTTTGTAACATGCGCCAAAATTATAATAAATAAATATAAATGCGTACATTTTTTATGTTTATGTTTTTATTCGATGAGTTAATGAAATATACACATTTTGAACATTATGATGTATGCTGGACGTCGAAATGGATAGTGTGTGTTTAAAAACGTCAAGCGTTTTTATACTACTGTGAATGTTTCCGCATAAACCACACACATAAACAAAATGTTAGTAACGTTTGTGGTCAAGAGAACAAACAATATGAGCATTATTTTGTAAAACGTGTGGGCAAATTGAATTGTTTTTCGTTTTCTAGCAGTAAAATATTTCCTATTTTTCTGATTGTCACTAAGTTAATAGTGATTGCAAATAAGTATATTGGACGCTAAATATATTTTTCAATTTTGTACCATATTATTGTAACGTGTATTATTGTCTCAATGTATGTTCCGATTTATCGAGTTCCATGATGATTTCGATTCAGAATACTTATAGGTTCCGGAAAATTCAAACATTTCCTACAGTCATCATCTATTATACTTTAGTTATACGTTTTTTTGTTAATATTTATCTCCAAGTCGAAATGCTATCATATTATGTAAAAAAAACATCTATATCAGTGATTCCCTAACAATGGTACGCGTACCACTGGTGGTACGCGACAATTATTAAGGTGGTACGCAAGCAACCATGGCCATAGGGCATACACAGTAAATCAGTAAATAATTAGATAAAACGTTTTTAAATTTCGAGCTCTGACACGATTTGTTTTCATTCAATTTTGTAACTGAAAATGAACTAACAGTGAGTGAAAATATTATCAATAACAAGTAGAGCTGTGTGAATTTTGGCTAAAACTTAAAAGAGCTGTCCAGAAAAGCGTTACTGTTTCTGATTCCATTTACAACCACGTTTCTCTGTGAGAGCGGATTTTCAATTTGCGATTAAAATTAAGTACACATGAGCCAGATATTTCCTATCTTGTCTCGAACATGCAGCACCATTTTTCGCGCTAAGAATTTTTTTCCTATAATTAATAAATGATGCTGTTGTCATAAACAGTTGTTACAGTTTTTATTACTTTGAAGGTTTTTTAACGGTTACAGTTCAGTGGTACGCTACTGATTTATAATTTCGTGTGTGGTAAGCGAAATTTAAAGTTTGGGAACCACTGATCTATATAATATTATATCCGCAATGCAATTTTCAATACTGTGAACATGAATCAAACGAAATCATGTCAATGTTAGGATAAGATAATACAGATCCTCTGGTAAATCTGGAACTTGTCCATTGGCTTTCATGATTCTTAGAATTTTCTTGCCAGTGACAATTCGCACCTGAGCAAAACCATGTGAATCGCTCAAAACTACACCAATTTGAGAAGGTGTCAATTTTTTGCTCAATTTAACATTGTCATCTTTAGGATAATCTCATATTATGTAACTGATGACCATTTATATGATTATTATCGATGACATTACCTACTGTCAATTGAGTTAAACTCGTGTCAATATGTCATCCGCTTGACACTTCATTTTATGCACTCAAGACTTAATATTTATAAAATATATTTGATTGAATTTAACTTAAATTACTTAAATACAGGTCGATCGTAAATCCGGTAAATCATGCTTTGCCATGCAATTCAAGACACATGAAATTGCTAGCTATGATCCGTCATTTTGTGAAACGTTCATTTTTGTATTTATCGACCATATTATCGACTGACAAATCAGTAAGTAGGTACCTATGTACATTGTACAATGATGTTCGTAAGAAGCAAATGAGATGTAAAACTAAGAAACCGTTTTGAACATCTGGTATATATAAATCATGATTAAAAATCGGATAGATTATTGCAGTCAAGCAAGTTAAAAATCTCACGCAATTGTGGTCAATCGATAATTTGCTCGCCGCACGGATTCAATTTTAATCACGATCAAGTCGATCAACATTAAACTATTGCTAGTGATGAAAAAACTGGATTGGTTGTAGAGCTAGTGGTGAGTTTAGATATGGACAGTATTTCATTAGAGTAGATTGGCTAGTTAAAAGTGCTTCTTACACCTCATGTTTATTTGGAACTGCGTGCACAAAAACGTCGACATATAAACAATGTATGTATCACTATATGTACATAGGTACCTAAATCAATATATTTTTTTATTTTTATTTTATTTTATTTCCGGGAAATTTAAAGTACCTGTAATTTTTTATTTATATGCATTAGTATAAGACTAAAACCAATAACAAATTTCCATATTATTAACAATAAATTTTGACTGCTGTGCTACATATGAAAAACATTTATATCTGAATGATAAATATGTACCACCTATCATTGAAATTAAGAAAAAAGGTTGATAATAAAAAAAATCGAAGCAAAATTTATATCAAATTAACGTATTTGCCTCCAAAAAATGTCTGATTTCAATGATCAAGTTTGAAAAATAAAAAAAACGAGTTTTTCAACGATTTTTTTATGGCACATTAGAAACAACTACGACTTTAACAAGATAATATATATAAACTAGTTGCATGTAACACATGAGATCCAACTGTCGATAGCGATGGTATGTATAGTTGAAGAATAAGTACCAAACTATAAACCCATAAATCCAAATTATTGAATATTTTAGGATATTTTGTTTTCTATAAAACACATGTAGGTATGTATGTCAAGATAGGACAGTATGGAGGTCAGTCCTTTTTTCTACCCAGAATATGAAAACAGCATGATGGTATGTATGTATGTTTGGAGATTAAAGTATCAAACTATTAAGTCTTCTTACACATTGTGTATAGGCGACTGCCATACAAATTGTATGAAGCGATGTCGTCACTAAATTCAATTTTTATAAAAATTGTTAAAAAAAAATTGAGATTTACTTCAAAATACTAGTATTTTTTTATAGAAAATTAAATTATCTAGTTGGGGTTATTCGGATTTTTTCGATATTTTTAAAATATTTGGAAATATAGCCAGTTAAACTCATAAATTTATAATGAAAAAAAATATTTTTCTTATTTAAAAATGTTTGAGAAACCCTGGAATTTTTTTGAAAAAAATTAATTTGAGATTTTGTATTTGTCTATGTTTATACCAATTTTCAGTGATCTAGCTTTTATGGTTTCTGAGATATATGGAAAAATAAACCAAAAATTCAAAAGTTGATAATCCCTGATTGAAACAAAAATTCAAAATTTTGAGTATAAAAGTTTTGTAGGCCTATAACTGTTTATATACTCTGAAATTTTGGGCCCTGTAAATTGAGCGGATCAAAAGTTATAAGGGGGGGGAGACACACATACAACACACAGACACACGAAATGTTCTACTCCGAATTCTAAGTAAATCCGTATACGGAAAATATATGCTGCGAAGCCTGTAAGTTGGTGTTTTTTGACTTCAAAGTTGGAAAAGCCGTGAAAAAAGTAGACCCTGCATACAATTCTCGCGTATCTAGAATTTAAACTGCCTCTTCTTTCAAGAGAATTTCATTCTCTTGAACGAATCGACAGTTGGATAAACGAGATTTTATAAGAGTATTGTTCAGACGACATCAAGAGATATTAAAACATTTAGTGAGAGTAGAAAGAAATCGTACAAGTCCTAAAATAAAGTAAAAATAGATTGAAAATATTACTCTACTCGGCTAAATTGGTCTAATCGCACACGTTTAGAAATTATAATGATTTACCATTCAACTGAACTACTCTTCGTGTCTTAACGACACTTAGTGATAGATAATGGTTTTTCAGGTCGAATTCCCTATGGGTTAGTGAACGGGAAGGAGAAAGTGACCAACCTTGACTGATATAAGAGGACGGCAGACCAGTGACGTATCGTACCACCACCAGCATAGCGATGTGAAGCAACAACCACACACTACTACTACTACTATGTACTACTACTACTACTACTACCACTACTACTACTACTAGGTACATACTACAATAATCGCTACAATTTATAAAACTGGAAGCGGAGTCGTTAAAATGTGCTAATCACGGATATTACTACAAATACATAATAATATTCATTTGGCACAGTTATTGTATGACTGTGAACACACGAAATAATCTGACGTCTCTAACATTTGGTGCCAGAGGCATTCTCCTAATCCAATCAATTATTTCGAATTACGAATACCTTAATATTCTAAGGGATTTATGAAATCCTGTCTAATATTACTTTCACATTCTAAATTCACGATAAATGTGATCTAGGGACGATCTAAAGCAAGAACAAAACCTGCGGCCTTACTGCCCGTTCCCACTTTGTGTCACGCCATTTTATCGTGCCCGACACACGAAAAGTGGAAACTGGCATTTACTCTTTACTTCAAATCCGATCCAAATTTGAAATTTTCTCTAACAACCTACCTTTGTAATGGAACATAAGGCGGTAGGTATGTTTTAATCACAATAGTCAATAATTTGAATGTACGCAGGTGACAGGTAGGTAAGGTCTAAACGAAGATTCGAAATTGGAATCGGATTTGAGTGTCAAGAGTAACACCCCGTTCTCACTTCGTGTTTTAGGTCCAACAAAATGTCGGGTGATCTTAGTGGCAATAAATTATAAATTGAGCTCTTCACACTTACACGATAACGACAAGTGTCAACAGCTCCATTTGAAATGTATTGCCACTAGATAACCAAAATTTTTGTCGGACCTAACAAACGACAAGTGGGAACGGACAGTAAAGTAAGGCTACGGACAGTACGGACACTCCAACCGATGCCGGTCTCGGTCTTACGCCCTCATACTCGGTCTTGAGTCACCTATTTCGAATGCTGTAGGTAATGCTGAATGTTTACAACAAAAAATAATAATTATTGAAATACTTTGGTAACATGCAATTCCTTGTTTCATTGAAATGTAATTTAAATAATTTCATGAAGTTCAACCATGTATAACTATTAACCTTTGTTGACAAAATCCAGCTTTAGAGTTAAGAGATAGTAATATATGATCACAAAAGGCGTTAAATTATATGATAGGTGCTTAGTTCTTCCCAGGTGAACAAATAAATATATGAAAGTTTTATAAAATCAAACTACTGATTTAGGGCCCACAAATATGTATTTCCTTTTACATGATAATCAAGCAAAACTATCGTCCTGAAAAAGGAAATGTGCAACCAACGCTACGTAACGCTAAGACGGAGTTCGTAAATAATAATATAAATTTAAAAAAAAACTAACATCGATAAGTTCTGCTGCACGATTGAGAAAATTGCGGTGCACACATATTACCTTTGAAGCGTCAATTCTATTATTTTAATCTTTCACTATAAGTTAATATTATGGTATTGTTTAATCAGTCACGGTGGAATACCCTCAGTATTTTCTTGTATCGAATAATTTCTTGTTACTAATCGGTACGTAGCAAATCTGCATAAAAGCATGTAGGTACAATGAACAAACCCAAAAATAAATTAAGATTCTTGGAACATTGAAGTATCAATTGGGTACTTGGCAATCTCGACGTATGTGTAATGTTTTCTTCGCGGTAAGAAACAATAAAATAAAACCGTTATACATTTACGTCGAATTGCAGTAACCACGATTTATTATTGAATGGATATGTTAGCCATGTGGTGTTTTTACTGCTGAAAGTGATGGATTATTTTGATGAATGAATATGTCCTTGTAACATCCTCATACATTCCCTAAACCAAGCAAATACTCATCCTATATATGAACGACATTGTTCGAAGAAGGATTCGAACCAGCGTCAACTGGATTACTAATCCAGCGCATTAGCCGCTTTCCAACCGACCTATTTATTATTTAATTTCATTTTAAAACTTCATAGGTGCCGATATGTTCATAATTATTAATTCTAAAGTTTAGGTGTGGAAACATATTTTAAAATGAGATTCGTTTTTTAAACAAAGATAATGCCGAGAAGTCTCGACGAAAACATTCCGTGGTAAAAAGTTTACCTTAGATCGTAAAATCGAATCTGAGAAAATTATTTTTAAATTTTATTTATGATTATTGTTTTTCTTCCAAAAAATATTCGTCTATTTATTTTGGTGCTGACAAAAATGTGATCTGGCAATAATGTGTTGTTTATTTCGACAAGATTAGTTAAACTTAAAAATTCCGAAAATCGGACAGCATCCAATAATTGAAAGTGAATGTTACTTTTAATACAACACATGGTTCTTAAAATGAACTATAACCCAATGAAAAGTAACCAAGTTGTGTGCATGTTTAGTACATAAAAATATCAACGGTAATATCTGTATAATAAATAAAGTGTTAATAATCCAACAATACATAGATACATAAAATGGTATATGCATACATACATAATATAATAGTGTTTTAACAGAAGTGATGTGTTGTATAAATAAATGGAAATGTTTATGGCAATATTTCTCACAGGTACAATCATCAGGGCCACAGAAAATTATGGATGAAAATGGTGTTAGGTTTACTAAGGGAGGTGCACCGTGATAATATGCAAATAGGCAGTCTTATGTTTGATGAATCTATTGACTGTTAACGTGTGTACACACTCATTGTGGTATTTGGACAGCCTTGAAAACTCTTTGCCGAGAAATAAATTGATTTACGCTTTGCCGATACAACTTCCTTTCGTGTCGATAAAATTATGTGAACTATTGAGTATGAATAGCAATAAAAAAGTATAAAATGAAAGAAGAAAAATGTGAATAAAATATACAAAGATGGGGACAATATCGGGGTTGTAAAATTTAATTGTTCGTATTTAAAATAACTTAATAAGTTCAGCAATAAGTTGTCATATTTAAATAGTTTATTTTGCATATTTAAAATTATGTACGTGCAAATAACATAAGATTCCTAATGGTGTAGACTGTAGATAGTGAGACACGAGTTCCACACATCTCTATTCTTGCTAATCGCTTCATTCACATGCATGCAGTGTTGTCATTCTACTATTGGATGAAAATACAATAAATAAATATAATATTTATTGAAACGATAAACGTTTACTATACGAATAAAAATAAAAAATAAAAAGAAAAACAACCTTTCCGACTGAAAAGGACCATGCTCCATGCTCATTACTCTTTTATTCCAACTTTATATATTTAACATTCGTTTGTTCATGATTTATTCTTTACACACATATATTCAAATGTACCACGATGCATTCATTCATTTTCCGTTTTGATTTTAGTATCCTTTTACTTTGGAATTTGATTGTGATTATAAAAAGAGTTCTGGTTTATAAATCAATATTTCCTTCATATATTTCTGAATTTTGGTTATGTTCTTTCTATTTTCTATGTTTCTTTTCAATAACTTATTAAATTAGAAAAAAAATATTGTTAAGTGATAATAATTTATTAACATACTGCAGATTTTTGGTTTATTATACAAACAAAACTTACCACAGTAGCATATTGGGGTCAGAAAAATATGAAGATTCGATGTGAATCAATCCATTTGTCAAACTGGTGAATTCATTTCCAATTAAACGAAATTTCCTTTTTGAAATTTATGTTGAAAAAAAAAATGTTGTTAAATTAATATTTATTTGTTAAAAGCGACGAAGGTGTAGGTACGTAATAAGCGATCTTGAAATTTATAATGTGGATGATATTTGGTAATCATTACTATATAATGTATAACTTTCACCTCGATTCAATCTGTAGTTTGTTATGCAAAGAATGTCAGAATATTGAGATAATGATATTTTGTCGATACACGATGTGGGTACTTATTAGCAATTTAAAGGCAAACAATGACATCAAAGTTTTTGTATGTTAAAATATATTGGACGACGAACGGTAACATCGTGCCAAAAATCTACACCATTGTAAAAATAAAGTTGAATAGTGTTATAGAAGTGTTTAAAAAGAATAATATAAATTTGTGTAGCGCCATTTATTACAAAAAGCTTGCAAGGGCCCTCTAGCTAATACATAATTACAAGCATTTATTTGCTTATTTTAGGGAACGTAGGAAGATGTATATGTACTTGTTTAACAAGGACATATTCATTTTTATTATATAAAAAAAAAACATAAAGATAAGAATTTTAATTAAATAACAATAATAGGTCTTGGAAAATCAATATTACAAAAATTAAAACCTTAAATTACGGAAAACAAAGTACCTTAAGCAGTTTTGTTGTCATACAGTAGGTACTTGATTACCGGATTCTCATAAAAAAGTATTCGTGATTCTTCTCTCTTATGAAATAATTTAGGAATACGTATTTTCGTTATATCGTGGTATTTTTTACGCAATGCAATGCCATTATGATAAAAATCTGGATGGACAGGCACACAGGATACACAGCCTGATTGTTGTGTTGAATTTCGTTTTTGAAAATATTTTTACAAAATAATTTAGCTTGTGAGCATAACCCTGATTTTTCATTAGAGGAGTCGCCCACTCCGCGCATATCATACCTACTATTGTTATCAAATAAAAGCAAACTTTAAATAAAAAATCAAAATAAAATATCCAGATATTTTATTCAATGTCTAATCGTGGAATTTATATTATTCCGTAGTATTACAGTACAGTAATTTGATTATTAATTTTAGAATATAGTTAAACAATAAATTCATGTGTGTAATAATTATTGATTTATAATTTAATATACTATCAGCGATGATTTATATCACAAAAGGAGATGATATTTATAACATAAAAATGCATACTTTACAAATATAAATTTGAAAAAAAACAAATATATTCGTTAGTCAATATATGAATGTTAATTGACATTTTTAAGCATTTCTAACATAAACCCTTTTACGCAGGGAAATAACGCAATCGGTCATCTGCTCTTGACACTAATTCATCTAAATATTTTTATTATAATTAAATATGATCAGTAATAAATAAATATTTTGCTGCTAGTAAGTAGGTACCTACCCATAAATCGGCAACATCTTAAAGGTGCTTTCTCACTACGGAATATATATTACATTCAAAGTCATAAAATGATATCGCTCTGATCACACTGAGACAAAATATATATTACATTACAAAATACAGATATTTTGTCGGTCGATTGAGCGAATATATTTTCACTATTTTACTAGAAAACTCCGCCGGCGTTGTCCAGCCTGTTTTTTTTTTATTTTTATTGATTTTATAGAACCAACAGTTTACAATATGAAATTACAATATGTATAATTATATTGACAGGTTATTAACCTTTTAAAGGTTCTTTAAAATAGTTTAAACTAAACACCTATGTAAATTATTTAACAATTGCAAAAATATATTTTTTCAGCACAGTTATATTAAAATACAAAAAAGAAAAGAGTTAGGAAGAGTAGGTATAAGGAGTAGGTAAGTAGGAAGAGTATTAACTATTAAGCCATCTGCATCCGCACTAGTCAGTATATACAGTATACAGAGTACAATGCCTATGTAGGTAATTTATAATATTGTTACAAGTAGTATGCACAGAAGTTTAGCACCACAAACCATTGTAGAATACACAACAAAATCATGTAGCTGTGTTAGAGGCCAACGTATATTTTTATTAATTTTATATGTTGCATTAAAATAAAAATAAAATTTATATTATTGTATATTATGAATATAAAGTAATAATCTAAACGTAATTTTATTTCGTAGGATGTTAGTGAAATTACTGTGCGAGATATTAAATATGTCAACGTCATTAAGTTTAGTATTAAAAATATAGCATGATCTATCAATGAACTTATTTTTTCTTATATTAGTGTTACACTTAGTGATTTCGAATGTATTATTGGTTCTGGTATTTCGGGGGGGAACATGAATATTTATAATTTCTAGTAGATAAGAGCAGTATATCATATTGTTTAAGATTTTATACAAAAAAATTGCGTCGTTGATTGTTCTTCTTATCTCCAGTGGTGGAATTTTTAGATGATTTTGCACATCAGAAATAGAATTTAGGCTTCCATACGATTTATATATTATTATATTTACAAAATTCATTTTGAATTCTATCAATTCTCTGTTCAGAACTCTGTTTATATATAAAAATGGTAGATTTGTATGTTTTATTTATTTTTTTAATATTGTTATCTAGAATCTCTAATTAATCTGTCCCTTCATTCCATTCTGTCCTTTCAGTCCCTTCCGTCCCTACAGTCCGTTCCATCCCTTCAGTGCCTTCCGTCTCATCAGTGATGAGCAAATGCAAGACCAAGACCGAGGTGGTCTTGGTCTTGAATTTACAGATGTGGTCTTGTTCTTGATCTTCGTCTTGCATACTCAATCGAGTTTTGGTCTTGGATACCCAGTCCTGGTCTTGCATACTAAATCGAGTCTTTGTCTTGCAACTTATTCAAAGAAAAAAAATATTTTGCTGTTATAATTCAGTAATTATAATGAAATATGACAAAACCACACCAATTTATAGTATTATGTCGATAGTATGTAGTAAATAACATTTTAATTAAAAATAAATTAGTTCATAAAATTTTGCAAGACTCATGGTCTTGCAAAGCCTGGTCTTAGTATTGTTTTTATGCTTACACCTCCCGATCTTGGTCTTGGTCTTGCGGCGAATCATGCGGTCTTGGTCTTGGAAGTCTCGCAAGACCAAGACTGCAAGACTTGCAAAACTTTTACTCATCACTAGTCCCTTCCGTCCCTTCTGGCCACATACATTCAAACATACATAAATACATATGTACATATATACCAACATCAATTTATATATATATATATATATATATATATATATATATATATATATATATATATATATATATATATATATATATATATATATATATATATATATATATATATATATATATATATATATATATATATATATATATATATATATATATATATATATATATATATATATATATATATATATATATATATATATATATATATATATATATATATATATATATATATATATATATATATATATATATATATATATATATATATATATAGATGTTTTGATGTAAAGTCCGATCGAGAGATTTCAAAATGTATATTTAGCTCGCGTCTTCGCACGCCGTTTTTCCCGCGTCAATTCATTTCTGTGAGTGACCACGAGCGTTTATTGTTAATTTGAGTTTATGAGATAAATTTTTGTACTATCAATTATTTGTAAGTAAGTACTAAATAAAAACTAAAACAGAAAAATAAATAATTATGTATTATTTTGAAACCAACCTAGTCTCTCCGAGGAAGGAATACTATTTCGTAAATGCGTGTTTTGCTTCATAATGTCATCTTCAATCATAGAATTAAGTTCGATGAATTTGATTTTAGTCATCCGGTAATTATTAAAAAACTTTTATTCATCCAATTCATTAAAAAGTCTGAATTCACCATATTTTATATATGTATAAGTTTTTCTTTATATTTCTTCTTGCTTTATTTTCATTGTTTATAAATTGGATATGTTTGTTTTTTATGTATTTTCACACATTATGTACCTACTATATTTTGTATCTTTTGAATAGTTCATGTAAATGGCAAACACCGTTAATAAAATAAATAAATAAATATTCCTCTCTAGACTTTATATGATTTATATCCAGTATATACGCCTATAATTAACAGTAACACACGTAAATCGAATTCTGCATCATCTTTGTCTGATGAACTATCGAGGCTTTTTAGCAAAACAATATCCATTTTTAGCTTGACGGACGAGGTGACGTTATGATGCAATGGCGATCGCAACTGAATTGGTTTGGTTAAGGCCCTGTTCAATTTTGCGAAAATCACGAGGATGCAAATCTATTGACCTTACATTACTATTCGTTGGTTACTTCGCAGATACCGCAAACGCGCCATGTCTGAACAGGTCCTGGAATATATAGCAAACGCGCCAGGCCCTAAATATTATATCTCACAGTGTGAACACCAATTGTGGGACAAAAGTTATATTAAGGAATATAATATACGTTATATTCCACAATGTGAAATGAGCTTAAGAGCTTGCATTTGTCATATCCACGATATGTAGGTAAGCAGGAAAATGCATTGTTTGTTTTAATAATCAGCATCTTACAACATGTTGTGTTTTAGTTAATAATTTCCTTATTTCATAGAAATTTCTGAAAGCAAATATTTAGGTACATCACCTTGAATTTATACTATACATACGTATATAATCTTTCTCTTCTTTAGTGACCCTAGTGATATTTTTATTCGATTAACAACGAAAGAGAAAACGTAAACGTAAAGTTATAAGGGGGGACGGACACACACACAGACACACTAAATGTTCTAATCCGAATTCTGAGTAAATTCATATTTATATTATATATCGAACATATATGCTACGATGCCTTTAAGTTGGTGTTTTTTGATTTCAAAGTTGGAAAAACCGTGAAAAATATAGACCTGGCATACAAATCTCGCGTATTTTGGCTTGAACATAATAAATTCTCTTGAACAAATCGACAGTTGAATGACTAATACCTACATGAAATTCGGTACCTACCATAAAAAGAATGGCTGCATGATTTAGTAGGAATATAAATATTAAGATGTATCATAAACATTCTTCTTGCGAGAACTACGCTTACGATTACGCTTCTGTTTTCTATGAATAAAAATATTTTAGGCGTAAACGATAGGTTCAATGAAAATGTAAAAGAAAACGCAAGTAAATAATTATAATGTATTGGTTATTCTAAGGAAATGAGACTAATCCAATAATCGCTAAGCCCTGACCGCATATTATAATATGTTTTACCTATAGTATAAGAGGAAAGAAATAAGAAAGACCGCCAACTTGGCAGACAAGTAAGTAAATAGGTACTCGTTATTATATAAATATACACCCATTTCAATGTTAACATAAAAAACAAAATGGCTTCCTTACAAGAATTGATACATATTTAGGATTCAATTTGAGAATATTGGAAAAATAAAGATTCTAATGTTCAAAAATAGCCGTACGTGTGGTTCACAAATTTGTATAGGTACTTACCTATACTTTGTACTTACACATTTTAAAACAACTAGTTGCTTCTAACATATGAGATCCAACTATTGATGGCGATAGAATATGTACCAAACTATAAACCCTTAAATCCAAACCCTTGTTTCTAATACAGAACATGTATGTCAGGAGGGTGTCGTCAGTCAATATGAAACGATGTCGTCACTAAACACAATTTTTACAAAAATTGTCAAAATAAGTTTGAGATGTTGAGTGACATAATGCGTATATTTTTATGTTTAGGGTATTTAGGCTTTTTTCGATAATTTTGGAAAAATAAGCAATTAAACACGTATATTTGTCACAAAAAAATATTTTTTAGTGAAAAAAAGTTTGTGATGTTTGTTATATATTTAATTTTTCAGCGTTCGAGAAATGAGAAATATAATAAAAATTCAAATGATGATAACTCCTCACTGGAAAAAAAAACTCTAAATTATGAGTATAAAAGATTAGTAAGCTTAAAATTTCAGTATCAAAATTTTTAAGGGCGGGGGGAAACTGACACACACAAAATTTTCTACTCAGAATTCTGAGTTTATCTATACAAAATTCTCATGAACAAATCGACAGTTGGAATAGGTACATTTAATAGGCTGTCATTTAAAGAAAGCCACAAAAATATTAATTATTCTAGATTATTTTTGTGTAATTAAAAAGAAAATCAACTTCTGTCGGCCTTCGTGGCTCAGTTGGTTAGATATCTGACTGCTGAGCCAAAGGTCCCGGGTTCGATTCCCGGTGGAGACACAGTTTTTAATTGTGTTTTCAGTCTGGATCTGTGAGACGATTAATATCGTAAGTCTCCAGAATGTGGCAACTTGTTATTGGGTGCGTGTTAAATAATATTTGACATAGTACCTACCTGTTAGTTGCCCGAGAAACAATATTAAATAAATAAATAAATAAACTTCCTTCACAACATATTTCCCATTATTACCATGTTGCTTCTAAAATTAAAAAAAAAAAAAACAAATCGCAGCTTCCCGACACTTACTTTTTTCGAGTGAATCACCAATTAATAATAAGTATTGGTGATTAATTTTATCAGAAAAATCAAATGTAACCTGAAAATTTCTCTATGCGCGGAATTTTACCAATGAAAATTGTTCATTTTTCAGCGCGCGGCAAACTTTTTTGTTATATGAATTCTTAGAAAACGAATTATACGTAAAATATATTTGTTTTTCCATATTTTTAAAACTTTTTAAAAAAGTTTTATGAGGAAAGTTAGTATTTTACTTCTATGGCCCGCCGTTCACTTTGAATTTCTGAATCTGGTTCTTGGTCCCAAAAGTGTGCCCAGCCCTGGGTCATAGGATATTAGGTAATATAGTTGTTTGCCCTGATTTCCTTGATCTTCAACATGGATATTCACTTTTTTGCGATAAACGGAGTTTTTATTTTAAACTCGAAATATAGGTCGGTCGGGTGCTGGTGTGTCCGAGATCATCCACAATGGACGTGATTTGAATAGATTTATAGCTGAGTTGAACGATGAATCAGAATCCGCGGAATCTCAAACGTATTAAATTATCCTACAGATGGCGGGAAATCCGCTACGCGAATAAACATTACGCCATAATACTTGGTGAGATGTACGCATTCATAATATACAGACACTTGAAATTGAAATATTGCACTGTATTACTCTTGGGGATGTCAATGTGTAGATTCATAAAGGATTATGTTACAGACGAGCAAGAGAGACTGTTCTTATTATCCCTGACAGTGATTATTTACACATGGTGGTGGGGTCTACCTTGTTCGTTCTTCGCTGCCACACTGCTCTATCTTTTGTTTATTTTTGGGAGACATAGTAGTATCTTTATTTCATGCCTGATCACTTCACAAAGTTTGCTTCTGGACCTCCTAGACAGTCCTACTGTCTAAATATTCTGAAAATCTCCTTTATATATGCCCGAAATACCGTAGCATGCTCTCTTGTATTATTACACACGAGGATCAAGATAAAAACGTTATAAAAAGGAAAAATTGGATTAGATTTTAACCAGATTTAGGAGCGTTTTAACATCTTAAATCATTGGAGAACCACAATAATAATATATCTTAATATTTTCTAAGTACTACTCGACACTGAAAGCAAATTGTGATGTCATAATGAAAGTGTGACGTAAACATCAAGTTGAACATCACTTATTGATTCACGACTCGTATTATTTATTTATAAAACTCACAACCGTTAATTAAGACACTTATGCAATTGGTTCATTATATCATTAAGTTTATAAAATATGATGGAAGTGATTTTTCATAGCAACTAGACAACCATTGAAAATATTGCATTGCAAAAAGATGGAAACCTGTTTGGATGAGCCGTTATCTTTTGAATCGATAAGTATTACCTATTTACATATGTATAATATCATGCAAAACAGTTGGCGACATCCATATATTGATTTCTTCCTTGTCTTCATTGGATGATAAGTTTTCTTTTCTTAATATAACCGAATAATTAACTGATATTAATCCACGTCAATGGTTGAAGATGGTCCACATATTATACTTGTTCAGGAATAAATTGTTTGTTGAACAACATGATTTTTTGAGCCAAAAATTATACATTGGTTATAATATCATTACAATAAAAACAAATAAATGTTAACGTTCTAGTATTTTATTGCTTTTTATTATTAAGGACGATGTTTGTCGAAGAGCGAAAACGCTGAATGGCAAAAGCAGATTCATTAGAAATATAGTATTAGTAGAGCTTTACTACATTTATGAATTTTTGGAATGGAAATATATAGTCGATATATAGTCGACAGCAATGTGTAAAACTATTATGACTTTATAAATCAAAACACTATAATAAACTGACAGTACCTATAGTTTTTTATAATATACGTTAATAATATTATATTATGTGAAAACCAGTATTTATGATATGAATGCGTGGATCAGGCCATCTCGTTAAACCTGGCATTGTCGAATTTCGTAAGATTTAACAAGTCCATATACTGCACCGCGTTGTGCTGCGTTTGTCATTAATAAATACGCAAGTACATAATATTATTATGTAGTTATGTTGTAACTTGCATAAAGTACATATGTAGACTCGATCCGACAAAGATTGTTTGTATAATATTGATTAAGTATTTGTACTTTTGAAACAAGCTCCGAAATAATTCGTTACAGAGAGAGAAATAAACGGCATAATATAATAAAAATATGCGAGCATCGAACGATCGTCATTTTTTTAACATCACAATCACAGTCAATTTCAAAGTTTTTATACTTGCCACATTAATCGTACATTCATTGCATTTTATTAAAAATATAATATAACTAGGCAATACAAATCACAAATCATTCGAAAGTCATGCATGGTAGGTATAAAAAATATTCATTTAAACCACAGAGTGATAATTTAAATTATAAATTAGAAAAAAATGAGGTTAAATACATATTATTATATTTTAATTACTAGGTAATTTAGTACAACCATTTTTTATCGTGTATGTAATTATACTAAAAATAGTTAAAAAATACGGCAATGTTTATTTTTATACAATTTTTTTATAAATATAATTTGGTATTTATTCGTTTCAATGTAATGTGTTCCACGTTACTTTTTTATCTAGAAAATTTCACTTGTGTTACCTACATATTGTATTTAGATACATGCATTTTTGTAACTTTATTTTTTTTCGTGATAAACTATACTCGTAATTCTTAGAGCAGAGAAGTAAAAATTGCATCTTTTTAAAAAATATAAAAACATATTATTTCATTACTCAGTGGTTTTATTCAACTTAGATAATATGTCGTTTACACAGGATTTGACGCAACATACCAATTTAAATAGCAATAAGTAAATAAGTCGTATTTTGTCGTAACCATTTTCTTTTTTTTTTAATGGGAAAGTTGTAAATAAAAAATATTTTATAAGTACTGAGATATGATGTGACTGTTTACTGAGATATGATGTGAAAAATACTTATAAATTTGGTTTTAGCAAATTCTGGAACTAAAAACGAGTGTAAGAATAAAAAAAAAATGTAATAATTTTATCATTATTGGATATGTATGTAACAACGTTTAACAGGTAATATATGTTTTGAAATATATACAAAAATAACAACATTACACAAGATATTGCACGAGGGAAAATATATACAATAAACTTACATAAGAGAATATGGGTAAGCGAAGAATGCGCTGTCAAAACGAGTTGTCGATTGCGGCGAACTATTATTTCACTACGAGATTTTCAACAATTCTCTTTGTTAACAACTAACGCAAGACACAACACATCGAATGAAAGCTGTCACGCGACTGAACTGAAGTAAATCGCATCGCACCATCCCACACATTACAATACACACAGTACACACAAGTCACGATTTCAATCCCAAGTTAAGCGCGGGAAAATTGTTTTCTTTTGCGCGTCACGTGACACCACAAGAAAATTTTCAAGGCAATTGACTAGTTGCATGTTACACATGAGATCCAACTGTCGATAGCGATAGTATGTATAGTTGAAGAATAAGTACCAAACTATAAACCCATAAATCCAATTATTGAATATTTTAAGATATTTTGTTTTCTATACATCACACATTTAGGTATGTATGTCAGGATAGGACAGTATGAAGGTCAGTCCTTTGATCCTACCCAGAATATGAAAACAGCATGATGGTGTGTATGTATGTTTGGAGATTAGTATCTAACTATTAAGTCTTCTTAGATGTTGTGTGTAGGCTACTGCTATACAAATTGTTAAAAATAAATTTGAGATGTACTACTACAATGTTAATATTTTTTATAGAAAATTAAATTATCTAGTTGAGGTGTTTCGGCTTTATCGATATTTTTAAAAACTTTGGAAATATAGGCAGTTAAACACATAAATTTATCATATTTCTTTTCCTAATAAAAAATGTTTGAGAAACTCTGGAATTTATTTGAAAAAAAATTAGTGATTTTGTGTTTGTCTACATTCATACCAATTTTCAGCGTTCTAGCTGTAAAAATTCAAAAGTTGATAACAAAAAAAAAGGTTTCTTCGTTATTTTATAGATAGCGATGGTAAAAATGTGTTATTTTCAAACAAATTGTATCCCATTATTCAAATATATATAGAACTTTCAAAAATTACATTGATAAGGGAACTCAATAAGAAGGCATAATTGGTGAACGTTGCACAAGCGCATAAAGTGATCACGTAAACCAGCCGATGACAGGTTGTAAGCCCTGTAGGAGCATTGAGTTCCTGGTTCTTCTATAATATTCCAACTCCATCTCTATTGAGATGTTGAAAAATTTTCAGGGTAAATATTATTTGTTTTGCTACATGAGCAGATATAAGTCAATGCAGAAATAGAAAATGTGAGAACTTCGCATATGTCTAGGATACAAGGATGCAGGTTGCTGCAAGTTGAAGATCAGATCAACCATGCGCAGCTCTTTGTCTGGTCTCTTGTAATGGTTTGAATGAAATGGTTGGAATCAAAGTTTTTTTATTAGAAAAAAATAAACATTTTTTCCTGAATTTCGACTTGCTATTCGTACGGATCGCAGTTTGCCCAGGGCTGCCATAGGGTATACAAGTATTGATATTTTTTCAAAACGCAGAGCCCCTATAGTCCGTGTGTGTGTCCCTTATAACTTTTGATCCGCTTAATGCATAAGAGCCCAAAATTCGGGAAAAAGAGAAAGTTGAAAGCCCACAAATCTTATTTTGAATTTTTGTTCCAGTCAGGGATTATCAACGTTTGAATTTTCATTTCATTTTTCCATATACCTATCTCAAAAACCATAAAAGCTAGAATGCTGAAAATTGGTATAAATATAGACAAAAACAAAATCTCAAATACTTTTTTTTTTGAAAATTCCAGTTTCTCAAACAATTTTTATTGAGAAAAACATTTTTTATGATAAATTTATGTATTTGAAACTGCCTATATTTCCATTTTTTTTAAAAAACCTTGATAAACGCCAAAACACCTTAGATAATTTAATTTTCTATGAAAACTTTTGAAAAAAATTGAATTAAGTAATGCCATTGTTTCATACTATTTGTATGGCAGTATACACAATATCTTCAAGGATTCAATAGTTTGACACTTAATTTCCAAATATAAATTCCATCAAGCCATTTACATATTCGGGGTAGGAAAAAAGAACCGACCTCCACACTATCATAACTTGACATACCTACATGTTTTGTATTGAAAACAAAATATCTTAAAATATTGAATAATTTGGATTTAAGGGTTTATAGTTTGGTATGTATTCTTCAAATATACATACTATTGCCATAAACAGATGGATCTCATGTGTTACATGCAACTAGTACAAATATTTAGTTCTAAGCACTTTGATGATTATTTCATAACAGAATGACAACTAAATTATTTGTTTAGATACATTAAATGGCAATTGATGTAAATAAAACAATTCAATACAGTTAGTTAAAAATGCAATGCATGTGATCCAGGAAAACATTTATCAAATTAAATAGAGGAAAACAGTAAGTTACTTCCTCATCTGAACGAGAAGCAATTTAATATTTTACAATGCCCCTGACCTTTACAACACCCTTCTCAATATGGATCTGCCCAATGGTTGAGGAGTTAATATAAATGACCTCTACATCAGATACACCTATAAAATGCACTTAATAAATATTTAAATATTTCAATGGGAAAAAGTTTCGACATGCCGGTCGATGGAAGGACAGCACTTCCGAAACATGTCGCGAAGTGTAAGAATAAACGCTTTAAGGAAAGTTAGAATATTTATTGAAAGTTGGAATTCGAAACTTTCTTTCACTGCTCATATAAATTACATAGTAAACAGAGCTGTTAAGATCTTAGGTTTTATAATTTGTATTACAAATGTCATGCTCCGGAATGTACTAACAGGCAAATGGTACCTTTTTACTATACAAACGCTCGCACACTTTCACATTATTCTTCGTCAATAGCACGGCTTCACAATCTGGGGAACAAATATTCTAGCCTAGGCGATATTTATTACGTGTCATTGGTAAACTATAAAATCATTTTAAATCCACATTTTTTGGTGCAAACTGACACTTTTATTCGTGAATTTTTTTTTCTCTCGTTTCTTTGAATAAACATCACGGTATTTGTAAGGGACTGCTTTTTTTTCTTTTTTGTTATTGGGATTTATATTTTAATTTTTTTTTATTCGTAATTCGAATTTTTACATTATGTTTATTATTGTTATTAGTTTATTGTTTCATTCGTTATATTCATATATTATTATTATTTTTTCTTTTCCTTTATAAAATTCTGTTTTTTTTTATTATAAATTGTTATTGTATGCATTATCATGCTAAATAATGTTTTATTTGTATATGTAAAAGGCTACTAAGCCGTAAATTGTTTTAAATAAATAAATAGATAGTACATAAAGATTTGAAACAAATATTTTTTTCTAAATTATCTCTCGTTTCAATCCTAGGGATTGCTCAAGTTTCACATCTCTTGTTGTTCTGTGCGACCCTTTTCAGCTCCACATAGGTTTTAAATTGGAATAGTGAAATTTCTTAAACAAAGTAGATGAAACATTAGTATGAAATCTACGATTAAAAATGCCGATGTGGAATCAAACAAAATTAATATAAGGGATGTTATTTAAGCAAATGTGATCCACTAATTTTAATGGGTGGTAGCAGAGCGGTTAGTGCACTGGGTTAGTAATCCAGTGGTTATGAGTTTGAATCCTACCACGACCGATTTTGTTCACCTATAGCACAAGCATTTATGCTTAGTTTAGTGAATGTATGAGGATGTAAATAAACTTGTTTCAGGGATATATTCATTCTTTTAAATAAAATCATTAACACCATATAACATATTATACAATTGTATTTTATTACAAAAGTATCAACTAATTCAGTATTTTTTTGTCAGTTTGACATTTGCTCCGTTAGTGCGCTGGGTTAGTAATCCGGTGGTCGCGAGTTCGAATCCTGTCATGACCTATTTCATTCACCTATAGCACAAGCATTTATACTCATCCAACTGTCGATTTGTTCAAGAGAATGAAATTCTTGATGAGAATGAACAGTTATAGGCCTAAAAAACTTTTATACTCAGAATTGTAAATTTTTGTTTCAGTCAGGGGTTATCAACTTTTGAAATTTTGGTTTATTTTTCCATATATCTCAGAAACCATAAAAGCTAGAACGCTGAAAATTGGTATAAACATAGACAAATACAAAATCTCAAATTGGTTTTTTTTTTCAATTCCAGGGTTTCTCGAACATTTTTTATTAAGAAAAATATTTTTTTATGATAAATTTTAACTGTCTATATTTCCAAATTTTTTAAAGATATCGAAAAAAGCCGAAACACCCTAACTAGATAATTTGATTTTCTATAAAAAATATTAACATTGTATTTGTACATCTCAAATTTTTTTTAATTGAATTTAGTGACGACATTTAGTGATTTAGTAATTTGTATGGTAGTAGCCTACGCACAATATCTAAGAAGACTTAATTGTTTGATACTAATCTCCAAACACATACATACCATCATGCTGTTTTCATTTTCCGGGTAGGATCTGACCTCCATACTATCCTATCTTGACATACAAACCTAGGTACATGTGTTGTATAGAAAACCAAATATCTTAAAATATTAAATAATTTGTATTTATGGGTTTATAGTTTGGTACTTATTCTTCAACTATACATACTATCGCTATCAACAGTTGGATCTCATGTGTTACATGCAACTAGTTTAAGGGAATGTATGAGGATATACTTGTTTACAAGGACATATCGTTCTTTATACAAAAAATAATCAAACTTTGTAACTTTTAACTTAAAAGTTACATTTTCATTAGGTATGCACTACAAAGTATTTTTTTACATATACACATACATTTGACACCCTTGTATCATACCGGGGATGGACGGAGCTTTGGGTGAAAGTTAAACGTATTTTAGGAGTAGCATAAAATATGACGAAGGAATAGGCTAACAAAAGGTTACAAACTGTTTTATTTGAAAATAGAAAAATCTGGAAAAATAATGCACTCTATATGAAAATAGGTTTGTGTATATTTAGGCCACACTATAAGCTAAGTAGCAACTAAGAATATACTTCCCTTACGACATTTGAAATCAAAATAGTTGATATATTAAAATATGTAAACACCATGAACCAAAGAGAATCCTCACAACACGTTTGGAGGGAAGAAGAGGTGGGGGAAGGCGGAAACTACGATGGATGGATGGAGTCGAGATAGCCGGTGTGAGGATTGGAGAGAATAGGCCATGGATAGGGTGCAATGGAGACGATTCCTTGAGGAGGCCAAGGCCCATCCTGGGTTATGGAGCCACTGAAGATGATGAAACACCATGAACAGGGTTTAAATTATTTTCAATTAATTGCAGTGTTCTCATTCTTTCTTAGTACACACATTTTATTACAAAGAACATCATAAAATAAAAAAAATGGAATAATAGAAAACTGTAATTTCATTAGTGTGTGATTTTCTTAGCAGATAAAACTTGTATTATCAGAAATGTGATAAGGATAATGCTTATTAAAAATAGTTTGACAGTTAACGTCTGTAGATATAAAAATAGGTGGTGTTATGCGTATGTGCCTGTACATGAATATTATTTTTGATTTACATAGTTACTCAACACCTACATTTTTTTATCTCAACTAATTATTCACGATTAAAAAAATACATATTGGTTATTGTTAGTAATAGTACATGAAATTGGTTGCAAACCGAGTAACACACATAAATTTATCGATTCATTCACATTCATACACTTATATATTTTACATTTTATTCGTTTACTTTCATTCAGAATGTTCACACCTTCATGTAAATGTTTTTCGTCAATGACATTCTATTAATCCCTGCAAGTTTAATTTTCTCTCAATATAAATAGGTATATTTGTATAAATGTACTTTTATTATGTAATATTTGCAAAAAACAACCATTAAAAAAATCTGAAGAAATATAGCAATCAGGCTAACAGTACAAAACACATTTATTATTGTATGGATTAACAATGAATATTACAAACATTTGAAGATAAATTAACATATATAAATGAAAAAAATACCTGTATAATGACGATTAAATTATTTCCTATGTATTAGAAGCACAATAAATTTTAGCACTTAAAAACAGAAAATCATATTTTCGTAAGACAACAAATTTTACATATTGATTTACTTATTTTAATTCACTCTTTTAAATTTAAACCATACTTTCACAAAACATAATATATCCTCATTTTCTTAAATATGACGTTTCATATCCATAGATAATTTTGACATAAGTAAACGTTGTTGCCAGATTATTTAGATATTTCCATAGAGATGATTTTGTTTTTTTTTATAAGGCAACCCACCCTATAAGGAGGGGTGATTTGTTTAGATCATAGATTTTTATTATAATATACCTAGATGTAGTACTCTGTGCAAAAAGTGAGTCATGGAATATCGCGCGTTTGACGTTTTGGTTGGCAACATATTTCAGTTTTCCTTACATTTCAACACTTCCTAGATAAATGTTCTCTAAATTATTAATAATTAAAATGTTTTGTAGACAAATAAATCCGAAAACAAATCACATTAGTCATTATTTTCAATAGAAAAACGATGTGGTCTGGAACCAAAACGTCAAAAATCCCCCCTGAAAAATGACTCACATTCGATTCATACAAAATTTGGTAACTACGACATCAACAGGCTGATTTTGTATGAAACACCAAGAGTTGTCTTAACTCTTGTCTTATCTCCCGAGAGATCTCGAAATTTGGTATTTTGTATGGAGTTTTCCGGTGTTAACTCCGTGAGAAAACTGAAGGGGGCGTGCCCAAACATTAGTATAAATTTGCCATATGTAAATAAAATTTCTATGTCCAGTTTAATTTACATATGGCAATCTCGTACATTTACCCGCATTTTAGATTTTGACAGCTAATCGTGTGTGATTTTTGTTTATTTTATTAATATTTAGCAAGGTATATACTCTATTTTCATTCATTGTTTTGTATTTCATAGCTTATTTACTTGATTCTTTTTATAAATAACATGTTTTAAATAAAATTTTAATTGAAATGGTGTTACGTCAAATGACTCAATTTTGAATTATTACCGATACGATTTGTTTGTTATGCAAGTGATTATTCTAATAAAATTGACACGCAAACATGTTTGTTTGGGTAATATCATGGGTTAACATTTTTTTATAAATAATTTCTTGGTATTTAGAATGGACAAAAAAAGAGCATCATAATTTTTCACGAAATTTTGAGTCGGCCTTTTATTATTTTTATAATTAAACATCATACATAGTAGTAAAATTGTTTTTTCTTTGTTGCAGATATTATATATCAATAGTATATGATGTCAGCAGTAAGAAAGTGATCTTCAGTATCAGCTCAACTCTGTCTGGCTCAAGAATTCCTGCAGCAGTTTACCATATTATACTATTATTACATAATATGGCTTCCAAACATGTGTGACACACTGATGATTGCAAGATTTCAATTACATATCTGTAAAAATAATAAACAAGGTTAATAAAATAATTTACTTTGACCACTATAATGATCATGGTTCAAAAATTTTCATGCTTGTGTTTTCTTTATATCCTATTTTTTTTTCCAACAAAATATATAATTTCAGAATTATCTGCTCTTAACATGTGAGTGAATTATCAAACGCACTACATAAATACCTTGCATATTAATATGAAGCGGTATAAAAAGGTAAAACTAGTACTTTTATGTGTATATGATGTTTAGTTATCTTCATATTATAGTACAATGTGCTTTTAAATACTATATATTGATTTAAATTTACTTTCAAAACCAACTCCAATATTTTTTTCATTTATTTAAATTTAAACATTTCATTAAATACATTATAACAAAGTCATATGTGTTATTGAGTCATGAATTAACTGAAGTTAAAACAAACTCCCACTATGCCACATGGATCAGCATTAGTCGCTATGCAAAAACAATTGATTGGAGCAGAAAATTAATAAAATCTAAAAAAAAGTGTAAATAGATGTTCTCTCTGCCCTATGATAAATACAATATGATATATAATAAATAGAATTTACAAAGCGCCGTTTAATGATACAAGATCACTCCAAGGGCGCTGTAGCTTATTTGTTGGCTCTACGAAACAAGGCAGTCTGCTGAAGGTGTCAATTCTATATTAAACATCAAAGAAAATGGTAATATGTCATGTATCTGACAATGTAATGCAGTGTGTGATATATTAAACACTAAATTTGTTATCAAAAACAAATTTAGGATAGGTTATTGTAGGTACATACTTTTAGTTCAACGCATAGAACACACTAACTGGTTTAACGGAAACAATGAATGGTTAATTCTGTAATGTGCGACAAATACATCGTTCGGCATGTCCAACGGACTATCGTCTTTTTATCGCTTTTCATCGTCTTTTAACGCTCGCAAAAATAAGTATGACATGCTGCAAATAAACAAAACGTGATTAGTATCCTCATTTTATATTATTATACTCAAAGAAAAACGTCATGTTTCTTAGTTTGAAACGTCAAATTCATGAAATATTAAGCCTCCAAAGACCTAAGTCGAAAAATTAACAACGAATGTATAAACAAGTCAAATACAAAAATAAATAATAAATTTGGTTAGTAATATGTATGAATATTGTACAAGATAAATAATACACACCTTGTAAATGATTATGGATGAAATAATTCAAGTAATTACTGTAATTATTCAATTTTACAATATCAAACTCGCGTGCATAGAAAATATAGAAGTAAATTTGTCGCGTGATTTGACAGGAGATAACTCTTATTCTACAAATAAATAAATAATTTTAACCCCGAGTATTTTATTGGGGTTAAGACAACGAAAGAAAATTCGCTTACAAAATACCAAAAACATACATACATTGGTGTTAACGAGCTAAATCCACAGATAAAATAGTACTTAACTCCTTTCTTCTCCTCTGGTGTTTACACAAAATCAGCCTGCAAGTGTATTATATGAAAACCTATGGTTTAGATAGACCGTGAGATAGACTTTGATATTTCTATAAGTATTGTGATTGATATATTTCCATGCAAATATTATGATATCAAAGAAACCCAATAAACATTATTTTACTTTGGCCTAATGCATTTCTTTTATTAATTGAGGCAGTCAAATCAATAGTGGACTAACCCACAATAATAGTCAATATTGAGTTAACTATGGGTGTGCATGTAAAATTTGTGTTTCAACGAGTAAAAAATGGACTGTAGTAATATAATTGATGGAATTATAATATCATATACATAATATCATATTATTTTAATCAACTTGTGTCTATTTTTGAACCGAATAAATACACACAGCCCCATAGTTTATTCAATGTTGGTTAGTCCACTTTTGCTTTGACTGCCTCAATTCTAGGAACAGATTATAGCGGCCCCCAGGCCTTGTTCATATATTTAAACATTATCCTTTATATTGAAAATAAATTTAAAACGTAACAGATTCTTGGAACCTTGGTTTTCACCCGGTGATGCAGTTAGACCCCCCCCCCCCTGCTTCATGTTCCACGGGCGCTGGGTCGCCCTGCTGTGTCCAGTCAGTTGTCATTCGGTAGTTGTCAGTGAGTGTTCAGACAGTGGTTGGTCGGTAGTTGTAGCGAGCAAGTTGGCTGGGCTATCGGGCGGCCTTAGCATTTTTTTTATTGTATAAAGTAGTGATTAAGTTCTTTTCAGGTTCTCTATCTATCATCGAGGGGTGATTTTAAGTATTAATAAAAAAAATCTTTCAGATACCATTATCAACGAGGGGTGATTATAAGACAGTTTTTAAGTTAAAAAAAGTAATTAAGTGTTGAAGTGTAAGTGTTTCATCGCAGTCCTAGTTGGAGAGTAGTTTGGTAAGATATTTTCCAGTTATGTATATCTTATTTTTACTATGCCTGTATTTTTATGAATTTGTCTTTTCAGGCACATCGCAGCCGATTATGATTTATTAGATTTTTATTTTCAGAGGCAGAGTTTAATGTTTATTTTTATTATTCTTTTCAGCGCTTTTATATATCAATTTCGCGTCCCAACGTGGAGCCGTATTTTTTTCAGCCTCTTTAGTTATCAATTTCGCGCCCCAACGTGGGACAAGTGTATTTTTTCCCAGCCTCTTTATATAAATTTGGCGTTCCAACGTGGGACAAGTATATTCTTTTCCGCCTTCATCTTATATCAACTTTCATATTCCTTCACTCTTCTCTTTTTTTAACAGCCCCTCGAGAAAGCCAAATCAAAACGGGTACCTATGTGGAAAGAACAAAACATCACATTAGGGCAGAGACGCGGAGGCCTCGCGCAGTGTTGGGCCACCGCAGCAGGGAACGTGGCGTCTCGCATATTGGACCACGAGATGCTTTCCATGTCGTGTGGGGCTCCGGTGAGGCTCCTAGCTGGCCTGCCATCTCTGTCGAGATGCGCCATCATAGCGTTGCCGTGTGGCACGGACCCAGCCATGGGTGACTGTCTAGCATAGAAGAGAAAACTACGCCGGGTACGACAAGCACCTGCCAGCCTGACGCAGAGGCTGAGCCCCACCGGACTTTCAGTTATTTATTTATTTGCCGTTGGACCTTGATAATAATAATATTTTGAATAAATGCGCCGTACTAAAAGAATTTCATAGTGTCACATTGGCTTTGATGTTTCCCGATGGTCGGAGAGAGGGTTCATCAGAATCACTGTCTGACGGTACACGAGAATGTCAATTTTCATTAGTCAGACAGAACGATTATGTCACAAATAAATTATTAAAATAAATAATACTGTCGATAAAATAAAATAATATAGTCAAAATTGGACGTTGATAACGCGTGGGGCCAAATTGTTATAAAAAATATAAAGGGCACCACTAATGCCAAAATTGTTAAAACCTACTGCTTTGAAGGCCTCGCGGTGTTAAAAACTTTAATAAGACACCACGTTGGAACACGCTTTTTTTAACTTAAAAACTACGGTGTCACTATTTTTACGACCGGAATTGGCGGGAAAAGCGTTTTCCCGCCAAAAAGTGTCTATTTACACGACAAATTTTCTGACGTCGTCTATGTTTTTAGGTCATTTATAACCATAGAAAGCGCAGATAAATCAAAATACAAAAATATTTACCTTTGTCATTTTTTCAATGGTCATAAAAATGCATGATGGAAACCAACTTGAAGAAAAAATATATAATATTGGCATCTTATTACATTTACTCAATTTTATAAATCATTTTTCATCGAGATCTACAATTATAACAAAGTATAAACAAAGGTAAATATTTTTATAACTTGATTTATCTGCGTTTTCTGTGGTTATTTTTGGTTTTCGTCTATGGTTGAGTCGTGTAAATAGTCGTAGCCTAAAAACTATCTAAAAATCACCCCTCGTTGGTAATGGTATCTGAAAGAAATTTTATTATTTATTTTTAATTTCACCCCCGGAGATTATATGGATCTGAAAATAACTTAACCTACTCAATTAAAATGCTGAGGCCGTCCGACAGCCCAGCCAATCAACTTTCTATGATACAACTCCATCCGCGGAAAATATACTGAATTCGGTTCGACTAGCGTTAGACTACATATGTGCCATGGCTGAACTATAGGACGCGACTCGACTGACAACTAGAACACAGCAGGTGATGAAGATTTAAATACTCCTTTTTGCATAGTATATATTTTAATTAACATGACTTTTTTCTAAACTGACATCTCAAAATAGTGACTAACACTTTTATCTATTAAATATGGAACACTTTTAGAAAACATAGTTAATATCTTCTTTTTCTTAATAAATACTTAGATAAGTACTTCAACACTTTCCCTTATTACGAAAAATACCTATTTTATAACACAATATTATCAAACGAGGCTTGTGCAGTGGCTTTGTACTTGTCCTCAGTACCATCGGGATTTTTATTTACTTTAGAAACCCGCTTACAAGGGATAGCCTTGTTATTTTTTGGTAATACTTCTTAACTCCAAGTTTGATTTTCTAGCAATGAATTTATATCTGAATCCATCGCTTTCTTCCACTGCGCTCTCTGAGTAGTTCTAATTGCATTTTGGTAGGAATCTGGTTCTGGGACAATGTTCGAGATAAAACGTTCAGCTAACATGACATAATCTTCAAAACGTTTTGGTTTTGTCAAAACAGATGTATCTCTTAAATACCTTCCTTCTGGTATTCTATCTTCAAAATCTATATCTTGATCAGACACTGGATTTTCTTGATCAGATATTGGACTCTCTTGAAGATTATTCTCGAGATCTTTCTCTTGTTTGTTTTGAGAATCATCTCTCACTCTTTCAAAATATTTTCTTTCTTCTTCCTCTTCAAACTTTCCCTGTTCAAATGTTCCTGGTAAAATTATATTCATCTTCCTCTCATTTGCAATTTTTTCATTGAAAACAACATCACGAGAACAGATGATGCTGTTGGTTGCGGGGACCCATATACGATATCGTTCATCTCCGTCGTAACCAACTAGATAACCCTTTACTGCTTTGTTATCCATCTTGCGTCTTCTTTGTTTTGGGATGTGAGCATAACAAACTGATACAATGAAACGCATATGTTTGATTCTAGGCTTTTTCCTCGTCCACTGTTCATAGGGGCTCACATTCTTCACAGAGGATTTTCCTGTTCTATTCAATATATATATAATATGAAGTTGATACTAACTCAGCCCATATCGCTGGTGGAAACTTAACTTGTGTTTGAGTTTTTAAGAGTTCTCACCATCTCCACTATAGTTCTATTATCTCTCTCACTAGAACCATTTTGCTCTGGCGTATATGGCGCTGTGAATCTTTGAGTTATTCCATTATCTCTTAGTACTTGCCTAATTTCTTTATTATCAAATTCTCCTCCATTTTCACTTAAAATTTCCTTCATTCTATATCCATAATTATACGCTGCTGCTAAGAAACTCTTCAAAGCATCAATTACATCAGATTTCTTCTTTAGAAAGGAAACATAACGAATTTTCGTGAAACTATCTTTTAAATTACAAAGTACTTGAATCCTCTGAATGATTCTGAGAAAGGACCGCACACATCTGTAGATATTAGTTCACCTGGTTTTGAACTACATATTCTTGTGCCAAAACTCATCCTGTGAGCTTTACCATAAATGCAGGCTTCACATAGCTTATCATCTATATGAACTTTTAAGTCCATTTCGTATTTTAAAAGATCTCTCACATGACCATTGTCGACCAATTATTAACTTCTTCTTCAGAGTTAAAAATGTCTTCTTCAACACAGCCCTGCTACTGTCACTGAGTAGCTCGTGTTCTTCTTTCCATGCGATTCAGGTTTTGGGGGTCTTCCATCTGCTATCCACTTTGGACAATTCTTTAACCAGTGTCCTCTGTTAAAACAATAATTACATTTATCATTTCTTTTGGTTAAATGAAATTTGTTCTTCTTTTCCTTGGTTCTTGATACAAGTGCACCTTCTTTGCAGATGTTATCTGTTTCGTTCGCATGAGTTTTTAACTCTCTCTCACGAGAACATAACTGCATGGTTAACTCATCTGTAGTCCGCTTCTCTTCACTCAAAAGTAACCAACTCGATTTGAAGGAATTGTATCGTGAAGGCAGAATATCCAACATCTTACAATTTAGCATCATCTCTGGTAACTTATGCTCTTTTCTCTTCATAAAACCTGAATGTAGTTCTTGCCACATTTTTTTTTATTTGGATAGATGTGATGCCATATCTTCTTTATCGTTCCACTTAAATTGGAAGAACTGCATGCAAATGTTGTAGAGTTGGTTTTCAGAGGAAGCCTCAAACAGCTTGTGTAGTTTTAACCACACTTCTCTTGCATTTTGGAACCTCATTACCTTCTTCAAGGTATCTTCTGTCATACTATTAGTAAGAACCATCATTGCGTTTGCATTTCCTCGTGTATATGCCTGAAGTATCCTTTCACTCTCCTTTTTTCAACTTTCGGTAACTCCATTTTCCTTACTATAATGCTTACTTAGTGACAAAATTCTTGAAAAATTTTCTCAGGCAAAAAACACGCGTCACACCAATTTGAGATTAAACTTCATTGTCAAGTAAAAATCACCAAATTCTCGCATTAATCAAAAAACTATAGTCTTTGCAGTGCTTGGGCACATTATCTGATGAAGATTTAAATACTCCTTTTTGCATAGTATATATTTTAATTAACATGACTTTTTTCTAAACTGACATCTCAAAATAGTGACTAATACTTTTATCTATTAAATATGGAACACTTTTAGAAAACATAGTTAATATCTTCTTTTTCTTAATAGATACTTAGATAAGTACTTCAACAGCAGGGCGACCCTGTGCTAGTGGGACTGGGAGAAATAGAGGAAGGGGAGGAGGTAAACCAAATAACCTGGTGGAAAAACTCATATTCCAGGAATTTGTTAATGCATTTTAACGTAATATATTTTCGATACAAATGATAATAAAGCCTGGGGACCCGTTATAAACCGTTGTTCAAATTAATTACAGAAATATATTAGTCCAATATAAAATAATTAAATTAGGGTTTCTTTGATATCATAATGCATGACACTATATCGATCACAATACTTATGGAAATATCACGAGTGAGCACCTCCAATGTCAGGACGGATGTTGTCGTTGGCTGATGGAGGCAGGATACTAGGGAAATGCTCCCCCGGTCCTAGACAGCAGCATATGCTAGTTTGGTGACTGGACCAGGAACAGCAGCGGCTGGGCGGGTTTCCTCAGCGCAACAGGGCTCAAGAGTGACACTGTAGGCTGCTGCTCCAGGATGAGCACAACCCGATGGCATTGGATCCCTTTCCGATGCAGAATCCACTACTCCACAGGACCGCGGAAGCACATCCGCTGGTATAGTGCTGTGACGTCCATCGCTGGCAATTTAGGTCAGGTCTTCATGGCTCCAGGGGCAGGGCCCGACCGATGTCCCAATGTTTGTATTCTTTCGACATGTTGCGCAAGGAACGCCGACTGCGTTCGACGAGCGCGGCTCGTGACAACACGACGCGTGTCTATTTCTGACTCTGAAGTTATGTGTTTTTGTATGAATTGAAGTGAGGTATTTCTCCAGGGAATATTTGACGTTTTGGTTGGCGTGACGTTTGGTTAGGTTTTTTTATAGAGAATAACGACTAAAGTGAATTGTTTTCAGATTTATTTGTCCTAAAAAACACTGTTTATTAAGGTTGATATCTAGAGAAGGCTGAGAAAAATACTTCTATTAAATATATTAGCTCCTGCTGAAAAGCAAAATACATAACATACATTAAACGCTGACTCTGACGCTGAAGAAGTCTGAAAGGACAAATAATACACAAAAAATCCAGGCATGGTAAAATAATATATACATAACTGGAAAGATCTTACCAAACTGCTGCTCTCGTAACGGGACTGTAGAGAAAAACACTTTCACTACATATCACTTTTTAGTAATTAAAAATAACTTAAAACTAGCTTAAATTCACCCCCGTTGACTATATGGACCTGAAACACACTTATTCACTACTATGCGATTATTTTTTATTATTAATAGTAACTTAAACTATTTTAAATTCACCCCCGATGATAGGTAGAGGACCTGAAAAGAACTTAATCACTACTTTATACAATTAAAAAAAATGCTAAGGCCGTCCGATAGCCTAGCAAACTCGCACTCTCGCACGCGGGTCTCTACAACTACCGACCAACCACTGACGCCTACCGAATGACAACTGACTGGCCACAGCAGGGCGACCCAGCGCCCGTGAAACATGGAGTAGGGGAGGGGGGGGTTAAACTGAAGAACCAACCCGTACCGCCGGGTGCCAACCAAGATTCCAGGAATCTGCCAAATGCATTTTACATTTCAATATAAAAGACAATGCTAAAACATATGAACAAGGCTCGGGGGGCCGCTATAATCCGTTCCTAGAATTAATAGAAGAAATACATTAGGCCGAAGTAAAATAATGGTTATTGGGTTTCTTTGATATCATAATGCATGTAAATATATCGATCACAATACCTATGGAAATATCAAGGTTTATAGAACAGTTATCTAGGATGTGTTAAAATGTAAGGAAAACTGAAATATGTTGCCAACCAGAACCAAAACATCAAACGCGCGATATTCTATGACTCACTTTTTGCACGGTGCACTACATCTAATATATTATAATAAAAATCTATGTGTATTGATCACAGAAAAGAGATACCATAGAAAAGAGATATATAAGAGATATTAACTTATGATATTAACGCGGTTATTTCAATTTGAGAGTGACAGGTGACAGTATAGGAAATGGAAACGTCTGAGGAATTATTAATAGAAACATTTGCATTAAGATGATTCTTGGAGAAATACAAGATTTTCAAGCATTTTCCGCGATTCTAATCGTATATTTGTTACCGGATATATTATTTAAATATAAAAGTTAAATTGTTCGTATAATACGTATTTTTTATTGTAGTTACTTTTATGTAAGGTCAGTTGAATTGATTAAATATATTAATATATACAAAAAAATAACGACAATATCATACTAAATCTTTCATCTCAACATTTTTTAATGATTAATGTCTATTTAGATTAGTATAAGTTTATGATCGAGTACTGATTTATACATTTTTAAGATTTTAAGAACGCAATAAGAATGTGTCACGAGTAGCCCCCGTTTATATTTTAAAGTTATTAGTTTAGTGCATTTTTCAACAAGTTCGTGATATATAATAAATTATTCACATTAATAATCATAAAAATAAGTTATAGGCCACATTCTAAATGATGAAATGAAATAAATTTTCTGATAACATTACAGTATTTATAAAATACAATCTGTGTCAATAGAGTTATTCTGGCTCAAAATCCTCACTAGAAATATATAATGCTGTTTGTTTTATTTTTGCAGGTGATATTGCTGAAGCATCTATGTCCTGTTCTTCCCCTAGTGGTAAAAATTCTGAAAATTTGAAATGTCATGTTTGCACATCATAAATTTGACTGTGATTTAGAATGGTAATATATGAATAAATGTAAATAAGTTTATTTTATAAGGAAAAATAAAGAAATTAATTGTTTGATTATTTTTGGTTTGGTCAAGAGTAGTTGTGGGTTTAGCAGATGTCTAAAAGTAGGACAAATGGCTGTGGAAATGTAATCATAGAGAAAAATGCATAATAAAATGTAGTTATCAAGTTATGAATGTAGAGAAAAGACAGATAATTAAAAGGATTACTGTAGTTACAGAGGGATATATTTATTTTTGAATATACCTTGAAAAATAAATTGAATATGTTGAATGATAATTTGAATATTTTAATAAATAATGAATTGAATATACCATATAATAAATTGGATATTGACAAAATCCTTGATGCTCAGTGTGAAAGCTTGAATACACACTAGTGTATGGTAGGAACCAGGTTGACTACCACTTTTTCATCTTCCTCTAGTCACTCTAGTGTTAGGTTGTATCTACAGTGATCATACACCCTTTATTTAAGAAGACAGTCCCTTATTTCACTGTTCCGTCTTTTAACCTATGCTTCTTCTTTCATAATTAATGTTATAAACTTATTAATTTTGTAATTTATTTTGTTTTATTTCCTTCAATATGTCCCTTATTTCTCTAAAAATATAAAGTCACTGTTGTCATACATGTTTTTGATAGTGAATTATCCTGAAAGGAGGAGGTCAACCTTCCATCTCTTGAGTGATCTTCCGGGTAATCATATATTGTTGGGGTTTTACACTTTCATTGATATTAAGGATGAAAGATTGACAAAAATAAAGTATATTAATAAGAAAGAATGGTCAACTATGAAAGGTAATTTTGTCATTCATTGTTTAAGATCTTCACAATATGGATGATCATTAAGGAGAATTATTTTCTCCATATAATAACTAGGTACCTAATATATATTTCTAATGAATTATGTCTGCAATAAATTTTTTGTTTACCTTTTTGGCAATTATAATTATTTTAAACATATCATTCGCCGACCTAGTACATATTACTGACTCGTTTATATGTTTTTGGTATAATTAGGGTTACATTTTGTATTTAATATTGGCGTTCACAGTTTTAATATGATTGACGTTTTGTATATAATATCACCAAACTTTTTATGGCCAGTTGACATCACTATTTAAAATAAATGAGTAATCTTCGTGGTGTTAGTGAGTTTAGACGTGTTGTATAGTGAGCGCTCACAAGTCGGTTGCAGTGTAGTGATTATTGAAGGTATGTAAATATTCATTGTATATATCTAACTATAATAATACAGTTAATAAAAAAATATTTTATGTCAACATATTTTATGATATAGCAGAATAATATTTGGGTCGGTGATTCAATCAAGTTAGTAATTAATGATCGGATCACCGACCTGCCGGTCGGTAAAAGGATTTATAATAGTAACGTTGAATTTAGATTCATTAGTATTAATATGAACTGTAAATTTAAAACTCTTTATTTTCTTAGAAGTATTCTTTTGGTTTCAACTTTAGCAGTGATTACGACCAATTATTACACTAAAATACCTGTAACCAAAATATATAATTTTATAAATAATTTTACAATAATCGGTTCTGCAATTGTATTTTCATAGTATCACAATGTATATAAAATAAATTTAACATATTTTTTCGTTTTTACTAAAAATTACATCATATTTTTGTATAAGTAATTCTTAATTAATAATATTATACAATTTCTTTGTAATGTTTTTCATAAATAACATAAGGTCGGCATTAAGAACTCTTTTTTCTATCTCCAACGTTGGTTGGTAAATAGTGCCGTCCTAGGTCAGAAAAGAGTACCATCCTAGGTTGGTAATTTGTGCCATCCTAAGAACCAATTTTACGTATGGTCTTACTCGTCCTACTAGCATTTTTAAAATATTTAAACTTATTAATTAACATTTTTTTTCATTTTTCAGGCAATGGATAAACAAATAAAAAATAAATATACCAAAGAAATGCTAATGAACGCATTAGAATCAGTAAAAGTGGTTCGATTATGTACAAAGCCTCAAAAGATTATTGTGTGCCTAATGTCCCAAACATGATCAAATATTAGTGAAGCAGGTATTCGTCGGTGGTTTGGGCGAGTTGAAAAATATATTAAAGACAATAATTTTCAGCACGTCACATCTGGTCCGAAAAGGGTGTTTAATTGTGATGAAACAGCTTTCTTGTTGTGCCCTAAAGATAAACAAGTGTTGGTAAAAGAAGGTATACGAGAATCTGTAACTGTTTTAGTTAATGTTTCTGCCATTGGCACCATTGCACCACCTATGATACTGTATTAAATACATACGTATACCATCACATATTTTGACCAAATATCCAAAAGGATGGGGTATCGGTAGATCTGATACGAATGGATGAATTGCCAGCATTCTACGAATACATAACAAACGTGTTTTGTATTTGGATGGGCATACCTCACACTTCACAATAGCATTGAATGAATTTTGCGAAGATTAAGAGATCATTTTAGTTGCAATATACCCTAATGATACGCATGTTTTACAACCATTAGATGTTGCAGTGTTTCATCAAATGAAAAATTGTTGGAAAGATCTTGTTAAAACATGGAGATTAAAAAACAACAGTGAAAAATTAAAGTTGGAAGATTTTGCGCCATTGGTTAAAAATTGTTTAAAAACCTCTATCACACCAAAACTGTGCAAAATGGGTTGAAAACTACGAGCTTTATCCGTTTAATAGATGAAATAGATTTTATAAACTGTTGTCACATCAAAAAATAAGTTGCTCTCCGTTGAAACAATTCAACAAAAAACACCGGAAGTAAATCAAATTTTAAAAAACGACTGTCTACTCCTAAACTGGATTCATTTATAAATTCTGGTGAAGAATGGTCAGGTCCTTTGGAAGACCAGAGTTTATTCGATTTTTGGCGAAACATATTGTTGTCAAATCATGACACAACTTTGGATGCAAATATGTCCGAAATTACCTATGATATAAATATGGATAATTGCGAATGGATTGAAAATATGATGGAATTAGACATACCTCAAGAAAATATGCTACTTACATCATCCACGCCTAAGGTACCGGAAAGTGACACCATAGAGCACAGCATGGAAGAGCAGACTGTTAGTGAAAGAACGTTTACAAAAGTGGTCCAGAATGACCACAGGCCGGTGAATGGTACACTTACCTTACAGTTCATTGGATCTCTTATTATCTATTGGCAATTTCTTCCAACCAACAAGAGTTTGTATTAGAAAAGCAAAGTTTGTGTACTATAGTAAAAAGTTATTTAATTTTAAAAATGAGTATGTTCATAATGAAAGAAAAAATGGGATATGAAGAAATATAATAATCAAGTGATTACTTAACGATGTCTTTTTACTTTAGTCTTTCTTCTGGATCTGGAAATAAACATTTCTAAAATGGTAATAAGGATATTAAATATCAAGAACAGGATATTTATATTGCCAGTGAAGAATTAGAGTAAGAAGATTTTAAAGTATTTAAAATAAAAAAAATATACAAAATATTCATTCAACATTCTAAATTGAAGTAAATAGGCATTAAGTTTATTCCTCCAAGCATTAAGATTATTTGTTAAAATTTTATATATAGATAATGCTATCTATAATAATGATAGCATGGAATTATAATCTAAGATTTATAGTAACATGATTAGATAATGCATGTAAGATGTGTATAAGCTATCTATGGATTTTTAATGAAGTTCTTTTTAACTTCAATCTGTGTCTAGAAAAGTATTTTTTTTTATTTTATGTTTATTGTTGATTATTTGTTGTTTTCACTATAGTGTACATTAAGTGTACTATAGTGTACACTTCATTAAAAATGAATAATAATAAAAAAATACAGGAAATACCAAATCCAAGAGCTACTGCTGGTATACTTTCTTCTTTAACTTATGCGTAAGAATTTCGTTTTTTTAATTAACTTTCTTATACTTCCACTTAAAATATAAGAAAAAATATTGGTTATTAGATATTACTTAAAAATACATAGATTTCTGTATTTCAATTTGATGATACAACTTATTTTGAATGATATTTTATGCTTGTTGGAGTAAATACTTAAGATTCTTTTTACTTAAATAATTTTTTTTAGGTGGACAACATCCATATTCAAAACAGCTTATCATCGAGATTTAGAAACATCTGACCTGTATGCAACATTAAACGAACATTCATCAGGTGTGTTATGTTGTAACATTAAATGAAATCTTTAGAGTGATATTTATATTATTGCATAATTGTTTTCTCTATACAAAAAAGATGAATCAAATATTTATTTTACTTTTGAAATGCAAAAATCAATTTAGTTGAAAAAATAGAAAACGAACCATAATCCATGAGACAGTGTATAAAAA
Source organism: Molanna angustata (assembly GCA_963576475.1). Classification (NCBI taxonomy): domain Eukaryota; kingdom Metazoa; phylum Arthropoda; class Insecta; order Trichoptera; family Molannidae; genus Molanna; species Molanna angustata. The sequence continues at coordinate 20,828,250 of OY754967.1, read as the reverse complement.
ATATTTTTCTTCTAGGTCTTTTGGGTGATACTTTTTCAAATCTTTGGAATAAAGAATTAAGAAAAGGTTCTCCCAGTTTGTTGAAAGTTATTTATAAATGTTTCAAATGGCAAATACTTTTGAATTTATTTTTAACCTTCATTTTGGAATGCGGTATAAGGTATGTATTATTATTTTTTGATTACCCTCAGGGTACACATGATTTTTTTTAACTTAATGATCTTTTTTCTGAAAACTTGCAAACATCGATATTTACGTCATGTAATTATATCTTTTTTAGAGTTCTGCAACCGATCATATTTGGCAGATTTATTTTGTATTTTGATCCTTTTCAAAAGAATATATCTAAACATCAGTTATATTTGTATGCATTTGGATTGGTGTCATGTTCAACTATTGGTGTTTTGATGTCACAAAGCATTTCTATGTCTTTGATGCATATGGGTCTTAAGATTAAAGTTGGATGCTGTTCTTTGTTGTACAGAAAGGTATGCTTCATTTTATTTATATTGTTACGCTTGTTTGGAAGATTTTGTCGTGTGGCAAGATAAAATAAATATGGAACTTTATAAATTCTTAATAATGTGGGTAATATTTTAAAATAAGATTAATGGAATGTTATATTTCAGCTATATATGTTGTTACCTTTTCATTTTTACAATATTCTTCTATTGAACACTAACTGGAACTATTTACTAAACATTGAACGGTGTTAAAAAGATCATGAAAGATGTTTTTAATTTGAAGTTTTTTAATTTTATTTCTTCAGCATTAAATGAGGTTTATATATATTAATTTATTTTGTTTTCCCTAATCCAATTGAATGTTATTTCTATGTAATTAGATGACAATTGTACGTATTTTATTAAGATGTAAAAAATATATAAACAAGTTTAAAAAAATTACATAGTATGACTTATATAAAAACAACAAACAAGAAAATATTCCAATATCCATCAAAGACACAAAAATCAAAGGAAGCACCCAATACCTTAAAAGAACTTTTCCCTTATGTATTCAATATTTAAGCCACGAAAAGCGGCAAGACCATATGCTTCCTTCACACATTCTGGCAAATCATTATATAACTGAAAAACTTCGTAACACACACTATTTTGTGTACTTGCCAGGTTAGTCTGAGGCAGTCTAAAGTCCTGCCGACTTCTCGTCGGGTAGGTGTGAATATCAAAATTATAAAATACCTATATTTTTTGCAAATAATTCTATAATAGTGCATTTTCAAATTTATAAATAAAAATTAATACATTTAAAATTATTTATTTGCTGTTTTTTTGTCAACAACTTCAACTGCTCAAGCATATATTTAATTTGGGTGAATTTGTTGCATTTTAAAATTATTCACATTGATCTGTATTGTTTAATTTGTAACTTATTATTCTCTGTTGTATTGTTCTTAAATAGTACACTTGAGCAGCAGTCTATATGAGGAATAACAATGTACACTACACTAATTATTTAGCTGTCTAGTTTGTTTCTTATTCTGCCCAAAAAACCAACCTTCTTCGTAACACATAATATGTGCTTAACAAATCTTGATCTATTGTCAATCAACACTGCTTTAACAAATAATTTCAAGTATTGCAATTGGATTCATTAAATTTAATACAATATTTAAGATTTCAGAATACCATTCATTATTGGTTATAGGATGGGAATCTGGAAGGAACTAAGGAATTCATATGGATCACAGGGCTATGGGCACTTGCCCTGAGTAGTCTATGTAAAAGGGCCTTGATGTTTGTCTACCCATTCATTGCATCAAATGTAGTGTTTATTGACATGTTTGTATAAAACATAATTAATTTTTATTATTTTTTTTGTAGGCTCTAAAACTTTCGAAAACATCGTTGGGTGAAAATACAGTGGGACATGTGATTAATTTACTATCAAATGATATGAAGAGAATGGAAATGTTGTTTTCATTAATAAATTACCTGATTATTGGACCTCTGCAGTTTATGGTTGTGACCTACTGGCTTTGGAGAGCAATAGGGGAGGCTGCACTAATAGGAGTTCTTATAATATTGGCGTTTGTACCTATTCAAAGTACATGTATTTTTTGTTGTTGTTAATTTGAGGTCTTATTAATATTATGTAGGTATTCTATGATTGTTCTATTTTTTTAGTTTGGTTGGGAGAACTGAACTCAGAATATCGAAAAAAGGCATCTCTTTTGACTGATGAACGTTTACAAATGACAAATGAAGTAATTTCTGGAATAAAATTTGTTAAAATGAACGCAATGGAAAGGGTCTTTTGTCGTTTTATTGCATTTATAAGAATGTGTGTATACTCATCTGCTATTTTAAACTACACAATACTGTTATTACAATAAAGTAGTGTATTTTACCTTGTGATTTATGTTTTTTTACAGGGAAGAAATGAACTGGATAAAAAATACATTTTTTATTCGTGCTTTTTCTGTATCATGTAATTTATTTATTGCCAAATTTTCACTGTTGGCAAGTATCATGTATTTTGTCTTTATGGGAAATCAAATTACACCTTCAAAAATTTTTGTAGTTGTTTGTTTTCATGACTTATTAAAACAAACTTTGACAGTATTTTTTCCCCGAGGTTTGTAATAACTAACTATCTATTTATTAATTTATAAAATAACTATTGTTTTTTGGCAGTTGGTTTGTGGTAATCTATTATTTAAATTTTTCTGCAATTTTTAAAATTTTAATTAAGTGTAAAATATCCTCTACATGATTTGGTATCCATTTTTTTACCTAGTAAAGGCTAGCGTCCATACAGGCACAGCAGACGAATCGAATTATATCTCCTAGCAACAATGCAAGTGCTGCCTAAGATGCCGATCGATCAGTGGACGCACTTGTATGAATTTCTATACAAACTATACTAAAATCCATCTGATGCACTGCGTCTGATCTGTCTGTATGGATACTAATGGCCTTAGTGAACCATTTTTATAGATGTAAGTACTACTATTTATAATATATTCAGTGCCATAATAAGAGTTGTGCTTTTTTTATAAGTATGTTTTTATTTCAGCAATACATTACTTTAGTGATTTTATGATTTCGATTAACCAATTACAAAAGTTTATGTTATCTGAAGAAACAACCAAATCACTTGCAAACTCTATACAAAAATCTAAGGATATCAAGTTCAAAACATCAGAAATCAGTAAAATTATGATGTCAGATAACGTAGATGAAGCAACAATACCACTTCATATTGGAGACAATGTTAAGGAAATCAAAATAAAATTGCCTAATGAAACTGATGAGTATGGAAGTGGTAACTTTGATAAATCCTCAGTATATCCTGATATTGTTATAGAAAATGCCATCTGCTTGGACAATGTTTATGTGAAGAGTTCTAGATCCAGTTCAGAGTTTGCTCTCAATAATATTACTTTAAAAATTAAAACTGGAAGGTGAGATTTATTTGAAAAGTTTGAATAATTTTTGTATAATGATTTATTTAGATATAACACTGATATATATTAACACTGGATAGTTAAGGTAATAAACTCGCCACTTGCACAGGGTACAAGGAAGTGTTTATTAAAATTATAAATTAGGGAGAGAGTCATGTACCAGAAATTTCTTCATGCATATGTACATATGTACAATGCGTAATGTATGTAAAAATTGACAAAATAGAAAGAATTGAATGTATGTTAACTTCACTATTTGATTTTCTCCTTGAGTCTTAATCTTTTCTCATGGGTTACCATAAAATAGTCAGAGTCAGGGAGTCAGAGCGAAAGAGGATTGATGCTTTCGAAATGTGGTGCTGGAGGCGTATGTTGCGCATCCCATGGACAGCCAGAAGAACGTATCCTTCAATTCTTTGGACACATTGCCAGAAAGGAACCAGACTGCCTCGAGAAGCTTGTTGTGATGGGCAGCGTGGAAGGATGGAGCGATTTGGTTAAGTCCACAATGGGGTCTTCGGTGACTGGTGCTCTGCGTTCAGCCCAAAACAGATTGGCATGGAGGCGAGCCATACGTGTGGCGACGGACTACAGCCGCTATCCTCAGTCATGAGGAAAAGGACGAATATATATATATATATATATATATATATATATATATATATATATATATATATATATATATATATATATATATATATATATATATATATATATATATATATATATATATATATATATATATATATATATATATATATATATATATATATATATATATATATATATATATATATATATATATATATATATATATATATATATATATATATATATATATATATATATATATATATATATATATATATATATATATATATATATATATATATATATATATATATATATATATATATATATATATATATATATATATATATATATATATATATATATATATATATATATATATATATATATATATTTAATACCTCAGGACCCTAGTGAATACTCTATTAAGTTGTGAATAATTTCTTGGATTCTCCATAATTATTAATACAATTTAATTTTTTTCTGGTTTTGTCAAATTCTGGAAGATGAACCAATATTATATCTCAGGTTTTATAAATATGTCAAACTATATGTATTTGTTTTCTTTAGTTTTGTAGCAATCATAGGCAATGTGGGTGCTGGTAAAGGTTCATTGTTCAATACAATTTTGAAGGAAGTCCCAGTTTACAGTGGAAATTTAGATATATTTGGTGAAATAGCATATGCTTCAAAAGAATCCTGGCTCTTTAACAGTAAGTCAACTATTTTTACAATTTATATTTAGCAAAATTTACACAAATTTGTATTAAAATGTGTAATTTTCATTGATAATCTGAAGTAAATACATTGGTTTAAAATTGGAAACCGAAATTATCAGATAAAGCAAACGTTTCACTGGATTCAAGAGTCCAGGCCCACGAGCACAGGAACCTGTGTTTAATTTTTACAACCACTTTTTTACAGATTCAATTAAAAATAATATATTATTTGGATTAAAAATGGACAAAATGCGATATAACAAGGTAATACAGAAATGTTGTTTGGAGAGAGATTTGTCTATGATGCCATTTGGTGATAAAACTTTAATAGATGAATTTGGAAATAATCTTACCCAAGGTAAATATTCATCAATGTTAATAATGATAATAATAATAGCTCCAAGCAGGTAGTTAGTTGATGATCCATTTGGTGTTCCTTGGTGAACGCTGCCGTCAATCGCCGTCAATCATGTTAATTATGATTTTGAAAATTTTCAGAATTTTTTATTATAAAATCATTATTAAGTATGATGATGGTATGTATGTGAATTCTTATTCAATGAAACCAATATATAAATAATTAATGTGAAATTTTTTGCGTTATTTTGATGCCACTTCTGCATATGTATTTTTTTTTACACAATACACGGCATAAGCCATTTACATGTTATATAGAATTACATTTTCTTTTAATTAACAAAATTATATATTAAAAAGAAAAATAAAAACAGAATTAACAATACATTTCATTTAAAAATTAAACAGTAATGGTCGAATATATAAAAAATAGAGAAACAACAATAAATTGACGAAACAAAATTTAAAAAAATGTTTTTACACAAAGAAACAAACACATACATCAATAATTTATTAATTATTATAATAACATATTGTGAAATATTTATAGGGTAATTACAAAAAAAAAAACAAAGAATAAGGAAAAGAAAGAAAACTGTAAAGTTAGCTATTCAATTTGAATTCTGGAAAGACCTATAAATATTTTTTTTGAATACCGGCAGGCTATCCCCGAAAATATCTGCATCAACACACAGCTCATTTCCTAGCCTATGTAATCTCGGTATTGGAGAGTTAAATATATAGTTAGTGGAAGCGGCTCCCTCATGGAAAAGCACAGCTTGTCTAGTCCGTCTATTCGGAACATAAAAGTTGATTGCACTTACAAGCTCAATGCAGTCCGTTGCTCCGTTCACTAACTTGTGCAAAAATGAGACGTCCAATAACCTACGTCGATCGGCCAACGAATGTAAATGAAAGCCACGCATCAAGTCGGGATAATCAATATTTTCTATGGAACGACCTAATTTATAATTTAAAAAGCGCAAGAACTTGCGCTGCACTCGTTCAATCGCTATGAAGTGAATAGCATAATAAGGTGACCATATCACTGTGTTGTACTCAAGTTGAGGTCTAACCAGTGATACATAAAGCGATCTGAACGACTGCAAACTTCGAAGGTCTGTTCCCAGACGCAATAAAAAACCTAGGGTCCTCATCGCCTTTCCCACTATCTCTTCAATATGCATGTTGAAAGAAAGACTACTACTAAAACCTATCTCCAGGTCCCTGATGTGATCGACAGTTCCAAGGTCCCTACCATCTATTCTGTAAATGAAAGAAATAATATTCTTCTTTTTCCTGTTAAAATTGATGACCTGGCATTTGTCTATGTTTAAGTGCAGAGAGTTACGATAACACCATTCCGTTAATCTATCTAAACTATTTTGTAAAATGTGACAGTCTGCAAGACATTCCACTACTTTGTATATCTTCAGATCGTCGGCGAAAAGCAATACATTTACACCGAAAAATATTTTTACTATGTCATTTATGAAGATGTTGAAAAGAGTTGGTCCTAAGTGGGAACCCTGTGGGACACCACTTGTGGCACTTATAGGGAACGAGATGCAGTCTGAGATTTTAATTTTGTATGTTTTCAGTTAATTTAGATATTATTATAATATGTTATCGATTTTAATATTATAGAATATTTTTAGGTCAAAAGGCTAGAATTAATTTGGCCAGAGCAGTTTACAGAAATGCAGATATTTATTTACTAGAGGATCCACTATCATCTATAGATGCTCACGTTGGACACCAATTGTTTGACAATTGTTTTAAAGATTACCTTAGTGGAAAAACTATATTACTTATTACTAATCTTTTTCAATATCTAAGAGAAGTTGATCATGTATGTATGTACACATATTATATATTTATATATGTACTTCAACACACCAACTATAAAATTATATTTATTTTCCACACGCCAAAATCATAATATTTTACTCCCAATTTTTTATATATTATTTCTTAAATAGAAACTTCACTTCAATGTTGATCTTATGCATATTTGATAGTATTATTTATCCTCATATGTTTCTTTTGATTTTTTTCCCCAAAAACAATATCATTAAATGAGATCTAATAGACGAGATAGCATTGGCCACAATCCACTTGTTTTATAATATAATCATATTACTATATAATTTCATCATAATATAATAATATTATATTATTTTTTTTATAATATTTTAGATAATTATCTTAAGTAATGGGTACATTACAGCTGAGGGTTCTTATGAACATTTAGAAAAGAATTGTACTGAATTTAAGAAACTTCTCATGACCAATGTTGCACCAAATGAGGTATCTTCCAAGAATCGTGTAAAACTTCCAACTAGTTTTAAGAGAATGTCAAGTATTTGTAATGTAAGTTTACAACATTATTTGCTCATAATTTGAATAATTTATCTATTTTAATATTTCTTCTTACTAAACATTAAACAAGACAGTTAATGATTAATTTTTTTTATGTAAATAATTATGGGAAAATGTATAACCTACTGAAGATGTATTGTTATAATTTGAGACGTGTATATAAAGACATATTATGTCCTATTCTGATTCGTCTAAACTTATCCATCTGAATTTTAGTATATGAGAAATGTCAAAAGTTGACTGCATTTATACGGGACTCATTACGTCACACCGCATGGATGAAATCATTTTATCCACGGTCACCTGTTGATTTAGACATTTTCATACTCTGAAATGAATCAGAATAGGACATATTGTTGAAATTTGTAATTTTTAAGAATATTGTGTTGATTATACTGTTGTGATTCATATTTTTTTTAGGAATATTCTGTTGATGATATACCAGAAAATAAATATGAAAATCAATCAAGAAAATCTGGATCAGTTAATGATTATGTTTATAATGCATATTTAAATGCTACTGGATCAAGTTCTATTGTTTGGACTGTTTTCATTTTAGCAATAGTTGTTCAAATTCTTGCTAGTAGCTCTGATTTTTGGATAGCTCATTGGTAAATAATATATTTGAATTCATCTTAGCAACTCTATTCCTATATGAGATTAGTTTAATTTTAGAATGACATGCATAATTTTTATGGTAAAACTTGTATGAATAAGGTTGCTCTAAGTTTTTATATTTTTTATTGAACTTGCAAGTAGTCTAATTCATTCTTGGACATGTCAATGTAAATATTGAAATAGTTGAGTTTTTCAATTATTTATTATAATAAAATTTTTAATATAAATATCAATAACTATTTATTATATGTAGGATTAACCAAGAAGAGATTGATGCTTTATTATGCGCAATGTTACCGTCATCTTTGTTGGATCCCATGACAGCCGAATCATATCCAAATATAAATTCTACTGATTCATTTTTAAATACAAGTAAATTAATGGATACAACTTTGAATGCTTCATTGATTCATGCAGATAGTAAGGAAAATGTTACCTCTAACTATTGTTGTGAAAATTTTCCTAGATCTTGGTACTTCTCCATTTATACTGGTAAGTTTTATTTTTATTTTTGGTTCTTTCAAAATAAATGTTTACCTATTTTTGCACTTGGAAACTCTCTTTTTGTTTATTTATTGTTTATTGATTTTCATAATTTTGTCAATTTATTAAATATATTTATTACAGGAGTAATAGTTTCTTTGGTAACATTAGGACTCGTAAGGTCCTTTTTATTTTTTTGGGCAGCAGCAAAAGCTTCAATCAGTCTTCATCAAAGAATGCTAACTTCTGTGACGAAAGCCACAATGAGATTCTTTAGTTCCAATCCACATGAAAAAATTCTGAATCGATTTTCTAAAGATTTAGGATCAGTTGATGATGCGATACCTCAAACAATGATTGATGTTTTACAAGTTGGTTGATATGTTTTTTTTTATCATATAGAAATAGAAAATAATGAATATACTATGGAAAATGTAACATTTGTTCACTAATATTCTATATTAAATTTAATTTATAATACAGTAGACCCCTTGTAATCTGACATACCACTTCTGTACTTACAGTCATGTTATTTGTTAAAAATATGCTTGAACAGGTTGCAATTTTTTAGTGCATCATGGCTTAATGCGTGCTGAAAATTGTCTCCGTTTGATATCATAATTTGTCAGATTAGCAAGGTACTTCTCTTTCAAATATTCTGGACTACAAAAGGTCAATGGCAGCACTCTTTAGTCCGACTAATTGGATAATCTGATGCCGTCATGTGAAACGTTTGTCAGATATCTGTGGCTCTACTGTAATAATAAAACTTTTTAATGACATAAAGTTTTTTTCATTTATTTTTGTGTTTATTTTGTAGTATTCAGTTTTATAATAAAGAAAGCTTATTTTAGAGAATCTGCACTAAAATATTTGAGGTTTTTTTTTTGAAGTAGGTACATAATGTGCAAGATACATATTTTGAAATATGTGAAAAATTTAAAATATGATAATTGTTTCTTCATATACTATTTTTTTTATTTATAGATCGGTTTACAGATGATTGCTATATTTTCAATTGCATTATTGATGAATATTTGGTATTTTGTGCCAATATTGTTTTCATTTGGTTTAATTATCATTCTTCATCTTTATTACACCCCAACTTCTAGAAACATTTATCGACTTGTTGGAATAAGTAAGTATTTACAAGTTTTTATAAGATTCTGTAAGAAATTTTATTTGAAAACGATATCATTTATAATGTATTTTATTTTTATGTATTTCAGCTAGGAGTCCAGGAATTTCTCATGTGACAGCTACTCTACAAGGATTGCCAACAATAAGAGCGTATGGCCAACAAAGAATACTCGAGAAAGAATTTGACTCATTACAAAATGTACATACATCCGCGTGTTATCTCTTTATAGGAATAACAAGAGCTTTTGGGTTTTGGGTCGATACTGTTTGCGTCATATTTATAACTTCTGTGGTATGGAGTTTTAGTATTGCTGGAGAGAGTAAGTTCCATCAGTTTTTTTTTTCATATTATCTTATACTTCCTATTACTTTCCGATAAATCTAAAATATTTCCAATTATCGAAACTTATTAGACCTCTAAAAATATTATGATAGGTACACTTTTTGATAATATTGATTCAATATTTTTTTTTTATATTCAGATACTCTTGGTGGAAACGTTGGACTTGTGATAAGTCAAGCGATTGGTTTAACGGCTGTTTTGCAATATGGAATGAGAATGCGGTCGCAGTTGGAAAATGAAATGACAAGTGTTGAAAGGTATTTTTTGCTTTATTTTTCTTATATACATAATATTTATTTGGTAGGTACCTAATATCATTTTTTAAACAGATTATTAATTTTACGTAATTTAATAGCTATATTATGTGCTCAAGTATTACACCTTACAGGATTTTAGATTACACAGATATTGAACATGAACCACCTTTAATGAAAGTAACAGATAATGATGTTCCACTTAACTGGCCCAAAGATGGCCATGTGTCTTTCAAAAATGTATCTGTAAGATATTCACCAGTTAAGGCTCCAGTGATTCATGAATTATCCTTAGAATTTCAACCACAAGAAAAAGTTGCTATAATCGGTCATTCTGGATCTGGGAAAACTTCAATTGTCAATGCTTTGTTCAGGTTTGTATTTGATTCATTAGATTTATTTATTATTAAAAAATGTTTAGTTTTTAGATAATTTTGGCTATACAACTTGAACCAACCAATGTATATTTTCGTTGTATACTTTGGTGTATATAAAAATATTATATTTACTATTAATTTTTAAAAACTTGATGAATTTGTAAATACAGATCTTTTTAATTTTTCTACAGATTAGCATTTGTTGACGGTACAATTGAAATTGATGGAGTTAAGACAAATGATATAGGATTACATTTATTAAGGAGTAGACTCTCTATTATACCTCAAGATCCTGTTCTATTTTCTGGAACAATAAGAAGTAACTTGGATCCTTACAAAGAGTTTACCGATGATGATTTGTGGAGTGCATTAGAAAAAGTGAGCCTATTTTGTTTATTTAAAAGCTTTTTGAGCACATGTGCACAATAGGGGGCTTATTTATAAATGGCAGTATCATCCAACCAACCATAGTATATGACATTTTTACACAATTATCTGAAATATAGTATGAATTTTCAAATATTTTACATATGAGTGGAGGCAGAGAAGTTTGCGCGTATGGATACGACCGATTTCATTCACCTATAGCACAAGCATGTATGCTTAATTTAGGGATTGTATGATGATGTTTATGTACTTGTTACAAGGACATATTCATTCTTTCTAATAAAATAGTATTTTAATTTTATTCTGTTTTTTTTTTGTACTAGTTAACACTGGAGTTTATTCGTGAGGGGTTAAAGACCTACAAAATAAATGACTTATCATAACAATATATTTTAATGTCTTCTATTGAGAGGTGGTGTCCACTGTTTACCTTTTTCTTTGTATTGTAGAGTACAGATGTCACCATTTTTTATTTCATTATTTAAGTCGTCGGCCTTCGTATTTTCGTCGTCGGCCGAAGTATTTTGTCGGCCTTCGTGGCTCAGTTGGTTGGGTATCTGACTGCTGATCCAAAGGTCCCGGGTTCGATTCCTGGTGGAGACACAGTTTTTAATTGTGTTTTCAGTCTGGATCTGTGAGACGATTTATATCGTAAGTCTCCAGAATGTGTCAACTTATTATTGGGTGCGTGTTAAATAAATATTTGACATAGTACCTGTTAGTTGCCCAATATTAAAATAAAATAAATAAATAAAATAAGTCTTATTAAATGATATTATGTATTATTATCCTATTCTGATTCATCTAAATTTATCCAAATGAATTTTAGTATATGAGAAATGTCAATAAGTTGACTGCATTTATATTACGTTATTACGTTACGAACTCATTACGTTACACCGCGTGGATAAAATCCTTTTATCCCCGGTCGCCCGTTGATATAGACGTTTTCGTACTCTGAAATGAATCGGAATGGGACATATTGTATGTTAAAAATTTGTTGGTTTCTGTTAAAAATATATTCCACTTTATCTCCATTAAAATAAAATTAATTACATATTTTCAACATTGAATTTAATTTAGAAATTTGTTAAGAATTAATTAACATATTTTCTAAAGATTGTATTTTTTTAAGGTTCAATTGAAATCTGTGATAAGTGAACTGCCAAATGGAATTAACGGTAATATGTTGCATGGAGGAACCAACTTTAGTGTTGGCCAGAGACAATTATTTTTTATTGCTCGTGCTATAATTAGTAATAGTAAAATTATTATTTTTGATGAAGCTACTTCTAATGTTGATCCAGAGTAAGCAGTTTTATTTTGTATAAATAATATTTATATTCTCATAATTCAACAAATCCTGGTTGTAAAAAACTGCCAATTCCACAATGAGAGATGCTACACACCGTGCTGAAGACAGAGAGGCCCAAAGGAGCTTTGTGCATGGTACATATGTTGGGTATCACGACCGTCAATCATGAGGAATACAATGCAGATACAAAGAGAAAGAGAATTTAATAAATGAATGACAATGTTGGTGCTGGAATTGAAACTGAAGTAGTATACTTGTGAAGCTAGTACACAAAATACTCACACTGACTATCATGATATAGGTATTGTTTAGTTATTTGATTTCAGTCAGCGTCCTAGTTTTGAGTTTAGTGTAAGAGTAATGTATTCAAAAATATTTTTTTATACAATTCTTACATTACTTATCTGTAAGCACACATTATTTGAAAAAAAATACCATTCGACAATAAGCTTACAAATTGCATAAGGTGCTAGGTAGGGTTTACCATGGTATCCTCAATACCGAGTCTGACCCAGCCACCCATTCTTCTACATTTTTGTTGCATAATTGGTGTCTTACGCGACGTCCTACGTAGGCGATTTAAAGCGATCGTGAAGCGGAAAATAACAAACAGTCGGTAACTATATAAGTGTCCTACGTTACCAACCGTGAGTAGGTTATGGTGCAGCGCGATGCGAAGCGTATGCGATCAGTTGGTTTGATATTTTTGCGCGAATAAGAAGCGGTGCCATAGTTTTTTTTCGTTAAGTATAATGTCAGAATCGCGATTCGCACGCACATAGAACAGATTCGCCGCGTCGCACCGCATTGCGTTGAATTCGCGTGTTACCGCATCACATCGCTTCGCAATCACGTTCTCTTTGAATCGCCTACATAAGACGTCGCGTAAGTAAATGTTATCTGAAAAATAGAATATTTATATAATGTTATATAAATAGGTGTAATTATACTTTCATGATAAATAGCATTTGTCAAATAGCATTTATAAAAAAATTGTTTCAGGACTGATGATTTGATCCAAAGTTGTATGCACAGTTATTTTCTCGATTGTACAATTATTAATATTGCTCATCGATTAAGGTCTGTCATCAACGTCGATAAGGTATTAATCCTTTTTTATGTCTTTTATGTGTTTCCATCTATAATCGGTACTTGAATAAATATATTTTGATTACTAAATCATGTAAATGAATATCCATATGTCTTAAAAATGTGTTCAGTTTTGGTAACTATAAGCTCAGTCAAGTCGCTAGATTTTTTTGTTTTCCTTAAAAAAATATGGGTCTTTATTATAAAACTATTTACTAAATAATCTTTGAATCCATTCACACCAAATTCTGTATTCTGTATTATTACCTTTACTTTAAGATCAACAATTTTTAGGTATTGGTAATGGAGTCCGGAAGAATGAAAGAATTTGATCATCCATACATATTGTTACAAAGTAATGAAGGAATTTTCCACAGTATGGTTTATGCAGCTGGAACAGCAATAGGAGATGAACTCAAAGAGGTTGCTGAGAAGGTAATTTATGGCATACAAGAAATTGATTTTTTACTTTTTATTTGTGCAGTGAATATAATCAACATACCTACTAAAATAAATTTATTTTAATTTCAGAATTATAATGAACGACAGATCAACAGAGATACATTATAATTTTGATAACATTCATACATAAATAAGGAATGTGTATATTATATACCGGAACATGTTGCATAAAATCATAATACATATGTACAAAAATAGACTTGACAGATTGAATAAATGAATAATGTTGTGAGATCAGACATATCGGCATACCTGCCTGTCTGATAACACTTTTAGTAATAATAATACACAACATTGAAAATAAACATTTTCAAACTTATGAAAGGATATTATAATGTACGTTTTTTTAAAGATTTACTGATTATTGTATAAATAAAAATTAGGTTAAGAATTTTGTTTTTATTTTAGGACTACATGCAATATTGTTATGTTCATAAAATATAAACATTACCAAAATAGCTTAAAAATGTTTTTTTTTCTAGAATTATGAATCTTAAGAAGAATATGATAGTTAATATGATTTTAAACCCTTTTCTTTAACTTCACTTATCTTTTTGTCTATACTAGAATTTTGCAATTGATTTTTTACTAACTTCCCAACCATTCAGAAACTTTCAGTAATTGTGTATTCCCGATGACAATGCATTTTAAAATTGTTTTCAGCTTGATTGATATTTTGATGAAATTAAACAATATGTATTTCATACAAAGAAAACAGAAAAATTAAACAGAGCTATGCGTTTCCAGCTGAGCATAAAAATAAAAAAAGTGTAAATCATAAAACCTAATATACTTACATTTCAAAATATGATTTAACAAAATTAAAATTGTATAATTTATTGTATGCTAGTGAAAATTCAATTACAAATTTAATATGTGAAAAAAACTTTGAAAAAGGTGTCCTAGATTTTTTTTGTATCAACATGTTATAAGAATTTCTCGATTTACAAGGGAATGTACATTGTGGACATATAATATGGATTTATTTCATCAAAAACTTTTGTCAGCGTTCGTGAATCAGTTAGTTTGATACCTGACTCCTGAGGGAAGGGTCCTGAATACAATAATATATTGTTTTGAATAGTATAAAAAATAATAGCAGATTTTAAAATGATACTGATATCAATATCACTATACTAATATTTATTTAGTAATAATGATTATATTTTGTATAATCACTTATTACTTTATCTAGATAAGAATTATTACATATTAAATAAGATAGGTATATGTATAGTATAGTTACTATCTGTTTCAGTGCTTTTCAACATTTGGACACAACTGATATTTTTTTTTAAATCATTTGCTGGTACATATTGTGTATTGTCTTTTAATGAAAATTATTTGATTTATAAAATTTTATCAAAGAAAAACAAAGTATTTTAACATCGACTATGAAGGTTGATACAGTCATATCGATCTGCAAATAACATGCAAAATAGATCCAAAATTCAGATAAAAATAATTATAAAATAATAAACACTTTCTTGCACCCTGTACAATAGGATTTCCTTCTTCATATATATAATAGCATAAGCATTTTCTTAGTTCGGGATCAATAGAGACTGACCGAGAAACGGTAGTTCCTTAAATCGCTAGCTCAACAATCTAACCTTCAGCCATCAACCTATCTGATTATCATGTATACGAAAATGGGGGGCAAGTCTGGTCAATCGTCGAAATCAAAACCCTCATGATTACCCATATCAAGGATATAATTATCATATGGAGTTCTATAACATCTTAAGATATAGAACTCCATATAATAATTATATCTATGATATGGGTAATCATGAGGGTTTTCATTTTGACGATTGACCAGTCTTTCCCCGCAGATAAATAATTTAATAAACTATGTTATTTATTTTTCAAATACAGTAGAATTTGGATAGAACGACCCTCAATGGACCTGCCAATTTTTGTCATTATAAATGGATGATACATAAAACGACTGGATAATTTAAGCTTGTTTTTTTTTTTACATAATATGTATTAATATTATAGTAATTCTTATTAAATTTATTGATTTATTTTTCACACGTTGATGAGCCCTCTCTCCGACCACGAGGAAACATTTAAGCCAATGTGAGGAAGAAAAGGAGACAAATGATGGTGACACTATGAAAATTCTTTTAGTACGGCGCATTTATTCAAAAATCATTATAGTTGGTCCATGGCAATTAAATAATAAAAAAAAAACAAACACAACAACAACAGAGTACAAATAACAAAACAAAACGATAACAATCCAACTCTCCAACGCAACCGAGCACGAAGAGACGCCAACCAGAAGGTGCAGCCCCAGGGTACAGCGACACCCTTTCTCCAGGCATGTCACTGTCTTCCACGTGGTGGCTGAAAGTCCGGCGGGGCCCAGCCTCTGTGTCAGGCTGGCAGGTCCTTCTCGTACTCGGCATAGTATCCTCTTCTCTGCAAGGCAGTCACCCATGGCTGGCTCCGTGCCACACGGCAACGTTATGAAGGCGCATCTCGACAGAGGTGGCAAGCCAGCTGGGAGCCTCACCGGAGGCGAACCGACGCCCCAGACGACACGGAAAGTCCCTCGTGGTCCAATCTGCGAGCCGCCGCGTTCCCTGCTGCGGTGGCCCAACACTGCGCCCTGCCTCCACGCCTCTGCCCTGTTGATGCCCTCATCTTGGCTCCGTAGCACCGGCAGCGTCCATGCGCGTGACGTGTCCTGTCACGCAGGCCTCCTGCGTCGTCGAAAATACGGCCGCCATCGGGAGCACATGTCGACCGATGACGGCGTCACACCAAACCGTCCGTCTTCCACCAGAGTTGAACGCCAAAGAGAGCGCGTGCCATAGCGCGTGCTAGCTGCTAGCTGCAAGTTTTGTTGCTTGCCCGCAACGAGCGCTAGCTGCTTTCAGAAATGTTGCCGTGGAAAAAAATAAAAATCATTGTTTTTCGGCAATATTTTTTTCGGGCATAACAACCTTTATAAAAAACGACTATTATGAAGATTACTGCTGCCCATCTAGGTAACCCTGTTCTAGGGCTAGCAGTTTACAATTTTACCAAGCCAAATATTTGACATTTCAGTTTTACATAATTTTTTAAATACTTAATATAATGTTAGTAAAATAATTAAATAAATAAATATTTATATGAAAATAAAAAAATATAGACATATTTAATGATCTACTTGTTGTTGAGTGGATGCTATCACACATTTAGGTTTCAAAACATTGACATTAAACAGGAGTTCTATTTGTTTATTTTTCTTAATGGTGGGTATTGTAGAATGAGACACATCGAATTCCTTCCCAAGGGTTACATTTGACTCACCAGCTTCTAAACAGTGTAATATTGAACTTTCAATTGAGAAACACTTTCGCTTCATGGAACTCATTTTAGCGCGCGTAACAATTAAATAGTTGAAAAATAATGATTTTGATTTATGTGTGCCAATACACGTGCGTCGAAGAGGGGAGCAAGAATTTTAATTTTTCTGATATTTATTTTTTTGTACTTATATTGTAATTTTGTATTTTTTGGTATCAATAATAAAAAAAAATGCTTGTGCTATAGGTGAATGGATTACTAACCCAGAGTTCTAACTGCTCTGCTTCCACAGGTACTATGTCAAATATTAATTTCACACTCACCCAATAACGTGTTGCCACATTCTGGAAACTTACAATATTTATTGTCTCCCACATCCAGACAGAAAACAAAATTATTAACGGTGTCTCCACCGGGAATCGAACCTGGAACCTTTGGCTCAACAGTCAAAATCTAATCATCTAAACCACTAAAGGTGAAGATTTTTAATGTTTTTATGTACAAAAATAGTTTTAGTACCTTAATCCATTTAGGTACAATTTTGATAAGGGAATACAGAGATAATAATTTTCATTACACATCAAAATATATATGCTATCTATAAGATGTGTATGTTGTATACTAAGCAATGAATAATATATTTATTGTATTGTTGCTTATAAACTGTATTCAATGAAGTTAATTGAAATACATTTATATTTTGTTAAGAGTCATTGTGTATTAAAGTTGTAAAGTTATTCACCATTCTTTTACAAATTATCAAACAATACTAAAGCATAGATAGGTAAATTAGTGTAGAAACCAATCAAAATATTTTGTTTTTACTAAATGATTAAGTAATCAATATGGATAATTGTGATGATAATGAAAAACCGCCTAATCCTAGAGCAAGCTGCAATATACTATCTGCATTCACATTTATGTAAGAAAATAATATAATGCTCCACTTTTGATTTCTGTTTTAAGTTATTTTAATGTTTATTCTCAGCTTACATAAATTTCAGATGGACCAGGAATTTGTTTTTCATTGGTAACCGTAGAGAGATTCAGATAACTGATGTATATAAACCTTTAAATGAACATGCCTCAGGTATTTATTTTCCAAGTACCTACTTATATTTATTTATTTACATATTTCACACTTCCTTTATACCTTGTGCACCTAAAGTTTATTGTCAAAATGGCAATTTCTTCCAACTAACCAGTGTTTCCAGTCTAGAGATGTGAAATTTGTGTGAGAAATGCATTTTACATTTCTTGTTTGCTGGGAATCAAATCCAGGACCCTAGAACGTATGTCAAATGGTTTACTACTTTGTCTCAGTGGTTGACATTATAACATATACATACCATTACACCGTGTTAACTAATGGGATTAATAGAAAGCTACGCACTTGTATCCTATCTTTTTTAACACGTCTTGGCTCTCAAATAAACTGGGAAAGCAAAAATATTTATCTGACAACACCTGATTACATATTCCTCTCGTCTTCCTTTCCTTATCCTTTAGAGTTCCTAACATTGCTATGAATTGTTCTTATATGCTATCTTCTTTGTTTTTTTTTACTTCTGCTATCTTTATTTATTTTGTAATGTGATTAACTTATTGCCATATCGGGTATTGCCATATTGCCATGTGATTAACTTATTGCCATGCCATACTTATTGCCTCGATATCGGGTGGAACGCCAAAAATTAATTAGAAAAAAAAATTATTGCCATAGTACACACTGTTTTGTATATTTAACAATTACTTTGGTTGGTTGGAAGAAATTGCTATTAGGCAATAAGCCTAATATTCTACTAATTATATATACAGACAGATTCAAATAAATAAATAAATAAATTAGTTTATTAGGTAAGAATTAGTTTACTTTAAGATATATATGTGTTTTTTAAAATACATAAATTTAAAATATTTTTTTCAAAGGATCTGTTACTCATTTATTAAAATATATAGAATTTTCATAAATTGCATTGATAAGGGAACTCAATAAGGTGAACCTTGCGCAAGCGCATAAAGTGATAGCGTAAACCAAAAAAATATTAATACTAAATAATCTAAATTCAATGTTACTATTGCAAATCCTTTTATCATTAATTATTAATTTGACTGAATCACGCCCAAATATTATTTTGCTATATCATACTGCACTGGTTGAGATGTCCAGAACGAGTGGACTATAAAGTATGCCTGATGGTGTTTAAAGCTCTGAACGACTTGGCTCCACACTACATTCAGGAATTGTGCCAGAGGAATGTTCCATCGGGGAGGCAGCTTACGCTAAGATCGTCTGAATCACAGAGTACCAACTCTTTAAAAGAATTGGACAGAGTCAATAAGGCGGCTTACTATGATCGCGGTTTTAGTGTGAACGGGCTTTTAAAATGGAATAAATTGCCTCTTGACATACGTGGAGCTCAGAGCATTGACACCTTCGGTAAACTTCTTAAGACTGCCTTGTTTCGTAGAGCCAACAAATAAGCTACAGCGCCCTTGGAGTGATCTTGTATCACTAAACGGCGCTTTATAAATTTTTATTATTATTATTATTATCATAAAATATGTTGATATAAAATATTTTTTTTATTAGTTGTATTATTAGTAGATGAATAATTAGTGATTATAGTCAAATATATACAATGAATATTTACATACCTTTGTGCGGTCCATGAGCTTAAGAAATAATCCCTACACTGCAATGGAAACTTATTATTTATTTTAAATAGTGATGTCAACAAGCCACACCAAATTAGGTGAAATTGTAAACAAAACATTAATCATATTAAAACCGTCAACGCCAATATTAAATAATGAAACCCTTATTATACCAAAGTTTTAATCATTTTCCCTTTTCCTTGGCTCATAATGCAAATCCCGAACATGTGTGTTCCAGATGCATGTATATTTCATTTTAAAGTATCTGTAAATAATTTACAGGTATATTAGGAAGCAGTTTTTCAGAATACTATGAATTAAAACAAAACTCTGGCAACACAAAATTATACAAAATATTATTTGGTTACTTCTGGCGAGAGAATTTGACTTATTTTTCTATTTCATTCATTAGAGAATGTGTCCTCAGGTATCAAGATAATTATTTTTATTTGTTATTACATGCATTTAATTTCTCTTCATATCTACATCCTTTGTAGAGAGATTCTCCTAATTGAAGCATACAAAATTATGGACAGGCGCAATCATAATTTTAGATTAAGTTTATGACATTTTTAATATTGGCACTGACTGTTATCAATCTGTCAACTGATACCGATCAGTGCCTATAGCCTATATTAAAATATAAGTGAAACTAAAACAAGTATTTTTATTTATATGTTGTGACATTGCATATTCATTTCAGGGTAGCACAACCATTGTTCTTAGGAGTTTTTATTTCATATTATGTTCCTGGTCAAGAACTCATTACATGGGAAGTATCTTGTCAGGCAGCCGTCTACTTGGTGATATGTTCTCTACTTTATACTCTTCTTACTCATCCCTGTGCTATGGGAGTTTCTCACTTAGGAATGAAGTATAGAGTAGCACTGTGCTCTCTTGTTTATAGAAAAGTGAGTTTGTTCTCATCTGTTTAATAGTGATATTACATCTTAAATTAGTTAGGTATTGTTAATTAATATTATAAAATCGTTTTAATATTTTGATGTAACTTATTTACTTTCCAACAACATTTGCACTTTTAGTTTAATTTTGTCTCTGCATTTCTGTATATTTTGTTTTAGTCTCTACGTCTATCAACATCCATCTTTGGTCAAACAACTGTGGGTCAGATTGTGAATTTACTATCCAACGATATGAATCGTTTTGATTTTGGAACAGTTCTTTTTAATTACCTCATTATATCACCAATGCAAATGTGTATAATGATTTATTTCATTTGGCAAATGATTGGTGTATCATCCATCATCGGTGTTGGTGTATTAGTAGCTTTGATACCATTTCAATGTAATTATTATATTTATTATTCTTACTTCATTTTTATTATTTATAGATCTATCTAAGTTTATTATTATTAACATCTGTTTGTTTATTAACACAACTTTAAGAGAAATTTTAATCTTACCTTCTTGGTTTAGGTACAATTTAATAATATACATTTTTTTTAAAAGAATGAATATGTCCCTGTAACAAGTAGGTACATATACATCCTTATACAGGTGAAATAAATAGGTCGTGGCAGGATTCGAACTCGCAACTACTTGATTACAAACCCAGCGCACTAACCGCTCTGTCATCACCCATATTATTTTAATCATATCATTGTTCTGTAATTGTAAACATTTTTTGCACACTATGGGCCGGTATTAGTGCCTTTTCACACGACCCGGTTGCCTGATAGCCGGCGCCGGGTAACTGGCAGCGAAGTGTATGGGCACGCATGGTAGCTTTCACACGCACCGGCATGCATGCCCATACAATTACCCTGCGCTTGCCCGGCGCCGGCTACCAGACAACCGGGTCGTGTGAAAAGGCACTTACAGTCGGCCCTCAACTCATTGAGTTTGTTAAACTCAAGATTAATGTTAAGGGGAGATTGAATCCATTTCTGTATTACAGTGCAATATGACATGTCAGTTACTAAATCTTCAATTATAGACATATTTTACTTTTTCTGTGGTTATTATTTGTTAAATTTTAAATAACCTCAAATAATACGAACTACAAAACGGGATGCTACGACTTGAAATACTATTGTTTTATTATCCAACATGGTAAATTTAATTTTTTTCACCAAAATAATGCTTTTAAATGCCCATGTTCGTTTCAATATGGCTGTCAGTTTGTTTTGTTGTGTTGCGCCACCGTCAATACAACTAACGCCTCTAGTGAACACTGAAACTACACTCGTTGCCTAGCAACGAGTCGAGAAATGACAGTTGACTCATCGTTAAGTACTTATTCCGCCAGAAACATTGAGTTAAATATTTTGTCGTTTTAGTGACGTATTTGAGGGAAGATTAGGCCTAAACGGACACTGTAATACGCTATATTTTTGTAAAACTTGAGTTTAGCTCTTAAACTGAGACTGTAATACCGGCCCTATGTTAGTGATACATTTATTGTCGAATAATAATTTCTTCCTACTTATTAGTGTTTCCAGGCCAGAAAAACAAAAGTGAGATTTTTTATTTATAATACTTCTTTTCCACTCATTATCTAACCTAAGACATGGCGATTAGCAATATCAATGATTTGACAAGTTTTTAAAAGCTACAATTGCATTTATCAGGTTTTTATTTTTTGTGAATATTCAGATTGGATAGGTGGAAAAATATCAACATTTCGTGGTCAGTCAGCAGCTCTGACTGATAAAAGAGTGCAATTGATAAATGAAGCAGTGTCTGGTATTCAAGTCATCAAAATGTATTCATGGGAGAGTTGGTTCAGTCAGATTGTTGGAATAGCTAGACAGTAAGATTTTTATTTTATCTAAGTGTGTACAATATAATATTATACATGTTGATATTTAGAAAAACATTCACTTCAACAATGATTAATTATCCAACTGTCGATTTTGGATAATTAATCTCTTAACATATCGACAATGTTTCAAGCCAGGATACTCGAGAATTGTATGCAGAGGTCTACTTTTTTCACGGCTTTTCCAACTTTGAAGTCAAAAAACACCATCTTAGAGGCTTCGCAGCATATATGTTCCATACACGGATTTACTCAGAATTCGGAGTAGAACATTTCGTGTGTCTGTGTGTGTGTCTGTGTGTGTGTGTCTGTGTGTGTGTGTGTCTGTGTGTGTGTGTGTGTGTGTGTGTGTGTGTGTGTGTGTGTGTGTGTGTGTGTGTGTGTGTGTGTGTGTGTGTGTGTGTGTGTGTGTCCCTTATAACTTTTGATCCGCTCAATTTACAGAGCCTAAAATTTCAGAATATATAAACAGTTACAGGCCTACAAAACTTTTATACTCGGAATTTTGAATTTTTGTTTTAGTCAGGGGTTATCAACTTTTGAATTTTTATTTTATTTTTCCATATATCTCAGAAACCATAAAAGCTAGAACGCTGAAAATTGGTACAAACATAGACAAATACAAAATATCAAATTCGTTTTTTCAAAAAAATTCCAGGGTTTCTCAAACATTTTTTATTAAGAAAAGTATTTTTTTTATGATAATATTTATGAGTTTAACTGTCTATTTTTCCAAAACTTTTACAATTATCGAAAAAAGCCGAAACACCCCAACTAGAAAATTTAATTTTCTATAAAAAATATTAGCATTGTAGTAGAAGATCTCAATTTTTTTTAACAATTTTTTTAAAAATTGAATTTAGTGGCGACATTGCTTCATACATTTTGTATGGCAGTCGCCTATACACAATATGTAAGGAGACTTAATAGTTTGATACTTCATCTCCAAACATACATACATACCATCATGCTATTTTCATATTCTGGGTAGGAAAAAAGGACCTTCCTCCATACTATCCTATCTTGACATACATACCTACATATGTTGTATAGAAAACAAAATATCTGACAATATTCAATAATTTGTATTTATGGGTTTATACTTTGGTACATATTCTTCAACTATACATACTATCGCTATCGACAGTTGGATCTCATGTGTTACATGCAACTAGTCAATATTAAATGTTTCTTTTGTGTTTACAGTCTCTTGGTAAAATGTAAATGAGCTACAAATATTTCTGATTTTTAAGACAATAATATTACTCTATGTATAGTGAGCTTATAAGTATGAATAGTAAAATGAAAAGTACGAATTGTGTACGTCGAACATACATATTTTCCCTATTATCCCAAATTTTTGCTCATTTTAAGCCTCGTTGAGTTAGTGAAACTTTGAAATAGATTCACAATTATTTTAATTTGAAAAACAAAATATATATAAAATCTTGTATGAAAGTGATCTTATATTAATTTTTCTTGTAGTTGTCACATAGTTGGATACTTGATGTTTTTTTTAACATTTTCAGGGAAGAAATAGACAAAATTCAACACAGTTCTTTTCTAAAAGGAGTAAATGCTTCATTTAGAATGTTCAATACTAGGATTGCTTTTTTCCTGAGCATTATGACATATTCTGTGTTAGGGAATGAATTAACTTCTCAAAAAGTATTTGTCACCGTTTGTTACTATGAAATTATGAAGCAGACCATGACTGTTTGGTTTCCGGATGGTATGTTTTTATTACCAATAAAATAAATAAGTTACATATTTATTTATACATATTTTCTCATTATTTTTTGTTTCGTGATTTATACATGTATTTTATTTTTATTTTAGCCATTAGTTCTTTTAAGGAGTTGTTAGTTACATTCCATAGATTTGAAGAATTTTTAGCAAAAGATGAAATCACAAGAGTTTCAGAAAAAAAATTCAATGCTTCCAACAACAATATGACTTCTGAGGCCTCCAGTACGGAATCAGAGAAACTTTTAGATCAAAATAATAAGAATGAAGAAGTTAAAGTAGCCATTGTATTTGAAAAAAATGGATCAAGTAATATTCAACAAATACCACTTGAAACTATCAACATTAATGATGAAATATCGGACACAATTATGTGTTTTGAAGATGTTAGTGCTAAATGGAATCATAAGGATATTGGAGATTATGCATTGAAAAATATTACTTTTAGTATTAAATCAGGCAGGTTTGTTAATTATTATAAATTTTTAGTGATTGTTTTATTCAATATTATACTATAAATTTTTAATCAGTACATTTTATAAAAATATTTGGATACAAATAATGAAAAAATATAAATAACATAAATCTTTATTTGACGCCAATGACTTCTTAGCATTTTATATATTTACATGTTTTCAAAATTGTCGTACCTTATCAATGTTTTTGTACTGGATTTTGTAATAAATAATGATGTCTCCATAAGATGAAATATAATAGTTTTAATTTCATTTCAGTTCAGTTGCTATAACAGGAGAAGTAGGATCAGGTAAAAGTTCCATCTTCTATGCCATCCTCCGGGAAATGCCATGCATTAATGGCATTATCAAATGTTTGGGAAATATATCATATGCATCACAAGTGTCTTGGCTTTTTCCAGGTTAATTACAGTGAATTTAATAATGTTAGCTATTTTAATAATTGTTAAATATTTTATGTATAATTGTACAAATATTTTAATAATTTAATCAAATTTCATAAATATTTTTTAGTATGACAAATATTTTAAAAATATAGTATGAAAAATTATCCATCCACCATTGGCACTGTAGTCTGTTGTGGATTCTGGCTTCTTCCAGAAATCCATTCAATCAATACCTATCTACTAGGTATTGATTGAATCCATCCTTTCCTATCGACAGTATCAAAAACCATACTAAGGTTGAAATTAGTACAGTCATTATATTTTCTTTGAAATGTATATTATTTGTATTAATATAATTTATATAACACGCGTTCATTATCTCTTTATCAAAATAGTAGATACTGTATTTATGTTAATTGTTCACTAACAAAACAGTTCTTTATTACGATAATAAAGTAAACCTGTTTATTATCACTAGAGTCCGACTGAATAGTAGAAGTAAAAGTACTTTAGTCAAAATTAACTCGAAAGTTTGGCCGAAACCAAAGTTTTCTATTAGCTGCTAAAAACTGAAAAAATGAATAGCTTGTAAGAATGCACACAAATTTGGCTAAATTGAATTGTTTAAACAGCTAAACCTGGTATTAGTGTGAGTATAACTTCATTATTTGCATTGATATTTTTATGGTTATACCAGTATTATAGTTAAATTACTCAACAGTCAAACTTTCGGCTTTGGCCTAAGGTTCCAGCTTGTTGTGAACATTCGGCTTCGGCCAAAATCTGACTTTCAGTCGGACTCTTATTATCACCATACTTACTTACTTTACGAGTCCGAGTACTTCGCCACTAGGCCTTCCCACTCCAGAAAACAGCAACCGCAATGGCATTGTCATTAACCATCTTCAAGTCCTCTGCGTCGCATCTCACTGGCATATCTTGACAGATGAGGAGATGTTCGTCAGTTTGTATCTTACCGCAATTGCAGAAAACATCCTCTTCCACCCTTATACCCCACCTTAGCATGTTCTTCATGACTCCATCACCACGAGTCTTCATAATTCTATATTTATAATTTTATATATATGTATATTACATTAGAGTATTTGGGAAAAAAATACTATTAATGTGTGCTATTCAATATATTATGTACATAGATGACAAATTATTTGTTTAAATTCATGTACCTATATAAAATTATATTTTTATAGAATATTTTATCAAAAAGTTGCATATACATATTTACACAAACATTGGATATTTTTTTCTCCCTGTCGGGAGTCAATGATATTGTTGTGACAAATTTATTAATATTACAATAGAGACCAAGTTGGAATATTAAGGGAGAACTGGGAAATTAAGGCAACATTCCTCAATTATGCCTTTTTATTGAGTTCCTTATCAAGTTCTATTTTATTCATAGATATTATAGTTCTTGAAAATTAGTTGTTTTTACCACGCCACGGCGGTCGGCAATACATAATAAATATTCTTAGTATGAAAATCGGTTCATTTGAAAATAAGTTGAAATCACCAGATCGCCATCTATGAAGTGACGAAGAAACTTTTTCGCAACGTCATCTATTGAGAAATTGGTTTGTTAACAATGAAAACCACAGTTTTTATACACGAGGTAACAACGCTTTCGCACAGATGTCACCGCTGAACTGCGCCAGAAGTATTATTTAATTTTTGGCTTGTTTACCTACTTGTATCAATGTGTATGTAAATTGAATATTTTTTAAAAGTTGTATATACGCTAACATTGGATTTTTTTTCCCTGTCCGTGTTAATGATATTTATTAATATGCCTAATTATATTCCAACTATCATTGACTCCCATAATTTGTCATAAAAACCAACCAATGACAGGTTGTAAACCTTGTATGTGTCTTGATTTCCTGGTTCTCCTGTAATATTCCAACTTCATCTCTATTGAGATATTAAAAAAATTGATATTCTTATATTTTATTTTTACTTGAAGGTACAATAAAGGAAAATATATTGTTTGGTGCCCCATTGGACCAAGAAAGGTATGAAAGAGTATGTCAAGTTTGTGCATTGGAAGAAGATTTTAACCAATTCTATAATGGAGACATGACATATGTTGGTGACAGAGGAATAACTTTGAGTGGAGGTAGGTAACTATTTTTAGAATTTCCCTATTACATGTTTTCATTATTTCAAACTTGTATACTTAATAACTAGTTGCATGTAACACATGAGATCCAACTGTCGATAGCGATAGTATGTATAGTTGAAGAATATGTACCAAACTATAAACCCATAGATACAAATTATTGAATATTTTCAGATATTTTGTTTTCTATACAACATATGTAGGTATGTATGTCAAGATAGGATAGTATGGAAGAAGATCCTTTTTCCTACCCAGAATATGCAAATTGCATGATGGTATGTATGTATGTTTGGAGATGAAGTAACAAACTATTAAGTCTTCTTACATATTGTGTATAGGCGACTGCCATACAAAATGTATGAAGCGATGTCGTTACTAAATTCAATTTTTAAAAAAATTGTTAAAAAAAAATTGAGATCTTCTACTACAATGTTAATATTTTTTATAGAAAATTAAATTATCTAGTTGGGGTGTTTCGGCTTTTTTCGATAATTGTAAAAGTTTTGGAAATATAGGCAGTTAAACTCATAAATTTATCATAAAAAAAATATTTTTCTTAATAAAAAATGTTTGAGAAACCCTGGAATTTTTTTGAAAAAACTAATTTGAGATTTTGTGTTTGCCTATGTTTGTACCAATTTTCAGCGTTCTACCGTTTATGGTTTCTGAGATATATGGAAAAATAAAATAAAAATTCAAAAGTTGATAACCCCTGACTGAAACAAAAATTCAAAATTCCGAGTATAAAAGTTTTGTAGGCCTGTAACTGTTTATATATTCTGAAATTTTAGGCTCTGTAAATTGAGCGGATCAAAAGTTATAAGGGGGGGACGGACACACAGACACACACACAGACACACACACAGACACACACACACACAGACACACGAAATGTTCTACTCCGAATTCTGAGTAAATCCGTGTATGGAACATATATGCTGCGAAGCCTCTAAGTTGGTGTTTTTTGACTTCAAAGTTGGAAAAGCCGTGAAAAAAGTAGACCTCTCCATACAATTCTCGCGTATTCTGGCTTGATACATTGTCGATATGTTAAGAGAACAAAGTTCTCCTGAACAAATCGACAGTTGGATAATAATAATGAACACTTCCTTGCACCCTACGCAAGTGGAGAGTTTATTGCCATATGGCAATTTCTTCCAATTAACCAGTGTTTCCAGCCCAGAGAAGCAATATTTGTGTGAGAAATAAATTTAA
This sequence comes from Molanna angustata, assembly GCA_963576475.1. Classification (NCBI taxonomy): domain Eukaryota; kingdom Metazoa; phylum Arthropoda; class Insecta; order Trichoptera; family Molannidae; genus Molanna; species Molanna angustata. The sequence continues at coordinate 20,799,595 of OY754967.1, read as the reverse complement.
ATAAATTTCTCCTCTGCTGGGAATCAAACCCAGGACGCCCGCACAGAAACCAAACGGCTTACCAACTGTGTCACGGCGGTCGGCGGTATAGCGTTGGCAACAACCCACTTATTTTCTCTGGAATCCATGTTGATGACAATAAATAAATTTATTTTTTTACTAAGTAGTTGGAAGTACAGTAAGCAATACTTTTTTCCAACTGTCGATTTGTTCAGGAGAACTTTGTTCTCTTAACATATCGACAATGTATCAAGCCAGAATACGCGAGAATTGTATGGAGAGGTCTACTTTTTTCACGGCTTTTCCAACTTTGAAGTCAAAAAACACCAACTTAGAGGCTTCGCAGCATATATGTTCCTTACACGGATTTACTCAGAATTCGGAGTAGAACATTTCGTGTGTCTGTGTGTGTCTGTGTGTGTGTCTGTGTGTGTGTCTGTGTGTCCCCCCCCCCCTTATAACTTTTGATCCGCTCAATAAACAGAGCCTAAAATTTCAGAATATATAAACAGTTACAGGCCTACAAAACTTTTATACTCGGAATTTTGAATTTTTGTTTCAGTCAGGGGTTATCAACTTTTGAATTTTTATTTTATTTTTCCATATATCTCAGAAACCATAAACGCTAGAACGCTGAAAATTGGTACAAACATAGACAAATACAAAATCTCAAATTAGTTTTTTCAAAAAAATTCCAGGGTTTCTCAAACATTTTTTATTAAGAAAAATATTTTTTTTATGATAAATTTATGAGTTTAACTGCCTATATTTCCAAAACTTTTACAATTATCGGAAAAAGCCGAAACACCCCAACTAGATAATTTAATTTTCTATAAAAAATATCAGCAATGTAGTAGAAGATCTCAATTTTTTTTTAACAATTTTTTTAAAAATTGAATTTAGTGACGACATCGCTTCATACATTTTGTATGGCAGTCGCCTATACACAATATGTAAGAAGACTTAATAGTTTGATACTTCGACTCCAAACATACATACATACCATCATGCTATTTGCATATTCTGGGTAGGAAAAAGGATCTTCCTCCATACTATCCTATCTTGACATACATACCTACATATGTTGTATAGAAAACAAAATATCTGAAAATATTCAATAATTTGTATCTATGGGTTTATAGTTTGGTACATATTCTTCAACTATACATACTATCGCTATCGACAGTTGGATCTCATGTGTTACATGCAACTAGTTATAATATTTTGTCTATTAACGAGAGGATAGAGATTGGATGATGATTACTGTATTGTATGCACTGTTTTTATAGATTTATCGAATTATTGCAATCTTTAATACATCAGGATAGCATCGTTTATCAATACACAAGTTACTAAGTATACAAATAACAGTTGACAGTTTTTAAATATTGCTCATCCTTAATTTCTTTGATATCAACACACTGGATTCCATCAAACCCTTGTGATTTACATTCGTAATGATTTTATTATTTATAAAAACATCCACACAATCTGTTCGAGTGGCAAGTTTATTGCCAAATAGCAACTAATCAATGCTACCAACCAAGAGAAGCAATTGTACAAAAATAAATTTTTCCAATTTTTTTTCTACTAGGAATAAGGCCTAGGATGATGAGGCAGGGTCAAACAATATACTGCTATGATTCAATATTTTTTCAATTTTTAGGACAAAGAGGGCGTATTAACTTGGCACGTTCAGTTTATCGTGATGCAGATATTTATTTATTAGATGACCCCCTGTCAGCTGTGGACACAAAGGTAGCAAAACATCTGATAGATGAATGTATTATGGGTCTATTGCGCCATAAAACAGTCCTACTTATCTCTCATCAATTACAGTATCTAAATGAGTTTAGTCATGTAAGTGGATAGACATGTATCAATTTATTTATAAATATTGCTTTGAGTTTCTTTTCTTTGTATTTGAATTCAGTATGCATGATTAATAATTTTAAAACACATAATTTATACAAAAGATGAATATATATGTATATTCGTTGTTCTGTATATTGAAGATCTGCGCAGCTCCATTCTTATTATTTAAAAACACTAAAATAGAATACAAAAAAATCACAAATTTAGTCAATTTCACCATCAGTCTCAGCAACGAAAAATCACAAATTTAGTCAATTTAACTATCAGTCTCAGCAACAAAACATCACAAATTCAATCAATTTCACAATCAGTCTCAGCAACAAAAAAATCACAAATTTAGTCCATTTAACTATCGGTCTCAGCAGCAAAACATCACAAATTCAATCAATTTCACAATCAGTGTCAACAACAAAAAATCACAAATGTAGTTAATTTAACTATCAGTCTCAGCAACAAAACATCATAAATTCAATCAATTTCACAATCAGTCTCAGCAACAAAAAATCACAAATTTAGTCAATTTAACTATCAGTCTCAGCAACAAAACATCACAAATTCAATCAATTTCACAATCAGTCTCAGCAACAAAAAAATCACAAATTTAGTCAATTTCACAATCAGTCTCAGCAACAAAAATTTACAAAACTATCAGTCTCGGCAACAAAATATAATTAGTGAATTTTTTCAGGTCATTACTATAAAAGATGGTCGAATTATAACAAATGAAATGAAATCTGATCATCCTATGAATAAAGATTTTTACAAGTTGTGTTCTGTGAATAGTATTGATGAAGATGAACAATTTGATAATAACATCCCTGAAAATAAAAAGGTACTTACTTATAAAAATAACAATGATTAATTTTAGAGTAATAATGTACATGGGCGAGAGATTTAGTTTAATAAATTTCAATGTAAATTTTAAGCTAACGTTTGAAACAAGATTATCTTCTTCAATGTCTATTATTGTTAATGCATATCAATCTATGTATGTTACAGATTGCTGATAAACAAATTCAATCCACAAAGAATGCACAAATAGAAAGTATGGCTGTTGGAAAAGTAAAATGGAATGTATATAAAGCATACATTGATTCTTGTGGCTCTAAAATATTGTTACTGTTTTTATTCACATTGATTATATTTACCCAATTTTTAGCGTCTGGTTTTGATTATTGGACTAAGTATTGGTAAGTGGTTTATTTGAATTAGAAAAAAATAGTATTATGAGAAATACTGAGACATTACTAATAATTGAGATACACGTATGTCTTGTGCTTCTTTTTAAAAGGTAATGCATACATGCACACCTGTCGCTGGTTACCCATGTTGTGATATGCCGTGATGGTGATATGTAGTTTGGAAATTGTTTTAAAAAAATCTTAATGTCTTAATTTAGGGAATGTATACATCCCCATACATAAATACTTGTGTTGTGTGAACGAAATTGGTCATGGCAGGATTCGAACTCGCGACCACTGGCTTACAAACTCAGCGCGCTAACCGCTCTGCCACCTTTTACAAAACAACAAAGAAATGCAAACACCATTTATTGAGCATCATCTATATTGCATAAATAATGTATGTCACTTTTCTTTTATTGTGAGCATAGAAGTCACATATCTATAACCCATTTCTAATTCAATTTTTAATTTATTAATCCTGCCTGTTTTCATTTGATTATTTTGAATAGAAATAAAAAACACATTAAATAATATTTTTAATAAAATTTATAAACCATGTATTTTTAGGGCGAGTGTTGAAGAAAAAACAAATTTTGAAAAGATAAATAGTTTTCAATCAGGTGGACTATTTAATTTTACAAATAATAGTTATTCCACAAACAGTTCATGGTTAGAAGGGAATGAATCCAATGTAAATATTGAAAACCCATCCAATCACACCACATATATGTTCATTTTTACTGGTAAAAAGCTTATTTTTACTTTATTTTTTAATTCTAATTGTGTAAAAACTATGAGGAGAAAAAAATATTAACAAGTGAAGGATTATGGACGTTCTTCAACGTCCATAGTTACTTTTCATTGAAGGCTTGTGTATGTTTCTCAACGTCACGGTCTATAAAAGTCACTTTGGGAAAAAACTTCAAAATATGCATAGCAGAGTCATCTATCGACAGTATTCTTAAACATTTAATAATACCGTTACAACACAGTTTTTGCAGTTATTGACGTAGTAGTAATAATTTTAAAATATCACATGACTTTATCATCCTTTTTTGTGATGTTGTCATGTTATATGTTAATAAAATTCATACCTCAGAGCTTTCACTTACAGGGAACTCCCCCACTTGTTAAGAAACGGATAAAAGCAATAAATAAAAATTTACTATCTGAATAAAAATAAAATTGGTGATTTCAGGTTTAGCAACATTTCTCATAGTTATAACATTGGGTAGATCCTTATTATTTTACCGGATGGCCATGAATGCTTCGTTCGATTTCCATGAGAAAATGTTTCACTCTATTTCGAGGTCAACGATGGATTTTTTTCATGTGAATCCAGTAGGACGTATATTGAATCGTTTTAGTCAGGATATTGGAACAGTTGACGATTTACTTCCTTTATTGATTCTTGAAGTGTTGCAAGTAAATAACTTTATTATTTATTAAAAATAATCATTATTTTATAATTTATTTGTTTATGAACGTGAGTTTATTAGCTTAATGAAATTTTTTTAATGGTGAGAGATAATTTGAAACTATTTATACTATTTATCTATACTTTCTAAACTATTTATACTATAGTTTAAATACTCGGCGGATATTTTGTGGTTGTTCATATTAACCGTTTTGGCATGTGAATTTTGCCCTAAACCACTATATTTTGAGTCACTATGCGACATGCTTCGGCAGTGCTGTCCTGCCATCGACCGGCTAGTTGAGACTGAGTGTTGATGTTTAGTTTTTGGATGTGTCGGATGTGTGGGGAGGTGAGTAGAGGGGATTGGTGGTGGACGGATTGGTGTCGAGGGGGGCGGGGGTGGTGCAGGGTCGGATTTGATTCTGTATAGTATTCTTGTTTTTTATGGGGAAGGCTGTCAAGAGTGGTGATGTATTGAGGAAAGTGTTATTGTTTATAAGTTTAATGCTGGTGTTTATATGTTTGTGTATTTCAAGTGTTTCGTAATTGTTTAGTCGGTAGCCTTTATATGGTGTTTCGTGTAGTAATTTTAGTGTGGGGTTGTTGAATGCGTGGTTAGTCTCGATTATGTGGTTAGCAAATTCTGAGAAATTATTATTATTTAGGCATCTCCGGTATTCGTTCATTCTTATCTTTAAGTTGCGTGAGGTTTGTCCAATATAATGTTCATTACAGTCCCCACATGTTATTCGGTAAACACCGCTTTTGACTTCAGAATTTTTCTTTGTTTTTGAATTTAGTAATGATCTGCTTATGTTGTTGTTTGTGTAGAATGCTGCTTTGATATTGATTGGGAGTGTATTTTCGATATTGCTCATTTTAGGTCGATGGCAGGACAGCACTGCCGAAACATGTCGCATAGTGACTCAAAATATAGTTTGTTTCCACTAGTTATATTTTTTAAAACACATGTTTCGATAACCTCCGTTATCTTCCTCAGGTGAGAGGTGAGTTAATACAGTATTAACTCACCTCTCACCTGAGGAAGATAACGGAGGTTATCGAAACATGTTGTGTTTTAAAAAATATAACTAGTGGAAACAAACAAAGTTTATTAATTTATTTTAAAATATATTTAAAATGAATTTTCACAAAGTGAACGCCTCTACCTTAGAACAAAATATAGTGGTTTAGGGCAAAATTCACATGCCAAAACGGTATTTATACTATCATCATCATCATCAGTGGCTGCACAGCCTAGGATGGGCCTTGGCCTCCTAAATGAATTATTTCCATTGCACCCTCTCCATAGTCTTTTCTCTCCAATTCTGCACACTGGCTATCTGGAGCTCCCTCTCGACTCCATCGATTCGTTGTAGTAAATATTTGTATAATAATTTTAATAAATTTCTTTTCATTTTAGATATCACTTCAAATCACCGGTATTATGTTGATCATTTCTGTCATCGAAGCTCTACTTGTAATACCAATTATAGTTTTTGGTGTATTGATATTATTCATTCGTAAATGTTATATTGGTCCCTCCAGGGGCATCAAACGTATAGAAGGAATTGGTAAGTCTTTAAAAATACTAATCTTTTAAGGAAGGTTTCGAATTCACGCTTAATTCCTTACAAATAATTCAGATTATTAAAATGGTGGGTCCTTATTATTTTTTACCCTTATATGGTTATCTACTTATGTCTACTGTTGTTAATTATAATCTTTAATTTATCTTTGACAGCTAGAAGTCCAGTTTTTTCACATTTGAGTTCAACAATGCAGGGTCTAGTGACAATACGTGCTCTGAGTGCTGAAGATCTTGTTATAAACAAATTTGATTCTCTTCAGGATCTGTATACATCAGCTTCCCATATGTTCATGGGCACATCTCGTGCTTTTGCTTATGTTATGGACTTGGCTTGTGTTATTTTCATGGGTATCATCATTGGTGTAAGTTTTTTGAAACCAGAAGGTAATAATTATATTATTATGTATTTCATTTAGATATATATCAAGATAAAGGTAGTTTTACATTTAGTTTTTATTCATAAATATTTTGCTTTATAATGAAGCAAATGCATTGTTTTGGGTTTAATATTTTCATATATTTTTCTTAACTAAATGTCCAACATAATGTCTAGAGTTTAAATTTTTATTCAATATACTTACAAGTTTTCTGGGTCTCAAAACAAAACATTTATTATATTAATGTCCTGGTTTAGGGATATTAATCAGCAGTAAATTAAATTTTAGGTATCTTTTGAAAGTTTTATTTAGGACTTGTCTTCGGGCAATATTTCACCACTTTTATAAGGTTGTTGAATGTAGCTGTCTTGATTATGAATTATACCTAAATTGTTGGATGAAATATGATTTCAGAAATAATTGGTAGCAATATTGGTTTAGCTGTTACTCAAGTCATTGGTCTTACAACTATGTTACAATGGGGTATTAGACAAGTCACTGAATTGGAGAATAAAATGATTTGTGTTGAGAGGTGAGTTTATACTTTAATACTAAACAATGCTCAGAGGTCTAGTATTTTTTGTGGTGTATACCTAATTTATAAATTTACTCTTTCAGAATAAATGAATATACTAAGATTGAATCCGAATCTTCATTGGAAACTTCATTAGATAAGAAATTGGAGAAAAGTTGGCCTGCAAATGGTCAAATTAAATTTGAAAATGTCTCTCTGACTTATCTACAAGGTGATCAGCCATCCCTTAAAGGAATCACTTTTTCGATCGAATCTAAAAATAGGTTCGGTATTGTTGGACGAACTGGTGCCGGAAAAACATCTATAATAAATTCTCTCTTTAGATTGGTCAATTTCGATGGATTGATTGAAATAGATGGAGTCGATATAACAAAAGTTGGTCTGCATTTGTTAAGGAGTAAAATTTCCATCATACCTCAAGAACCTGTTTTGTTTTCTGGAAAACTAAGAACTAACTTGGACCCATTTAACAGTTTCAATGATGATGTTTTATGGAAAGCTTTAGAACAGGTACAGTTTTGCATTTATTTGGCATAAATAATAGTATTTTCATTAATGACTGTATTGTATATTTCAATTTGATATAGTATGTTTCAGTTAGAAAATGCTATTAATGCAGGAATAAGTCATCACCAAAAACAAATAATGTTTAAAAAATGTTTGCTTCAGGTTAATTTGAAATCACTAATATCAGAATTGCCTAATTCTCTGTGCTGCACTATTCTAGAGAATGGTAATAACTTCAGTGTGGGTCAAAGACAACTAATCTGTTTGGCACGAGCTCTTATACATAGTAATAAAATAATTGTTTTAGATGAAGCTACTGCTTGTGTTGATAACGAGTAAGTTATTATATTTAGTTTATTATTTTAAATATTTTTTTACTTTATGCTATCATATAATGGCTTTTTCAATTGGACATGAATATTTGATTCAAATTAGCTATTTCAAATGCTTTTATATTTATTTTTAGGTAAATAAAATATTCGGATCTTCTATTGTCTGCATATATTTTTTGTCTTGTATATGTATACTATATACTGTTATCACCTCCTATGAAGGTAAATAAATATCCTGTTTATATTTCAGTAAAATAAATTTTAATATTAATAATATTTTAGCACTGACGCTGTGATTCAAACTGTTATAAGAGAAAAGTTTACTTATTGTACTGTTATAACAATAGCTCATAGAATGAAAACAATAATGGACTCTGATAAGGTAAGTGCACAAATGCTATTTACATATTTTATGTATAAACAGTTGGCAGTAGGTATTAATAAGTATTTTAAGTATTTTAACTTGTTATAAAAATTGTGCTTCCAGAATCACACAAATAATTTAGTTTCTTTTTGTATTATACAAAATTTCTTGAATGATAATCATAGTGATTCTCTAATTATCCTCTATCTTATTTACTCTCTACTACTATGGAATAATGGTGACTCATAATCTCGCATTTTTTGTATTTAATTCAAATATTTATATATTTTTTTTTTAAATATAAAAAATGAATATGTCCTTGTTAAACAAGTACATATACATCTTCCTACGTTCCCTAAAATAAGCAAATAAATGCTTGTGCTTAGGTGAACGAAATCGGTCGAGGCAGGATTCGAACACGCGACCACTGGATTGCTAGCCCAGCGCGCTAACCGCTCTGCCACCGACCCATATCTATTGAGAGCTCGTCAGAAAAATGTAACTTGAGAAACATATAAAAGTTTCATTTTTAAGACAGAAGAACTTATTAAACGAGACCTGAAAAAGTTCTGGACATATGTTAAATCCAAGAGATACAAATATTCCAAATACTATGTACTACAAATTCTAATAATACTAATACTAAAGAATCTATTGTTGAATTCTTTAGTTGTTATTTTCATTCGGTGTTTGTGGAAGATGAAGAAAATACTGTCTTACCACCTCTCTGGATTGGATTGTGTATTCTCAGGATTCCCTTAATGAGCAATTACTATATCATCATCTTTGGTCCCTAAATATCCCCAGGAATAAGATCTCAATTTTGGGGCAGGTCATGGTGGTGTTCCACTTATCTTTATAATTAACTGTGCAAATGTACTGACTGAACTACTTACACTTTTATACGGATTCTCGTTTCGTGATGGTATTATCCCAGATATTTGGAAAAAATCCTTTATTACTCCAATTCACAAAGCTAGTGATAAACACAATATCACAAACTATCGTCCAATATCTAAGTTGTCAACTTTTAGTAAGATAATGGAGATGTTAATTGTAAATCAGCTTGCTCCAGTTATAAATAATTTCATACTTCCTAATCAAGACGGTTTTATGAGGGGAAGGTCTGTTGAGTAAAATCTTTTGAACTTCACCGATTTTGTTTTGAATACAATGAGCACTCATTCCTATTTACACTGACTACTCCAAGGCTTTTGACAGAATAAACCATAAAATCTTACTCTATAAGTAGAATATTATGGAATTCATGGAGACTTGTTACGATGGATTAAGTCCTATTTGACCAATAGACATCAGGCAGTGACCCTAGGTGGTTTTATTTCGGACTTTCGGCCTTGCAGTTCTGGCGTTCCTCAGGGATCTCACTTGGGGCCTCTTTTATTTTTATTGTACATTAATGACAGAGCAATGCTTTCGGAACTCCCTCTTTCTTCTGTTTGCTGATGACATGAAGGTATTCAAAAAACTAAAAACTTGGATGATTGTCTTGGTTTGCAAGAGGATCTAAATAGATTATCTACATAGGTACTGTACATTAAACAGACTTTCATTAAACATATCAAAATGTAATATCATTACCTTTTGTCGCAGTCTCAGTCAGATTTCTTATAATTAAAATCTAAATACAAATGCTATTAAGCGATGTACTGAGGTCAGGGACCTTGGAGTTATTCTGGAAACAAGCTCTTGTTCAAATCTCATGTAAATTCAATTGTTACCCTCAAGGTCCTTTACAACTCTCTTGTGAGGAGTCATTTAGAGTTTAGATCTGTGGTTTGGAATCCTCATATACAACGTATATCGAAAGAATCCAGCGAAAGTTTGCTTCTCATATTGATTTTCTCCTTGGTCTCAACTTTAGTAATTATGCTGAATCAATCGATTGCCATAATTTAGTAACTCTGGCGAACTGCAGGACCCTAATTGATATTAAGTTGGTCAACAATTTTGTGGATTCCCCAGATTTGTTGAAAAAAATTTACTTTCACTCTCCGAGCAGAATAACCAGATATCCTAGCACTTTTTATATCCCTAATTGTAATAACAACTACACTCAGAATGCTTTCGTGTACCGTGCTTGCACAGTGTACAATGCTTTCTTGAATACACTTGACATCTCTGCGAGCTCTCCCAGTGCATTTAGGACAGCTGTGTCCTCCTATCTTTCCTAGTACTTTGATTTAATCAGCTGTCTTATTTTGTTTTTTTTTTATGTACTAGTAAATTAATTATAGATTATTTGTAATTTTTTATAATCAATATTAATTATCTTATTGAATAATGCATGGAGTTTTCACTGGCCCACTAATAAAGCAATGTATATTGTCTGTTTTATAAATTGTGTAGACTGTATAACTCTCTATCAACCAATAAAATAAAATATTTCATATTCAGGTGATAGTAATGAAATCAGGAGAAATATTGGAGTTTGATGATCCTAAGATATTGTTACAAAACAAGAACAGCGAGTTTTATAAGATGCTACAAAAAAGTGATGAAACCATTTGAAGATTTAAGTGATTTTTGCTATATTTAATCAACAAATTTTACTTTAGTGGACGGTGGGAACTATTGATGACCCAAAAATAATTCATTTGAATGATAGATAGTATGTAAGTAACATTTATCTATTTGTTGTTCAATATTCCACAAAAATACTCATTCAATTTTGAATTAAACGATATTAAAAAAAAGATATTTTCTATAATATACACTGTGACAACATACTTGTAGTCCTAAAATATTGTTGAAGTAAGATCATATCAAATCATCATGTCCAGAATGATATAGACATAAACTAAAATAATGCAGTGTAAAAATAAAAAATTGCATTGTCATTGTTTATGACTGACTTTTATGTAACTTTATGTTATGTTACATAAGTGTCAAAATCATGTAGGTACCTGATAAATCAACATGAAATAAAAATTGTTTGTTTTTTTTTTTACCTTTGTGATTGATTTATATGTTTCCTTGCTGTATATGATATTAAGATGCCTGTAAAATATTTTTTGGTTCTTAATTCATGTCCTTTGCCATACAACATTGTGTCCTTTGCAGTATATGCAGAGACAACTCAATAACCAATATTGTTGGTAGTTGATATATTTATTTAAACCATATTGCACACATTACATAGTAAATGCACAGTAGCAGGCTTATTGCCATGTGGTAATATCTTTCAACCAACCATATCCATTTGGTGAGGTAAATTGTGTATATGACATGTTGCATCAATTTATCTGAATAATACTATATTAACATAATAATCAAAACAACAATAAAAAGAAAGAGGGGGGAGGAGGGGACAAGGATATGATAAGGAGACAAATTTAAGTGTTATGTGTAAAGAAATGATGCTTCAGATATCTTTTTAAGGCGGGATGTGTTGATGAAACTTGAAGTTGCGATGGAAGTCCTTTACACTCGAGTGCTTGCACTCTAGTAAAGGGTAAATATGTTTTGTCTTACTGTGAATCTTTTATATATAGTTTGTTTGTTTTATATTTTGTATATGTTATTGTAAACTTAATAAAAAAAAAAAAAAGTCGGATTGCTTGTATGGAGAAAGATGCAGTGAAAAAGGAAGTATTGTGTAGGTACTGGGACATTTCAGAATAGGACATATTGTTAGATATGCTGTGAAGATAGGAATGAATGGATGAATGATTTATCGTCATCATCATCATTGGCGCTATAGCCCACTGTGAGCCTTGGCCTCCTCCAGATTCTTTCGCCATTTAAACCGGTCCATCGCCTGCACTCTCCAGTTTGCAACGACAATCCTCTTTAGATCCTCCTGTATGCCGTCCATCCACCTCAGCTTGGGTCTCCCCACACCTCGTCTCCCCTCCGGTCGTGTGTCGAGAATCTTCTTTGGGGTTCGGCCTTCCTCCATTCGCTGAACGTGCCCTAACCATTGAAGTCGATGTATTTTAATATATTTTACTATGTTAGGATCACTGTAAAGTTTCTCCAGCTCATGGTTATATCTGAATGAATGATTTATATTTATTGTAAATGCTTCAGTTTGTTTATCCGCACACTTCAACAATATTATGACTGAGATATCTATCTGGTCCAGAAATCGTTATCTAAATAGAAATACCAATCACTCTATTCATCATATTAACATTTTTCTCTACGACGACGCACACTGAGATAAATCAATAATTAATAGGAAGAAAATAAACAACGACCTCATTTTATCTTTTTATTGCCGTCAATATAATTTATATTTAATATTTTAATAAAACACGATCTTATAAATTATTAAGTGCGATTCTCGATATTTCATAATATATTTATGTCGTCGTTAATCGTATATATCACACTTGCAATTCGATACAAAAATTACAATATTATGATAATTATTTATTATAATTACTAAAAATCTCACTGTAAATTGTATTTTTTTCTTTCTATAAATAAATAAAACGCGTTAACATATTGTTCACGTAATTATTATTAAGTCTAATTCTAATTATGCTTCTTTGGGTTTATCGATGTTACCTATATCTCTCAGCCGGAAATCTTCCGTTTTTATCTTTTTCTCATGTTCTGAATTTTTTTTTAATATTCCGTTCGGGTTATCTTGCTCGAGTTTTACGTCTGGACTTTGTTGTTTGTTTCCTTCTTCAGGGAAATTTCTTACGTCTAGATTTATAGCCTCTTTGGGTTTCACTTGTTTCAAGGCTGCATTGTTGATTGTGTCTATTTCGGGTTCCGGCTCTACATTTGGTATAATCTTATTCTTTGAATTTTCTTCGTCTTCGTTAGTAGATTCAACGTTGCTTCTTCCTGAACTTCTCTCTGGACTTCTTCCCGCACTTCTTCCAGATGGAATTGAGTGGAAGGCTTCGGCTAAATCTAGATTGATGTCTTCTAGTGGAGTGTCTCCATTCCTTATGTATACTGGAATGTATCCAGGCACATGTGGGAGCAGTTGTCGTTGTCTAGCAGGATAAGCAACTGCAAAACAGCAAAATCATACAAATGCATTGTCTTATGAAATGGAATGTTTCTATAATTAAGTATTTCTTGGTTTGTTTTTATATTTATCAAGTTTGCTGAAAGATCTCTTATTTCTATTTTTATTTTACTTACAACTCGTTAACAGATTCAACATAAACAAATAAAAATATATAAAAACGAGTGGGTTGTGGCCAACACTAAACTCTCCACACCATAGTAAGCGTTCATTTTTCTTCTTGAAGGGTTGACAATCTTTAAATGCATTCTTATGAAGTACATTTCTATTAGATTCTTAAACAAATATAAGATTCCCAGAGGACAAAAGTTTTCACAATACATCATACACACAAAAACATTGTCGCGAAACTCATAGTATGTATTTTCTACGTGATACCTGTTTTATTTTAAAGCATTACTAGCAAGATGAGCAAGTATGAGACAGTGTATCAATATTGATGAGGCGATGTATGTGTCAAGATAGAAGAATGCGGTGTTCGATTCTCATTGCCTATCCTTTAAGGAAGATAGAAGTGGAGAGTAAAAAATACACTTGTCTATAGAGTCACATACAATATCAATATGAAGTTGGTCACTCAATTTTCCCTTACAGAAGCTATTTTACTTGTTATATAAATTTTTCATACAAACATGAAATTTATTTCACATTGATATGGCAAACCATAGATTTTTTTCTTTAAATTTTGACAATCCTTGGATGCATTTTTGATGAGTGTATTTTTATTGTATCAAAATTATAAAAAAACACCTCGATTTTCCAGACCGTGAGAGCATTTTGAAAATTTGAACAGATGAAAACATAGAGAATAAATTAACGGATATCTATGGAAAACTAATCAGCTCTAGGTCTATGTACTTTACACATATGATTTTAATATGAAGTCGATCAGATTTATAGTTTGGGCTGTAGAGAGGACATTAAAAGGAATAAAAGAATAATTCCGAACGCCGTACGTCGTGCACCGTACGCCATACATACAAACACATCGCGACAAAACTCACAGTGTGCACTCTCTACATGATACCCGTTAAGAAATTGATGTAAAAAATACACTTAAAAATTGTGAAATCATGACTACACTATTCCATAGTGTGGAGAGTAAAAATTATCGGCCTTCGTGGCTCAGTTGGTTGGGTATCTGACTGCTGATCCAAAGGTCCCGGGTTCGATTCCCGGTGGAGACAGTTTTTAATTGTGTTTTCAGTCTGGATCTGTGAGACGATTAATATCGTATGTCTCCTAAATGGCAACTTGTTATTGGGTGTGTTAAATAATATTCGACATAGTACCTGTTAGTAGAAGCTACAAAAAAAGTTATATAGTAAACTTGTTATACAAAATGACGTGAATTTGATTATAATTAATTAATTGATATTCGTAGGTATATTGCAAACTACAATTTGAAATCATTATTAATAAGTTAATATTTGATAACAATTTAATGATTTCTTAAAATAAATTTTACATGATAATTATTGCTTGTTTGGTGAGGATTTCCCACGATAATATTAAACTATATTCTTTACTCACCTAAATACATAAGTAGGTAAAATATATCGTGTGGAAGGTAAAACATTTTTAATATAATCTAATACTTTGCGCATTTTGTGAGGCCATAAAGAACACGAAGAAATATTATTTTCATTGTAATAAGTATTTAGAATCAATTCATTAAGTTAATAATTTCTCATCCATGGTGAGGTAATCAATCGTCTATATATAAAATAGGTATAAAATATTACGTGTTTACATTAATGACGTACTGCTATGAATTTACAAAACTACATCTTGTTTAAAATAATAAAAAAATAGTTGGCACTGGTTAACAATATAATATCTTATGGTACCGGTGTATCATAAGATATTATATTATTTCTACATTCACTTACCTATATCTACTATAAAAATATACAAGCAACATGTATCTACATACATAGTCCATCTTTTGATTTATTTAAGACCGAAAAATCGCGAAGAAGGCGTCAAATTAATTTATGGGCTGAGGGTAATAAATGAGCTGGAGATGATCACGACTGGTCTCTTCTAAGAATACAACGCAGAAAAATCCAATTGGACATTGTGGAATAGGTACCTACATACAAATGCTTTGAATCGGAGACAGTGGTTCTCAGACCCGCTGGGGCTCAATGCTTTTACGTGGACTTTTGTAATACCAAACCATCACGCCATTTTCCTATTTGGGGTAGGCAGAGAGAGCCCAGACTCCTCTCTCTTGACATACATTTTTCGCTTCATTCACGTACATGCATCGTCTCATACACGCTCTTCTGTTATTTTTACTTCCTATTACCGTCTTCATCTTTAAAAATTACATTTATATGGTCGTGCCAACTTTTCCTTGGCCGACCTCTACTTTTTGTACCTCTTTTATTAGCCTTATATACTTTTTTGTCAGACGGTCATTACTCATTCTTTCTATGTGGCCAAACCACCTTAGGGCATTTACGATATATCTTGTAATAAATTGTCAGCTAAAATTCAAATTTCAGTTAGTCGTTATAATATTTTCTTTATATTGATTTTGTGTTTTCTGAAAAAAAAACACGAGAAACAGTAGCCTACCTCTTTTGAGATTTAGGTACTTAATGACACACAAATGTATTTAATCAGTTATCTATATAAATAAAACAATGTGTCCTGACTGACTGACTGACACTCACTCATCAACGCACAGCCCAAACGGCATATCGTAGAGAAGTAAAATTTTGAAATTAAATAGATTTAATAACAGATTGAGGGTCGCCGTGGAGTTGGGAGAAGGCAGATGTCTTGGCTGCGCAATATCCGGAATAACGCTGACTGGAACAACGCAGGTAGGAGAGCTGGTCTGAACGGCGCAGGACAGAGAGGCATTCTCCAGAGTGATCGCCAACGTCCGTCGGATCTGTACGGCATACACATAAGAGAAGAATAACAAAACCTTCCATCAAGGAAGGATTTTTGGAAATTCCGCTAGGTAAAAACTAGAGTTGAAAGTTTTTTAGAATGTACGAATATCTCGGAAACTAGGCGTCATATGAACTTGAAATTTGGCATATCGATATTCCTATTAGAATTAGTACCTAGTAGGGTGTTTTGTCGTTTTTCCACATTTTTTTAAATGGGAATGGAAATTGGCATACCTAATTTAAAGTGTCTTTTAGTAAGACAAAAACTCATTTTATCGGAATTTCTCAAAAACGGTTTTCTAAGAAAGTATCAGTATGTTATTCTATATTCTATCTTAAATAAAGTCAATTATAAGGTTGAGATGGGCTAGCCATGTACAGATAATGCCAAACACGCGACTACCCATAAAAAATCATGGTTGGTTACCCGGGAGGTAAACGGAAGATGGGGAGACTAAGACTAAGATGGGAGGACGACATACGGAGAGATGCAGAACAGTTCCTGCAGGTCCCTAACTGGAGAACGGCGGCTGAGGATAGAAGAGGTTGGAGGCGCTTGTTGAAGGAGGCCATGGCTCGATTTGGGCTGTAGCGCCATCGAAGAAGAAGAATATGGTGTAAAGGAGGGGTAGCTGTTATTATTGAAGATTCATATCTCAGAAAATAATTATGTTAGAAAGCTGTAAATATGGTTGAAATCAGTGCGTGAACAAAATTTTAAATATTATTATAATAAAATTATAATTCTAAATATTATTAAATTTAATTACTGATTCGTGTATGAATTGTCATCGATATAAAGTATGTTTGATGAATTTTAACTAAATTGGAAATGGGTTATATTTCGAATACAATATTTCATCCTCACCATTAACACCATAGCGAGTTGATAAAAAAGTGTTACAAAAGCATGTTTCACAGTACAACAACTATAATACATATATCAACCTGTAGTGAAAAGCACCATATTTTTTATATATTTGATATTCAATATCTGCATTATAATTATTATAGCTCGCGCGTATGTATACCTACATCTATGCGTTCTCAAGGTTGCAAACAAAATATTCAGAATCAATGAATTAGAGAATTTTTTAGTCAAGTAATAAAAAGTTTGAATTATTTGCTTAATTCACTATGTATTAAATCAAATTAATAATAGATGTTCTCGTGTTTATTTTGTATTTATTAAAAAAAATGTTTATAGGAATCTTGAATTTTTTAGCTCATATTTTAAGCGAGACGTTGGATACTTTCGTTTTGTTTTTTTACTGTGCATACATTATGTACCTACTTCAAAATATTATAAAGCAATTTTATTGGTCGATTCATTATGATGTATATAAAAAAATGTATATAATAGGCAAATGACATCATTTCAATATTGTATACAAAACAAGCAAAATGGTAAAGGACACGATCTAAGAAAGATCTCGGCATATCCACCGATTTATTAACCATAAATATGACGTAAGAAATATGGTATTGAATAGGATGTTAAATAATATGACTAACCGTTAGTTAAAATGAACATGTGTGCCTTTAACCTTAAACTAGACTTAGTAAATCATTCCTGGTTACAGTTGGCGGCAAATAATTTGAGTAAGTCACGTGGGGTGCGCAGACCAGAAATTTGTGTTATTTTTTTGCTTGGTTTGTCTGTATGCAAACCGCCCCCCTCCATGAAGGAAAGTTTCTAGTTATTTTCGGGAAACATTTAAACTTAATTTAATTTTTAATTTTGCTAGTCACTTAATTTTGAGTACATCGCGACTAGTTTCGAAAGATCTCTATTCCCATCGACAAAACTACCGCCGAAATCTGAAATGTTCGTAAAAATATTTACGAATCTTTATTCCTATACATTACTAGGAAAACTAATAAAAGTTTAAGTATAAATTCAAAAACATTTTCAAGAAATCATAAATAAAAATCCTGTATAAAATCATTAAAACAAACATTTTGTCCAAAAATTTTGTTGCATCGTTGATGCTGATTATTTTTTTGTAATGTAATCGAGTTGATATGAATACACAATTAATTCATAAAATTTTAATATTTCAACTTCTCACTATATCTTTATACTTCATAATATGTATACTTTTATTCCTTCAATATCACACCTAATTATAAACAAAAAAAATAAAAATATGAGAAAAAATATAGCATTTTTGATATGTTTCTACATGAAACTTAGGTTTTCCACTCGTTATTTATATTTCTATGTTTATTTTAATTTTTCCTTTTCCAGTAAATACGTAGGTACCTATCTATATTATATCAATAAGTTTTTCCTATATTGTGTTTTCATCGTTTCCTACAAATTTTCTGTGTTAAAATGAATTTGAAATTAAACTCAATTTGTTATGAAATAATTCTTATTGCAAATATCCATATTAAGAATGATTTAGAATTCTTATCACAGATTCATTGTTCTGGTTATACTATAGGAAATGATTATTTAATAATTAGAAAATATATTTCCTTTGTGTTTGAATGTTTGTTGAATAATACAAATTAAACATAAATAAAATAAATGAAATGTTATTACCATTGCAACTGAAAAACGCCAAAGCCACTACAAATATAATAAGCACACGCGACATCTTCGATAGATTATTTCGAAAGACACTGATTTCGATACAAACAAGTTGTATTTATTTCGTCACCTCGAAATGCGGAGAAATTTGAAAATGGAACAGTTTATTATAAAATGGCTGACATGAAATTTGAAATTCAAAATGAGAACTAGGGATGTGGACAAGATACGTTTGCTGGTAGGTACTGAGTTTTAGTGATGGGAAATGATTATAATAGAACCTACACCGAACTATGTGGTGAACGAGTCGCGCTGAAGATGACCGGCAACCGGGAATGCCAATGGCGATGACCGCTACACAGGTTTTATACGAACACTTGGTGAGATTACGGCTTTGCACTGCAATCGCACAGCCTCGCAACGAATTACATTTTTATATCTCTGTTTGAAAGCCCAAAAGGAAACTGTAAATACCTGTCTACTTGTATATTTTCAGTAGTTCAACAGCCTATCAATTTCTTTTCCCACTTAAATGTATTTATACTTTTGAAACTTCTTGTACGTACATATAATTTATACACTGGCGGGTCAATTGCCAAAAGGCAATTTCTTCCAACCAACCAGAGTTTATATACAATATACAATACAATGTGTATTGTGGCAATACGGTTATGATGACATGACAAAAATAAAATAAAGATAACAAAAAAGTAAAAAAAGAAAAAGTCAAAAAAATATATATAACAGTTCATAGCAATGATAGGAAAATAAAAGGATGAAGAGAGGAAGAAGAAATAAGGTATATATGTATTATCTGATAGATATTTTTACATTATCCTTTTTTTTGATTAATATGTTTAATGAGATAACTGAAGTAGGTAATACCTATCGGGACTTAGACTATTCCATAGCCTTGCTGATTGTACCTACTTCAAATGTGTACGTACCTATATAGAAACGAAATAATTAGGTATATTCTGGTATATTCTCAAATATCGAAATATTAGCTTTGTATCAAATTAAATTTTAATAAAATTATTACCATATTTTTAATTACTTTGAATTTACCGCATTATTTGTTGAAAGTATGCGGCCGCTTTCGGAACTAACCTTTTTCCTCATCAGGCTAATTTTTAGTTAGCATAATTTTAATAAATGATGTGGTTATTATGATATTAAAATTAATAATTTGGAATAATTAGAGATCCGATTAAAAGCTGTTTGGACAGTAAAATAATCAATGTTTCAAAATAAAGAAAATCTTTGATTTACTATTCACAGCCAATTTTTCTTATACTTAAAGCAAATATTATTTGTTCGTAGTATAGCATAAACTTTTCTTTTTTCTCCTATTTTTTCTTCTGTATCTCTAAAATATACAATTACCTATATCAGAATTTCACTTTAAATTTATAAGGAAAAGTGTTTTACAAATTTTTAAGTCGAAATAAAATGCTATAATAGCTTTAGGTATATCATTTTTGACATGGCTGATTTTTACTTTTTTTTATAATAAAAGTATATTTCGTCATCCTAATGGTTTGCAAAAGTATCTACGTCAACATGAATTTGATATAGGTTTTTTGGTAATCATCTAAGAAATTGACTTTGGCAATTGTTTTGACAGATTGATTGATTTTTATTAATGAAAGGGAAACGTTTCTTATAAATAACGTGCTTAATTTTGGCTATTTTGAGATATATCATAATTGGTAGAATAATAAATATAAGAAGGCCAAAATATGCAGCGGATTGTAGGTACTTAGTGCCAAAATTAAAAAAATAAATCATTTGCTGTGTTAATATGGTTTTATCTATATTTTATTGGAAATTCTTGATTATTTTTTATGCAAAACATCTTTTCAAGACGAGTGACCGTGTTTTTAACCATATAATGCATATAAGAATACTTATCGTTAAAATTAAAAAAATAATAATAATTATGATTTTTTTAAATAAATAAGTGTATGTATTGTACACTATTTAAAAACTTCATGGCATTTCATCTATCGGGAGGAATTTTCATTAACAATTGAATTACAATGTACCTTGTTGTAAGAGTAGGAACATTATGACTAATTTATTTCTTTACTTGATAATGTATGTTGCAGTGTTATTTGCAACATCTGTACTCTACTGCTCAGATAATGTCATTTGGATGTAACATCTTCTATAGATACCTACCTACCATTCTCTACACTTAGGAAAATAATATTAATCTTCCCGTATTTTTTTATAAATATTTTTTGTGCTTAGTATTTAAGGTTCATTTGCAGTTTTATAAGCTAAAAATCATAGAATTATAATCTAAGCTAAAAATATTTGGTTTGTATTACAAACCTTCTTAATTTTGGAAATCTAGTACAAATTTTTATATTACCTACACGTATTCATAAGACGTCTATGAGCGTCGGCCTTGGAATGATCCTGAATCATTAAACGACGATATAAAAAATCTAATTATTGTTAGGTATTACAATTTCTTGTGAAAAAATGAGGAATACCAACTTTCCTCTGTTCAAAACCTTCTTTAAATGTAGACATACCGTCACGGCTAATCCCACAATGTGGGGTAACCAGCGATAGGTGAGCGGATGTGCATTACCTTATAAAAGGAAGCACGACACATGTATGTAGATAAGATAAATATATAATATCGATTCATAAGTATAGTGATGATTTGTTTCGATTACTTCAGTTATCGGAAAAGTACCTACCTACCTGAGAATGTTCGTGCTATTTGTGTAATATTTACCTTCCTCCTTGTCGATAATTCTCAACTTATTTGCCAGAAACAATATGTCTTAAATATTTTATTGCGTTATTTATGAAATAAAGAATCCAAGACTGAGTTTTATTTAAACGTAGGTATCTAATTCGAGACATATCTGATGATAATTAAGTAACCATAAAATTAATTTCAAGTCAAATGTATTAAATTTCTTTATCCTTATGATCTTTTTAATATATTTACATATTATTTTTAAAGTATAATTTTCTATATTTATTTTAAACGTATCTAATTCGAGACATATCTGATGATAATTAAGTAACCATAAAATTAATTTCAAGTCAAATGTATATTCTTTATCCTTATAATCTTTTTAATATATTTACATATTATTTTTAAAGTATAATTTTCTATATTTATTTTAAACGTATCTAATTCGAGACATATCTGATGATAATTAAGTAACCATAAAATTAATTTCAAGTCAAATGTATATTCTTTATCCTTATAATCTTTTTAATATATTTACATATTATTTTTAAAGTATTATTTTCTATATTTATTTTAAACGTATCTAATTCGAGACATATCTGATGATAATTAAGTAACCATAAAATTAATTTCAAGTCAAATGTATATTCTTTATCCTTATAATCTTTTTAATATATTTACATATTATTTTTAAAGTATTATTTTCTATATTTATTTTAAACGTATCTAATTCGAGACATATCTGATGATAATTAAGTAACCATAAAATTAATTTCAAGTCAAATGTATATTCTTTATCCTTATAATCTTTTTAATATATTTACATATTATTTTTAAAGTATAATTTTCTATATTTATTTTAAACGTATCTAATTCGAGACATATCTGATGATAATTAAGTAACCATAAAATTAATTTCAAGTCAAATGTATATTCTTTATCCTTATGATCTTTTTAATATATTTACATATTATTTTTAAGTATAATTTTCTATATTTATTTTAAACGTATCTAATTCGAGACATATCTGATGATAATTAAGTAACCATAAAATTAATTTCAAGTCAAATGTATATTCTTTATCCTTATAATCTTTTTAATATATTTACATATTATTTTTAAAGTATTATTTTCTATATTTATTTTAAACGTATCTAATTCGAGACATATCTGATGATAATTAAGTAACCATAAAATTAATTTCAAGTCAAATGTATATTCTTTATCCTTATGATCTTTTTAATATATTTACATATTATTTTTAAAGTATAATTTTCTATATTTATTTTAAACGTATCTAATTCGAGACATATCTGATGATAATTAAGTAACCATAAAATTAATTTCAAGTCAAATGTATATTCTTTATCCTTATGATCTTTTTAATATATTTACATATTATTTTTAAAGTATAATTTTCTATATTTATTTTAAACGTATCTAATTCGAGACATATCTGATGATAATTAAGTAACCATAAAATTAATTTCAAGTCAAATGTATATTCTTTATCCTTATAATCTTTTTAATATATTTACATATTATTTTTAAAGTATAATTTTCTATATTTATTTTAAACGTATCTAATTCGAGACATATCTGATGATAATTAAGTAACCATAAAATTAATTTCAAGTCAAATGTATATTCTTTATCCTTATGATCTTTTTAATATATTTACATATTATTTTTAAAGTATAATTTTCTATATTTATTTTAAACGTATCTAATTCGAGACATATCTGATGATAATTAAGTAACCATAAAATTAATTTCAAGTCAAATGTATATTCTTTATCCTTATAATCTTTTTAATATATTTACATATTATTTTTAAAGTATTATTTTCTATATTTATTTTAAACGTATCTAATTCGAGACATATCTGATGATAATTAAGTAACCATAAAATTAATTTCAAGTCAAATGTATATTCTTTATCCTTATAATCTTTTTAATATATTTACATATTATTTTTAAAGTATAATTTTCTATATTTATTTTAAACGTATCTAATTCGAGACATATCTGATGATAATTAAGTAACCATAAAATTAATTTCAAGTCAAATGTATATTCTTTATCCTTATAATCTTTTTAATATATTTACATATTATTTTTAAAGTATTATTTTCTATATTTATTTTAAACGTATCTAATTCGAGACATATCTGATGATAATTAAGTAACCATAAAATTAATTTCAAGTCAAATGTATATTCTTTATCCTTATGATCTTTTTAATATATTTACATATTATTTTTAAAGTATAATTTTCTATATTTATTTTAAACGTATCTAATTCGAGACATATCTGATGATAATTAAGTAACCATAAAATTAATTTCAAGTCAAATGTATATTCTTTATCCTTATAATCTTTTTAATATATTTACATATTATTTTTAAAGTATTATTTTCTATATTTATTTTAAACGTATCTAATTCGAGACATATCTGATGATAATTAAGTAACCATAAATTTAATTTCAAGTCAAATGTATATTCTTTATCCTTATAATCTTTTTAATATATTTACATATTATTTTTAAAGTATTATTTTCTATATTTATTTTAAACGTATCTAATTCGAGACATATCTGATGATAATTAAGTAACCATAAAATTAATTTCAAGTCAAATGTATATTCTTTATCCTTATAATCTTTTTAATATATTTACATATTATTTTTAAAGTATAATTTTCTATATTTATTTTAAACGTATCTAATTCGAGACATATCTGATGATAATTAAGTAACCATAAAATTAATTTCAAGTCAAATGTATATTCTTTATCCTTATGATCTTTTTAATATATTTACATATTATTTTTAAAGTATAATTTTCTATATTTATTTTAAACGTATCTAATTCGAGACATATCTGATGATAATTAAGTAACCATAAAATTAATTTCAAGTCAAATGTATATTCTTTATCCTTATAATCTTTTTAATATATTTACATATTATTTTTAAAGTATTATTTTCTATATTTATTTTAAACGTATCTAATTCGAGACATATCTGATGATAATTAAGTAACCATAAAATTAATTTCAAGTCAAATGTATATTCTTTATCCTTATAATCTTTTTAATATATTTACATATTATTTTTAAAGTATAATTTTCTATATTTATTTTAAACGTATCTAATTCGAGACATATCTGATGATAATTAAGTAACCATAAAATTAATTTCAAGTCAAATGTATATTCTTTATCCTTATAATCTTTTTAATATATTTACATATTATTTTTAAAGTATTATTTTCTATATTTATTTTAAACGTATCTAATTCGAGACATATCTGATGATAATTAAGTAACCATAAAATTAATTTCAAGTCAAATGTATATTCTTTATCCTTATAATCTTTTTAATATATTTACATATTATTTTTAAAGTATAATTTTCTATATTTATTTTAAACGTATCTAATTCGAGACATATCTGATGATAATTAAGTAACCATAAAATTAATTTCAAGTCAAATGTATATTCTTTATCCTTATGATCTTTTTAATATATTTACATATTATTTTTAAAGTATAATTTTCTATATTTATTTTAAACGTATCTAATTCGAGACATATCTGATGATAATTAAGTAACCATAAAATTAATTTCAAGTCAAATGTATATTCTTTATCCTTATAATCTTTTTAATATATTTACATATTATTTTTAAAGTATAATTTTCTATATTTATTTTAAACGTATCTAATTCGAGACATATCTGATGATAATTAAGTAACCATAAAATTAATTTCAAGTCAAATGTATATTCTTTATCCTTATAATCTTTTTAATATATTTACATATTATTTTTAAAGTATTATTTTCTATATTTATTTTAAACGTATCTAATTCGAGACATATCTGATGATAATTAAGTAACCATAAAATTAATTTCAAGTCAAATGTATATTCTTTATCCTTATAATCTTTTTAATATATTTACATATTATTTTTAAAGTATAATTTTCTATATTTATTTTAAACGTATCTAATTCGAGACATATCTGATGATAATTAAGTAACCATAAAATTAATTTCAAGTCAAATGTATATTCTTTATCCTTATGATCTTTTTAATATATTTACATATTATTTTTAAAGTATAATTTTCTATATTTATTTTAAACGTATCTAATTCGAGACATATCTGATGATAATTAAGTAACCATAAAATTAATTTCAAGTCAAATGTATATTCTTTATCCTTATAATCTTTTTAATATATTTACATATTATTTTTAAAGTATTATTTTCTATATTTATTTTAAACGTATCTAATTCGAGACATATCTGATGATAATTAAGTAACCATAAAATTAATTTCAAGTCAAATGTATATTCTTTATCCGTATGATCTTTTTTATATATTTACATATTATTTTTAAAGTATAATTTTATGTATTTTTTTCATAAATTTATGTTTTATTTTTATATATAGGTACATACCAAATCGCAATGTCCCTCATGGGGTTGGCAGAGAGAACCGAACGCCACATTTTTCTATTTTGACACATATTTATCACGCTTCTTATATTTCCGTCTTTCAGAATATCGGTCACATGATCGTGCCATCCCTTTCTTGTTCCTGTCAGCGTTGTATATTTTTTTCGTTAGTCGTTCTTCATTCATTCCTCCCCAAGTGGTCAAACAATCTCAATGTGTTAACTTTCATTCTGTTAAGTAAATCTTTCTTCATTTCGTACTCTGTCATACATCGTTCTGTTAAAAATTCTTCTAAGCGATCTCATTTCAACTGCATTTATTCTGTATTAATGCGAATTCTGCCGTGTCCAGGTTTCACTTGCATACTTGTATTAATTTTATAATTATGTAAAAGTCCACTAAGGGCGTTTAAAATAAAAGAAATAAAAAAAATAATGTTCTTGATCAAAATATAGATGGTTTTATTGAACTATCGCAGAACTTCTATTGTTATTTACCCAATATGTCGATAAATCATTGTAGTTTATTTCATATTTACTGTTAGAAAGTGCGTCTGTATATGTAGAAAACATGTCATGATTTATTGTGATTTGATTTTCTATACATTTGCTTCCAAAACCGCAATATCTTCAACTGGATATATGGTTAACTGGGTCACTTATAATAGATCTACCAACTGCCTTAACTTAGAATTGCATTAGTAAAAAAGAAGTCTGAAATAAATATACCGTTATTAATCTCTATAATGTTCATTTGCTTGCAGATGTATAGAGGCACTATGTAGGTGAAATTATTCGGAAACAATTATTATACTAATAATATTCCTTATTTTTATGGGATATGCCGTGATGGTATGTATGTATGATGTATGTATTCTTGCTATTTAAAAAAATACCTCTAAATTTTACCTTTTCTTCTCGAAAAAATGTTGTACATCACATATTAGGTGATATACAATATTTTTTCGTGTTTCATACATTAGAAGGTAATTTAGTGTGCATTTTTGTGTACATCCGTATACCCAGGGCATACAAGGGCCTTAATATAATTTGATAAGATTGTATATTGTATATACCCATCTGCCACAATACTCAGTCGTATTTATGTAGAGTAGAGTACGTACTTAATGATGGTTGATGATAGGACATCACTTCATATTATTATTTAATAACTAGTTGTTTATACCCGGCGCTGCTCGGGAAGGTAAATGTGAAGCAAACCACTATATCATCTCTCATCTTGAAAATAAAATCATTTTTGTAATTTTTTAACTGTTTATTCGTAATGATATCTGTAAATTCAGAATGAATAAAAAACATCCAACACAATAGATAAAAATTAATATACCTACGTAAGTTTTTAAAAAAATCTGTCCCTTTCGTCCATTCAGTCCCTCCCTCTGTCCTTTGCCTTCAGTCTCAAATAATGATTTTTGGGAAGTGGTTTGATATTCGATTGAATATAAAGTATCATTCTTTCATTGAATAAAAGCATTGCTAAGAGTTTAGTGTTGACCACCATTATTTTTTTTATATTCTTTCATAATAAGCAAGTGTGTATAAAAAATATCAAGATTAGATTATGGGAAATTGTTTTAAATGTAATTGAATATAAGTGTTGGTAAGAGTTTAGTGTTGGCTACAACCTATTTGTTTTGTTATATACTTACATGGAAGCAAGTTTTTAAAAAACAAATCAGAATGATTGGACCATGGGAAATAATTTAAAAAGTAATTGAATATAAGCGTTGGAAAGAGTTTAGTGATGGCCACAACCCACTCTTTTTATACATCGTCATCAGAAGCGAGTGTCCATACAAATTTTAAGTAAGATTAGTTGTTGGGACCTTCAGTTCTTTATAGTAAGTACATCGTTTTCAAAAAAAATCCTTTGTGAGATAAATAAACGAAATCCAGATGATTCATAAAAAATAAATTAACCAATTAAAAACATGAATCCTTCTTTGGTTCTCGCCTGTGAAACGAACACGAACAAAAATATACATTTCTATATACATACTTACATAGCTAATACTTCATAGATTTTCATTATAATATACATGTCGTAGTTAGCAAATTTTGTATGAATCGAAGTGAGGCTTTTTTCTGCGGGATTTTATACTTGGTTGGCAGACCACATCGTTTTTCTATAGAGAATAATGACTGATGTGAATTGTTTTCGGATTATTTGTCGAAAAAAACACTTTGTTTATAAAGATTTAGAGAACAGTTGTCTAGGATGTGTTGAAATGTAAAGAAAACTGCAACATGTTGCCAACTAAAACGTCAAACGCGCGATATTCCGTGACTCACTTTTTGCGCGGAGTACTACATCTAGAAAATCTATGATTTTACACTATACACGAGGACCACGAAGATTTTGTCGTAACCATGGAAACGATAATGAACAAAATGTATGGAACATTTTTGTTTAAAAAAAATGGCTACATTTTCACAGAAAATAGAATGAAATTAGGAAAGACATTAAAATCAAACGAAATAACCACCATGTTTTTCCATCAAACTCTAAATTATAATTGAAAATATATTTTATTCATATAAATACGTACTTTAAATAAACAAATATTTGAAAATGTACATTATTTAACATTTCTTTCTTCTTCTTTCCTTTCCCCTTAGCGCTTTATCCCGTTTATATCGGGGTACACTTTGACCATGATCCTGGAATTGGCGAGTCTGGTTATTACATTGAAGCGACTGCCATCTGACCTTCGTAACCCTTAGAAAGGGGAACCAGACAAATTGGATCATGGCTACACAAAGCTAGTGATATAAATCCGCACATAGATTTTTTTTTTAAATCCAGAGGTGCGTGCCCTGCCCGGATTCTAACCGTCGACCTCACGCATATGAGGCGACGACCTTACCGCTGGGCTATCACCGCTATTATTAACATTTCTTTCGTTGATAAAATATTGAACATTTCTTTCGTTGAAAAAAAAATGTATGTAAACTGTCCAAAAAAAATAAATAGTAAAACATTTATTTTTTATTAGTTGAAGTAAGGTGCAAAGTATTTATCGTTTAAAACATTCTCGTTTTTGATTGATGCTCGGCGAAAAAAATTGACACATAAATACATATAAAGTGTTAAAATATTATCATGGGGACGATTCGTAATATCACCTTAGCATATGTAACTATTATTTCGTTTATATTGTTTTAAATAAATACGACATTGGCGTTACTAATGTGTTTATTACACCAAATCATACTTTCAAATCAGATTCACGATCTGAGTATTTGTATACCTACCTATTCACTAAACTAGGTAGGTATATAGTTGGTGTATTTATAAAGGATGCCTGCAGAACGGAATGAGAATGATTGTGAGTAAATCTAAGATATTAATTGATATTCGAAATAACTGAAAGTACATATAACTGCATGTACCTAAGATAAAAGTACCTAGAGGACAAGTAGTTAGAACTAGTATAGAGTATGTTTCATTGGAATGGAAGACATTGAAAGAAGAGTTATGGCAGGTAATAGAATAAATGGAGCATTTAGACCAGTAATGTCCGATTCAAGTATCTCAAACGATGCTGAAATTGCCGCACATTGTAGGTAATTGTAGTGTGTGCTTTGTCGTATGCCGATGAAACATGGATCTGGAAAAAGACACATGAAAGTAGAATAAATGCTGTAGAAATGAGATCACTAAGAAGAGTATGTGATGGAACCTTGGAGGAGTAAATATGGATGGAACGATATATGATGAAAAATGAGGACATGATGAGAGAATGCTACATAAAATAGGATTGTTTGAGCATAGGTATTGAAAGAATGAGCGATGAACCGCAGACCAAAAAAATAGCAGGGGCCGCCGGCCGCCTCAGAAAGAGATGGCATGACCATGTAAATGATATTTTGTAAAACATGTATGAGACGATGCATGGATGTAAAGGAAGCCATGTGTGCAAAAGTAGAGGAGTATGGCGCTCGGTTTTCCCTGCTTACCCCGTAAGGGACATGGCGTGATGGTATGTATATATGTATGTGTATTTTTATGCAAAATAAAGGCATACAAATTGTTGAAAAATATATTTTCATTTTTTTTACTTATCTGTATTATCTGTAGGTGCCTACATCAAAACAACTGCAGTTTTTAAGGTTGTTTATAATTATTTTCTAAGTATCTTCTTTCCAAATGTATTATTCTGCCTTTCGCTTGCTTCCAACATGTTTTTATCGTGTGAATTTTGTTCTGTCCACTCAAAGAAGTTTATCATCACAATGTATCATTTCTAGTATTTCTGGAAAAAATATGCAAAGTTGAGAATTATATTTTTCATTAAAATGAAATTTCTTGATAAATTTTATAAATAATTTTAGTTGCATAAAACGAATTTTTTGTGATTTTTTTTAATACAGTACACCGCTATCATTTTAATAACGCTGTCCCGCTCAAGAGCGGTTTTATGCCAAAATGCATTCTTCTTGGAGATAAGACTTTAACACGGGTCCAGGTAGCTATGACAAACAATATTTAAGTATTAATTTCTAACATTTAAATTCGTCTTCTCTTTGCTGATTTACAAAGCATTGTTCATTTATCGAAATTTCTCGAGAACTTTTGAGAAATGTGCAAAGTGAAGTCGATAATTCTCATATCTCGAGAAATGAAAATCAGAGGGAAAATCGTCAGATTGACGTGTAGTGTATAGTAATCTAATCACATCTGGTAATCCCGTAAATAATTGATATGTCGTATTTTTGTTAAAATCTTTATAGAATAAGTACATTTTTACACATTAGTCATTGAGAAGAAACCGATTCAGCCATAAAAAGCTTCAACAGCCGAATGATGTTTTTATTATAAAACGTAATTATCTGCATGTAACATACGATTGCAAATGATCTTCAGTAGAGATGATTTACATACAGATCCTTAACTCGGAAATTGCAACTGAAGAATAATGATCACAAGTGTTTGATGATCTTGTATTTACATAGCTAGGTATTCTATGCTGTAGTATGCACTTGAACGATCTTAATGCGAAGTTCAATACCTACATATAAATGTACATAGATACCTATTGTAATGTCCATTAGTTATTCGTTTATAGAAAATAATTGTAGCTATATTATATATTTGAATTTGTTGAAAATCCAGTTATGAAGGTACCATAAAAGAGATATAAATTTATTGTAAGTAATCCATAACATACGTTATTGTGATTTATTTTTACTGCTATAATAAATTTGATGTGTTTGACATATAAATAGCTATATAGAATATAATTTTACTTGTCATTATTCAAGATCATTATTTTTTTGTTAAAATCATATTTTTTAACGTTTTTGAATGACGAGATGTGTACCGATCTATTAAAGTATAGTCTTACTAAAAGCTATACATAGTATGGCCACGCACAGAAGTTTTAAACAATAAGTGCCTATAGGTATGAAAATAAGATGAAAATTGATTTATTGCAGGATAATTATTTATTTAGCAAAATTATATTATAAGTAAAACCAACATATTTTGATTTTACATTTTTATTTTTTGCTTATTTTAATTAATATTTCACTTTATCGATATTATTAATCAATATACCAATTTTTAAACGAACTCAAGTAGGTTTTTTTCGTTTTTATTCTCGTGACTGAGGATGGCGGGTGTTTGAGTGACCCGCCTCCATGCTAATCTGTTCATCAGAAAGTAGAGTAGGTACCAATCACCGAAGACTTGATTA
Source organism: Molanna angustata (assembly GCA_963576475.1). NCBI lineage: Eukaryota > Metazoa > Arthropoda > Insecta > Trichoptera > Molannidae > Molanna > Molanna angustata. The sequence goes on along the minus strand of OY754967.1, from coordinate 20,768,038 downwards.
TCATATTCTATGGCAATAAAATGGATTATTATATCAAATTGAAATAAACTTGCTACTAGCGCAGGGTGCAAGAAAGTGTGTAATATTATTATTATTATTCAGTTTCTTCGCGGTGTAAAAAAAAACAAACAACGAAGGAGTTCTGACGAACGCCGAGGGCACTTAGTGAACGCTCCAAACAATTTATAATGACCAAACGCTCGGTAAAGTTGTCGGGTGAAAAACGCTCTGAGATTTATAGTATCTGTTCTATTTTATATGTGGAATGATGACTTCTATTTATTTCTGTGTTATTTAATATGTCAGTTGACATTATTAATGACAATATGCATCCACAAAGAGGTTAATTTATAAAAATATCATTCATGAATTTCCAATAAAAGGTCAGAGATCATTATTTACCCCACTGCCCAACTGTTGTCTTTCGATGAAAATATAATCTAAAAAGAGACATGTATGATAAATGACATTTAAAACACCCGATGCAGCGTTCAGATTGAAACGCCGCTCGAAAGCGTTCAGTGAGAATGGTGTGTAAAACGCCATAATCTGCAAGTTCAGGAACATTCGACGCCCGACGTCGAGCGTTGAATCTGAACACAGCCCTGACGTTGATTAGTTATTTTGTATAATATGTAATTTATGGTGGTGATAATAAAAATTTACGAACTATCGAACATGTGTTTATAATAACACTCTTTTGAAACTGTGCGACTATTGGGCAAATTGAGTTTTTTAATGCTATTATTCTTATTTTTTAGTACAAATCGCGTAGATGATACATTTGAACGGTATGATTGTAAAATTTATTTTGTTCCCATTGGGTTTTGATCTGTTCTACTAGAGGGAGGTATTTTTGATTTTTTTCTGTATGCTTTGGTTCTAAATTTTATTGTATTTTGGAAAAGATATTTCAATTAAATGGGTTTACTTTGTTTCTTTCTCAATTAGGGTTATATCGGGTCTATCGTGCAGGTTGGTTCTATCTGTAATTTTATCTTTATTCCAATAAAGTTTATGTGTGTCGTTTCCAATAATAATAATTATTATTATTACTGTAGACTTAAATAGGTCATTTTATTTGGTTGGTGAGTGATCACGTGATAGTCGTCCCTTCACACGGTACATCATAGTATTATAGCTTCATGGTACATCACAACAATAAGTAGCTATATTTTCCGACAAATGACTGAGAATTTTGAATGTGAAGGAGGGCAACTAGCACGTATACAAACCAAGTAAACAAATAAACAAATGTATGCTCTGCATAGCCCACACGATTTTTTAAGTTATTTGCCGAAAACTATACTTGCCACCCAAAATAAGGCGTTATAGTAGAGGAAGATATTAATTAAACCTACTCAATGACTTTCATATGAATCATATTGTTTATTTTAAATATTTACAACAGAAATAATATATTATATATAGGAATGCACGTTGTACCTCGTCAATAAAGTTATTTATCACGATGTTGGTTAATGAATCGAATTATAGTTGATCATCTCACGATTTTGTACAATCTTTGGATATCAATTTTAATCCGTCGAGTATATCCTGAATACTCAGGGTTAGGAAAAGACTTGTTTGAAACAATAACCGCTAACGGTTAATTAACAAAATTTTTCATCGACTCTCAAAAACGGAATAGTGAAAAGTCATGATTTCACAATTTTTAAGCGTATTTTTTACATCAATTTCTCAACGGGTATCATGTAGAGAGTGCACACTGTGAGTTTCGTCGTGATGTGTTTGTATGTATGGCGTACGGAATTATCCTTTTTGTGTCCTATCTACAGCCCAAACTATAAGTCCGATCGACTTCATATTTACATCATATATGTAAAGTGCATAGACCTAGAGCTGATTAGTTTTCCATAGACAACTTTTAATTTATTCTCTATGATTTCATCATTTACGTTTTTTTTGTGTCCTCTCAACAGCCCAAACTATAAGTCCGATTGACTTCATATTAACAAAATATATGTAAAGTGCATAGACCAAGAGCTGATTAGTTTTCCATAAATATCCGTTAGTTTATTCTCTATGATTTCATCTGTCCAAATTTTCAAAATGCTCTCACGGTCTCGAGTTTTTTGTATACTGTTTGAAATTTCGATACAACAAAAATACACTCATCAAAAATGCATACAAGGATTGTCAAAATTTTTAAGAAAAAAATCTATGGTTTGCTATATCAATGTGAAATAAATTTCATATTTGTATTAAAAATGTATATAACAGAAGTAAAATAGCTTCTGTATGGGAAAATTGAGTGATCAACTTCATATTGATATTGTATGTGTCTCTATAGACAAGTGTATTTTTTACTCTCCACTTCTATCTTCCTCAAGGGGTAGGCAGTGACAACCGAACACCGCATTCTTCTATCTTGACACATACATCGCCTCATCAACATTGATACACTGTCTCATACATGCTCATCTTGCTAGTAATGCAATTTTAATTAAAATTTCTCAACAGGTATCATGTAGAAAATACATACTTACTATGAGTTTCGTGACAATGTTTTTGTGTGTATGGTGTATTGTGAAAAATTTTGTCCTCTGGTAATTATATTTATTTAAGAATCTAATAGAAATTTACTTCATAAAAATGCATTTAGAGATTGTCAACATTTCAAGAAAAAAAATGAACGTTTACTATGGTGTGGAGAGTTTAGTGTTGGCCACAACCCTGCACTCGTTTTATAAAAGTATTTGAACTAAAACCGGTATGCAGCTCGAAAAATTCCATCCTTGATTTTTTACACACTATTAATATTGAGCGTTTTTTATTTGATTACAGATATCTAGGTAGTATCATTATATACATAGATATGAATGCATGGGCGGGTTCACATGAATTCGCTTTAATCATCGTAATTATCGTCGATATTAATGTACCTAGGGCGGATCTGTATAATCTCGTGAGGCATGTTTTGTTTTATATAAAGGTCAAAGGGGTGCCAATTATTACCATATTAATTTTATAACTGTTCATTATTTTTAATTTAAAAAGATTTATTTACATGCACAAAAAAAATAAAAAAAAATTATTAAATTAATTTATAGAAAAATGTGATATACAGCAATATATATTATTATTCAAAATATTATTATTCAAAATATTAATGCTACGTATACCTAGGTACGTGTTTTGCTATGACTTTATTATGAAAAATGTAGTATTCTCTTATATTATAATCACCTTAAAACTGAAATATTATATACTACGAACATCTGATACATACTTTAGATAATAACGAAATATTATGCCATGATTTGCGCATGAGAAAAGTAGTATACCTACTTACTTTTCTACATATATATTTATTACAAAACACGCTATATTTTTTAGGTACACTAGTTTTAGTACGAAAAATGTAGAAGGTATACCTACCTACAGCATTTTTTTCAGAACTCACAATACTTACTTTCCATGTCCAAAAATAATCTATTATATTATGTCCCTTCAGTAATATTCAGCTGTGGAGCCATTGATGATTGAATTTTCAGCGATAATTGCATTTTTATTTGCTCGCCATAGGTCTTCTTCACCCCCCCCCCCCATTCATTTCATAAGCGGGCAATGTAACATGTTTTGAGTCTCCCTACACTTGCACGACTTGTCCTGGTCATCCACCAGCATTTCCTATCGGTCCAGGTTCACCTTGCATCTTCTTACACCTGTCCTTGGTCTATTCAGGGATTTCCGGGTCGGATGTCATAGTCGTTGGCTCATGTAAATTTTCACTTCCTATCACTCTATATACATATACATATACATAGGTTATTTCTATGCCAATAATTTACAATATTTTAGTCTGGTATTCTAAACATACTGACACATATATTATTATACGTTCCACGTGATTTTCTAAATTCGCATTATCTATTGAGAGATCTCAGGAGCTTAATGAGATGTTAGATCTTCAACTGGTACCGACCACGTAGGTACCGAAAGTGTAGCTCTGAAAGCCTTTTGAAACATTAGCTTGAGATTTTGATATATATGTGATAACTGTACCTATACAGGCTATTATTAAGTCTTTACTCTCCATTAGTATTTAGTAATTCAGTTATAAGTATTGCTTTTGATTATTTGAGTGTGAATATTTTATTTTTTTTTAATTTTTTTCCTTCTTAGACTTGTTTAGTAAAATTCTGATTCAAATGTTTTGATTCAAACAGTTTTGAATCAAATATTTGAATCTTGCCTCTGGATGCCGGCTGTGTTCGGTGATAGCATTTAGGCTCATTAAGGTCATTCTCATTTGTGGATTAAAACTAAGTTTTTTCTTTATTTTTATAAATAATTGAATTTATAATTATGAACTTCCACTGTGTTAACGAAAAAACTCTGAAATTATCAAATTTACTATATTTATTTATTTTAAATATAATATATACATAAACAAAACAGAAGTAAACAATGCATGCAGGATTTAGGAAATGTATGATTATAATAATCTGTTAAAAAGTATTCTTTATATTTTAATATGATCTATTTTTAAATTTCATATAAATACAATATAAACAATTAGGTAATAATTATATTTAATTTCTATTCACACTTTTTTAATATCATGTACTTACCATAAAGTTTTTTTTTACAAAGAATAGTAAATAACGACATAATTGTATACATATTTTTTATCACACTATTAACTGGTTTGCCTGAAATAATTAGATTGGTGAGCACGAGTCTCGCTCGGGCAAACCATGTTTGATTTTTGCCAGGGCTTTCCCCGAGCGAAATATATTTGTGTACAAGGCCGCACATTACGTTCGAGCAGATCGTATTTATGCTTATTTTAGTGGTTTTACACAAATATGAATATTTAAATTATTTATTAAAAACTACAGAGTATTTTGGTATCGTCAAATATAAATACTTTGCATTCCTCTTTGCAGATTCCTTAATTTTCTTGATAATCATTTTTTGTCAACATCAATTACTTTCCGATCAATTTTTTTTAAGAAAATGCTGTAAAACATACGAATAGTTTTGAAAAAAAAACATGTCAAGCATACTACGTTTCGAATTAACAATTTTTTCACCGATATCTGTAAATTTACTAATCGTGTTTTTTTACTAGGTACCTAGTCTTACGTTATGTATATTAGAATGTACCTACAATACATCTATTTGTAAAAATAATGTACTTTACCAAAATTCATATGAGGCGGTGAAAGTTGTTAAAAAATAATTAATAACTTTTATGATACCTGGTATATTGCCATATGGTAGAAAACTTGCCACCTGCGCAGGGTGCAAGGAAGTGTTTGTTATTATTATATTGACAGTATACCAGGTATGCACCAGTGCACTTTGACGTGAATCAATTTCTGACCAATTTCTACCACATCATATTATTTATCGATTGCGCCATTTTTTTCCTTGATGGAAATTGAAATAATTATGAGTAGGTACATAAAGATGTATTTATAACTAGGTGCATGGTTTATCAAGGATATTATTTATTTAAATATAGCGAAGATGACTTTATTTTTCTTTATTTTTATAATTTGACTTTTTACTTAAAATTATCATGTAAGTATGTAAATGCTGTCAGATGATCATTTGAAACTTTCTTAGAATTGTTTTTTTAATGTGGACGAAGAAAAATAATTTTATAATTTATCTAATTAATATTTTTTCGTAGGTCGTGAAGCACCTGGAGCGAGAGCAAAAGCGTGTAGATTGGATATGTCCTGAAAATAAAGGGAAATCATAAGATATACATACATACATATATCACAACATACACAAATATGAAGAAAAAAATGATAAATAGAAATGTAAATTGTCGGCCTACGTGGCTCAGTTGACCCATAGTCTTTAATTGTGTTTTCAGTCTGGATTTGTGAGATGATAAATATCACGAGTCTCCAGAATGTAGCAACTTGTTATTGGGTGTATGTTGAATTAATATTTGACATAGTAACTGTTAGTTGCCCGAGTAGTACGTAATAAACTGAGTTTATAACTTTTCACATTATTGAAAATTCATGACAGAATTGCTAATTCTCTAAAAAAATCCGCATTATGTGTTGTCAATTGAAATATAGTCATTGACTTCCTCAAACATGTGTCATTTTATTGTTTTCTGATAATAGTTATAATTATTAAACTTCCCGTGATTCAGTAGGTACCTACCTACCTACCCCAAATTTTGAAAATGATAGATCTTATTTAACACACATATGTAAATTTTAATAATAAAAGATTAATTAATCAAACTTTCACATATATCAAAAAAGTGGCGGTGCCAGAATGGCGGAGGATGGCAAAGGAAAGATACCAGTGGTAGCCAAAGCGGGAGTTTTTTTTGTAATACTGAACTCAAGAAGAGGATGAGAGTCCGCTATATTTATAGTTATATGAATACTTCATGCCGCCATTATTATTTAAAATAAATAGGTTCGTTAAAAATAAAAACAGGCAAAATTCAATATTAATAAAAATAGCCTGTCGGGCGACGTGGCACAGTTGGTTAGGTATCTGACTGTTGATCCAAAGGTCCCGGGTTTGATTTATGTATTTATAAAAAATAACAATATCATTTTTTACATATTATTATATTATATCCACCTCACTAGGCTTTGCCCGGTGGAGACACATTTTTTAGTTGTGTTCAGTCTGGATCTGTGAGACGATTAATGTCGTAAGTCTCCAGAATGTGGCAACTTGTTATTGGGTGTGTGTTAAATTAATATTTGACATAGTATCTGTTAGTAGCCCGAGAAGTAATGTAAAAATAAATATACCTAATTAAGTGTAGGTAGGTACATTACAATTTATTGTAAATACTAATAATCGATATTTTAAAATACTTGAGGTACTAATCTCGTACATGATATAGGAATTCTTTACCTAACCACTCAGAAATAGGTAAGTACCTATATTATTTATTGATTCCGAATAAATCTTACCTTTTGAAACACAGGAGGTGGCGTTTCCGTTTCATCAGCTGGAGGTCTGTAGTATATTCCATCCGGAAGACGTCCATCGTCCTTGACCTTCTGCAGGAAGAACAGAGCCGGACTTCTTCCACTGGGATCTTTAGGTACGATGCTCTGCTTCAGATCATTGTCGTTATTTTCCGAATCTCCCCTTCTATTCGGCGGAACTGGCAGAATGTTCACCAAGTATATACTTCTTGTTTTTTCATTCGGCGTGGCCAAATTCCTCTCCTCTTCTCTCAGCGTTTGGACCCTCGTTATTTCTGTGTCTTGATTGTTATCGTGTTGAGGGGCCGCTAAGCCGAAGCACAAGAAAAGAGAAATAAATAAAGTTTTGTATATAAACAACATGTTTAATCCTTGATGATATTGTCTGGTCAACTGATGATATTCAACTAATAAATGGTGTATTTATAAGAGATGTATGTATTATGATGAATGTATCATATATATAATGTTTACTTTGCCATCCCGCCGCAAAAAAACTTGTTCTGTACTACAAAAAAACAAAAAGATAATAATAACTTTGTCTGTACAGTGTAGTGTTCGTAGAAAATATGTATGAAGATTATAAATATATAGGTATAGGTATATATAACATTGTTTTCATCGTCTATGTTTTTTAATTGAAGCGACCAAGTCGAAATCAAGCCAAATCAATGGAATTAAATTTTACAAGTAGTTAGCAATAATTAAAAATAATTAAGACCAGAGACTGCTCCCAATATAACACAGGGACTGTCCCTAGCATATTGGAGAGCAAACACACTATCATCGTCGTACGCTAGACAGCTCTTGGTGGGCCTTGGCTGAATCCAGCAGTCTCTTCCATTCTTGCCTTTCTGAAGCCATTCTTTTCCAATTTCTGATTTGCAGCGCTGACAGAGTCGATCCTTCGCAGTTTTGGCCTTTATGGCCTTCTTCGTTCTTGTATAAAATATCGTCTTCTTCTTCGTCTTGTGTTATATCCAGGGATTTTTATAGCATAGAAGTCTCTTGGACTTCAGATTTTTCGTCGCCTCTTTACAAATAAGCACTTGCACCATAGGCGGATCAGTATTCCAATTTCAATCCGATGTAGAATCGGTCTAATAGTGTAGAATCAACCCCACGGCATCACAGAACCAGTCCCATAACATCACAGAACCAGTGAGTGACGATTTTGTTTATATTTTATATTGCAATTACAATCTTCAATATGTAGTCATTGATGTGTCCATTATATTATTATTGTAACATTTTCGATAACTCATTGACCTTTTGCTGCAATAATCACTCATGCTTTATTATAAAATTTAATATTGGTAAATTAAATGCGTAGTACCTACTAATGAAATTAATAATTGTGTTGTATATTTTCAAAATATGTGGACAACACGTTCTTAATCAATGAGTAATATATTTCAAAGTTGAATTATATTTCATTTAACTTAATTAAAATAGAATCAATGTTTTAAAAAGTGTCAAAAACAAACAAAAGATACCGCCAAAAACGATCAATATATAAGCTGTAAGCAATATATAAGTTTATATAATATATAAGCAATATATAAGCTTCAGCTGTATTATTTAATTTAATTTCTTTTTACATTAATTTTCTTCCTCACAAATTGAAAGCGCCCTTGAGGTGACCACAGTTGTCACTAAACGGCGTTTTATAAATAGTCCTTATTATTATTATTATATTTATGTAAGGATTACCAAAAAGAAATGGAGTTGGACAAGGCATGAAGCCTGCTGGGCTACTCATGAAGTTGATTACAGTAAAATTAAGATCAGCTTCAGACTTTAGCAATCTTTGAGGTTAAATTAATTGAATACTAATATTAATTTATATTTTTATTGACAATAACATCTCAATAGAGACGAAGTTGGGATACTATAGAAGAACCAGGAACGCGAGGCACCTACAGGGCTTACGACCTGTCATCGGCTGGTTTACGTGATCACTTTATGCGTTTGCGCAACGTTCACCAATTATGCCTTTATTGAGTTTCCTTATCAATGTAATTTTTGAAAGTTCTATGTATTTGAATAATGTGTAAACATTTCACCTGAATACGAGATTACACTATTGCCATCTATGAGGTAACGAAGAAACATTTTTGTAACGCCATCTATCGAGAAGTTGATTTATTTGTAAACAATGAAAGCAACAGACCATGTAAATGAGGTGACGGACGTGACGGTGCCTCGCACAGATGTCACCTCTGAACTGCGCCAGAAATATTTTTTCATTTTTGGCTTGTTTACCTACTTGTACCAATGTGTACCTATATAAATCGAATATGTTTTTTAATTGCATATACGCACCTACTTGTACCAATGTGTATGTAAATCGAATATATTTTTTAATTGCATATACGCACCTACTTGTACCAATGTGTATGTAAATCGAATATATTTTTTAATTGCATATACGCACCTACTTGTACCAATGTGTATGTAAATCGAATATATGTGTTAATTGCAAGGCAAGATAAGAACGTATTATGAGCGTGTCAAGAGTAGTTCCCCTGAACCACAGACTGCAAAAGGACGAAACAAACGAGCAGAAGATGTATTATAAGGTGGTCAGATGACATATGAGTGGCTGGATGTGATCTATTCAGGATAGGGAGCATACACATTGGATTTCATAGCACAGTTGGTCCCGAGTTCGATTCCCGGTGGAGACATTTTTTTATTGTGTTTTCAATCTGGATCTGTGAGCTGATAAATATCATAAGCCTCCAGAATATGGAAAATTGTTACCTACATTGTACCTGTTTATAGTAGTAGCCCAAAAATCTACAAAAAAAATTATTGACAAACTTTTTAACATCTCAATAGAGACGAAGTTGGAATATTATAGAAGAACAAGAAACTCAAGGCACACGCAGGGCTAACGACCTGTGATCGGTTGGTTTGCGTGATCACTTTATGCGCTAACGCAACGTTCACCAATTATGCCTTCTTATTGAGTTCCACTATCAAAAATATCATTTGACTCCCGACAGGGGAAAAAATCCAATGTTTGCGTATATGCAATAAAAAAAATATTCGAAAATAAATATTATAATGTTACCAATGTTTATATTAATTATTCATACAAGCAGTAAATTTATCTTGTTTTTAATTTGTTTACTTTTGTTTATACACAAGATAATGGATAACCAGGAAAATGTTGATATAAACAATAACTGAATCTCGTGATGTTTCAAAATGTTGATCTACAGCATTTTATACCTGCCTATGTATGTATAGGTATAAATAAACAATATAGGTACTTATTATCTAAAATACTAAGAAAGCATTTTAGATTAGTAATAAGTTTATCGTAAATAATTAAGTTTGGCCGAAATGATTGAGGTTTTATTTGTTCTGTAACCATGAGATAATATATATTTCGAATTGAACTTTACAAAAAAAATCAGTTTTTTTAACATGGTTACGTAGAGGCCAGTAGCTATTAGGATTTGGGTCCATTGTACTTTTACGAAGAAGCGCACTACGTAGCGTTGGGGAGGGTTTGCAATCTGCCCAAGAAAATATTAATTCGGGATTTAAAAAGACCCGGGTTGTAAGAAGGTGGAAACATATAATTCGGAAGATCGGAAGCCGGGGGGCTGTGTTATGTGTTGAGAGTTCTAGAAGCGACTGGTAAGTATATTTGAAGGTTTACTGTGAACTATGCTATAATCCAGGTGTTTTCTTTCAAATTATAAAAATGCGTTAAGGCCCTTGTATACCCTGGGTATACGGATTTACGCAAAGATGCACACTAAATTACCTTATTATGTATGAAACACGAAAAAATATTTTATATCATCTGATATGTGATATGCAACTTAGATTTTATTTAGAGTTAATTTTAAATATCAAGAATAATAGTTATTAAAATATAATAATAAAAAGCTCAGCCGGTAGATTTTCATATTCTTTTTCGATTGAAGTAAAAATCTACTTCATATGCCTTGTTGTTTTTTAGTTACTTACAATAAAAAAGCGTTTTACTAAAACTAATTATACAAGAAAAATATTAAACAAATTCAAAATTCAAAAATCTAGAAGAGCCCGTTACTGCCAGACTTACGTTTTAGAATAACTTGTATAAGACCTATTTTTCCTTGTAAGGATGCCACAGGTAACAAAGATTGACTGACTACTACTATGAATCCTGAGTAGTGGTTGCTTTGGCCGATAACAGGCTTCAAAATATGGGAAATTTCCTATTTTAGTCAGTTTAAGTATGAAGCGTTATAGTGACTTATAATCAGTGAATTTTCTACGGAAGACTATTAGAAATCACGTTTTTTTGTTTACAGACACATTGGTTGGTGGAAACCCCCCCCCCCCCCCTCCGATAGACACTTTTAAAGATTAAATTAAAAAGGTTAATGTTTTACTTATCATGGAAAATCTTTAATGGGTTGAATTTAAATTAAATATAACTCACAAATATTATACAACTCAACAAACAACGAACTATTTACTGACAATACCAAAAACAAATAACTTACAGCGACAGAACTAAGACAAAGATAATACCGAAAAAGTTCAATAAACTACCTAAACATTGTGATGAGAGATAAAAAACGATTTGAATTTAACAATCAACTTTATGATTAACTTATATATTTCTTGTTTTTATTCTGATTTACATTATATTTCCTTGCTGTGTTATTGGTTTTCTTTATTTTAAATTGTTTTCTTTTGATTTGCTTTGTTTTGATTTATTTTATTTTCATTGCTTTGTTTTAAATTTTACTCTTTTTTAATTTAAAATTTTACTCTTTTATGCCTGGTTTTCTGAATTGATTTGTTTTAAATTTTATTTCTTTTCATTTAAATAGGCAATTGAATTTTTTTTTTTTGAAAATGGTAATTTTATTGTAATTACACTGTACGAGAGAGCTTTGCGCTGAGACTGTTTATACAATTTAGTGTAGAAATAGTAGATTCTAATGTAAATTTTGAAAAAAAAATGTGATATAGTCCATACGTTGTGTGCCATACACGTTGCGTTCCCGGAAAACGACAGGCGTAGTGAACATTACCGACACTCGGACTTTGTCAAAGGTGTAAAAATAATGGAAGATGTGATTTCAAGTTTTTCGTAGAAAATATAAAAAATCACACTTTATACTATAACGCTTCATTCTGAGTGTCAAAATAGGAATATTTCATACTGGTCACGGGTTCTTGGGCTATGAGTATTCAAAGGATCGTGTGATTTCGTGGTAGTACCTATACTATATTTTTGATGTTACATATAGATACAAATGCTGAATTCAGAGTCCTGTGAAAATAAATGCAACTGATGTATGTAATAAAATTCAGAGAGCTCCTATAATAAATTTACCTGTTTTTGATTCCAACGTCGAAAATTGGAATTCGTTTCATGACATGTTTGTGTCATTGATTCATGATAATATTGGATATACAGACATAGAAAAATTTCATTATTTGCGAACGTCCATAAAGGGATTTGCATCAACATTTGTTAATTTACCACTGATTAGTGATAATTATAATATTGCTTGGAGTACATTGTGTGGACATTACACTAATACAAGATTACAATTTGAATATTACATGAATAAAATGTTTCAATGCAAATCTTTAGTTGGTGAAAATGTAGGGCAATTAAGCGAATTATATCATACATTTAATGAAAATATATTAGCTCTGTCAAATATGAAATGTGAAAAAATGTTAGATCAGGTATGGGGATTTATATTTATTAATAAATTAGATGAATCTACACGTCGAATAGTGGAAAGTAGATTAGATATTCAGGAAATTCCTTCAATAAATAGAATATTTGAAATAATTCGAAGTCAATTGTAAGTATTAAAATTTTCACGTCAGAGTAATTCACAAGTAAAGCGTAATAATTATAATCATAAATCAGACAAAGGGTTTGTAGGTAATATTCGCCAACTTGAATGCTATATGTGTAAGGGTAGTCATACGATACACAATTGTGACACATTTATTAATAAAACTGTATCAGAGAGAAAGGATATTGTCTCTAAATTGAAATTTTGTATCATCGTGGAAGGCATAATGGGATTATAAATTCTGTTGAGCAATGTCAAGGTTAGTAAATATAAATCAGGTACTTACACATTTTGGTTAGGTACACTGTAAAGTTTTTACATGATGGCATAAATAATATTAAATCATGAATTGGCCGTCGGATGTCGTGATAAAATTGTGTGTGTAGGTGTAGGTATATTTAATGCGCAACAGCGGCGATACCTTTCAGTACTAGATTTGTAGAAACAAATAACACGTTTATACTGTTTATAGCATCTACGTTATGATTATCATAATTTTACTATTGCCTAGTATATGATTTTCGCGTCTGTTGAAAGATGGCGCTTTGTAAAATATTATTTACAGACGGTTACTATAGTTGTAAAAAATATAACATTGTGAATATAATATTATTGATATTTTTGAGTTGATTTTGTGGCACGATACATTTTTTTTTCAGTTTACATTGTTTAGTTGTCATCCATCCTGAGAAAGAAACAGACGCTTTGAATCCGGTCATATGAAATAGCTCATTATTGGTTTCAACATAGTGAATAATTAATAAAATTGTTGTGAATACTTAGATTATATTTGTAATGAGATTATGCTACTCACTTTTTTTATAATCTAAGTATAATCAGGGGGGGGCAAGTCCCGTCAAATGTTGCTTTTCTGGGCTGGAAACACTGGTTAGTTGGAAGGAATTGTCATACGGAAATTAACTCGCTATTTGCGCAAGAAGCAAGGAAGTGTTAATTATTATTATTAAACTTCTTTAGCGAAATGAGGAATAAAAGTTTATATTATATGTATCTCAAGTTATACTTTTAATAGTTATACTGTTAGTTTCTTTTAAATATTTAAAGTAATCAATTGAAGTAACTATTGATATAATATTTATTTTAAATAATTTTCATGTTTATTGAGTTTTTTCGACAACATACCATCGGATTTTACGTTGTAGATTTGTCTTTAGCATTTCAGAAATATTAAACAAACATATACATACCTAAAGATGGTATCTTCACATCTATTTATAAAATATTGCCAAAAACAAGTTTTGTTAAATCATAATTCTTAATTTCGACTCACATAACGAATAGTCTAGAATAAAATCAAATAGTTATTTAGATTCAAAAAACGAATAAATTTTAACTTACAGCATGTATCCTCATTTTAACTTACAGCATGTATCCTCAAGATTATTTTTTGATCGGTTTGATTCCTTTTTTTATTTAATAAATGCTATTAGACATATTCTTCCAAGAAACATAGTCTCAAATAAATTGGGTAGAATAAAATTGCTCCTTTTCAAAAACAGAGAAAATATGTTCGTTTTCAAAACAACAGCGTGAAAAAACAAATATAAATTGATAAGTAATTTAATGTACTTATCAATTTTTCAATGAATCGTTCCATACTTAAAGTAAATTATAAATGAAAAATAAACGAATCATTGTGATTCAAAATCGTATAGGTACAATGTCTTGTATAATATGTAAAATCATAGTTTTTATTGATTTGTATACGAATAAAGTATTGAATATTATTTGCGATATTATCGAACGAACATAGTCGTACACTTTTTTGTTTATGTCCAAGATACGTGTATTAGTTTTACCTTGACATTGTATAACCTTGGACAAAACAGGATTGGTAAAATATTATTAGGAATGGAATGGGAAAGACTGTGGACTCATGGTACAACTCTCGATAGGCAAAAATAAAACGATCTGAAGTATTATTTTTTTTGATATTTGAAAACATATTTTTTACTATTCCACTTTCGTTCCAATTTTCATATGAAATTCGTACATGATTTTTACCCATACAAATTATCGAAAATTCTATTAAATACGAACTAAATTATTCCTTAAGACAAAAGTATTTTCTGTTATATGTTTTTAAAATAGTTTAGAGATGAAAATTTATGTATGCCTACAACAGATTTTATGTAAAACAATTAGTAGGTACCTAGTTATATGCAAGAAATACCTATTTTTATCAATGCAAAGATGTAGGTGTCTATGTTGAAAATTTCTGTATATAGTAAGGTCAATTCATTCATTATCTCGGAAAATATTTTTTTTACTAATATTATCAATGTCATATGTATCTTAATTTTCCTGTAAAATAAGGTATTATTTATAATTAACATACTTGAGTAGATTCCAACAGTATTGGAACTTAAATTTATGTATGATATTTGAATATTTTTTATATGTTCTTGAGAAATGCGCATATTAACTTTACAAAGAACAAAAGTAAACATTAATAATGGGTTAACAAGGAAATAGCGTTAGGAAGGTATTATACACTTTTATTAAAATTCTTTTAATATTAAATACAAATAATATTTAAATACCTACTTCTTGAAATAACTCATAATTTTATAGATTTAATATAACGTTATATATGTAATTACAAATTAACCATGACATATTTACAAGTACAGTCTCATGTTATAATATCACGTTTTATTTTATTTTTATATTGCATCTCGGTGTACCTACTAACAGGTACTATGTCAAATATTAATTTAACACTCACCCAATAACAAGTTGCCACATTCTGGTGACTTACGATATTAGTCGTCTCACAGATCCAGACTGAAAACACAATTAAAAACTGTGTCTCCACCGGGAATCGAACACTCAACCTTGGGATCAGCAGCCAGATACCTAACTAACTGAGCCACGAAGGCCGACGGGCCGTTTTTCTCGGACTTTACAATTTAAAAAAAAAGTACACTTCAATATAAAAATTTTGTGAAAAAGTAATTAATTTTATTTGCAATAATTACCTGATTATGTTAAAATTTATAAAATAAATAATCATTTAAACAAGTACTCAATGTGAATTCTACAAAAAAAATATCAAATTATAATATATATTTTTTGTTCTTAAAAAAAAACACGGAAAGTTTGTACCTACAATCTACAAAGATATTATTAATATTGAATATACTACTAATTAAATCATATGGCACATAAATATATTAATTCTATTAGTCATGTCTTTGTCTTTTTAATGCTGGATTAATATGAGTGTCAAAAAGTTTTTTAAAAACAATCAAAATTTACGTGACATAAAATATGAATTTAATAATTATATTATATCTACATATTATAACGTCTAAAACATAGGTCTTAATAAAATAAATTAGAAAAATGAATCAACATTTTAATAAATAAAGTTAGTAAAAAGTAATTAAATCGTGTGAGAATTGTATTAAAACTAAACTTCAATTCTAATAATTTGGTATGTACCAGTTTTTCTTTTCGGCTGACGGCTAAATGGTTGTGGTCTCGATTGACTCGGTGGTACCAGCCCCGTCAGAAGAGGTCTGCTGTGAGGATTCCTCTGCTTCACATTTGTCGGACCTGGAAAGACTACCTTTGACGAAGGACCCCTTTGTCCTCTGACGTCTGTCGGTTGACGATGGAATCCTCCAACGGGACCTCTCCCACCGCTAATTACTGTCAAAGGTTGGCGCTGAAACTCCGTTGAGGGTCTTCTCCCACTGCTAAATCCATTGCTATTTTGACTGTTGCCAAAAGCTCCCGATGTCGCATGTCCGTTGGGAAATGATTTATCTCCGGGGAAGGATGTCAGTTGACTCGATCCTTGGTTAAAAGAAGAAGATGCACTTTGACTTTGAGCGTTGCCGTTGGAAAAACCTTGACCGAATATATTTCCTCCGGTACTACTAGAAGATGCACCTGATGAAGTCGATGAGACACCTTGGAAACCTGCTGTGAAGCTTGAAGATTGGCTACTGGCTTGACTGCCCGATAGTGATGCTCTGCAAGTAACGAAAAAAAACATTTATATAAATTGATAATTTCTTAATGTCAATGGACCCAAAATGATTTAAAATGCAACAAAAAAATACCGGCGCAGTAAATGCGTGACATCTGTGCGAGAACACTGTCACCTCATGCAATATTACTGTTGGTTTTATAGTTAACAAAAAACCAACATCTCAATTTTGGGGCTAGGTTGCGGCCATAGGGGCCTAGCCAGTAAAGTTGAGGGTGGCTGCAGCCCCACCATAGGATTCTGGGTAACAGGTCAGTACCCTCTTCAATTCTTACCTATGGAAGAGCAGGGTAGACGCCTTAATGCCTCGCTCGGCGGTGACTCATCAAACGTGGCGATGAGTAAGTCTGCATCATCGGGCGATGGAAATCGAAGCACTGAAAGTACTGTCCGGTGGTGTACCTGAAATTCGCCAACATGAGTACTAAGGGGTGGAGGAGCCCCCCGTTGGTGTGGAAATCGAAGAACTGAAAGTACTACGGGCGTGGCGAAGGCTCCCTGTGGCAGTCTGTTGTTCGTGGAGCTGCTGGGAGGGTAACCCCCGCTATGATTCACGGGCCTTCACGAGTGTGGTTGGACTCTTAGTGGCAGTGGTATGAAATATGCATGGTGGTAGTTCTTGTTTCGTCCGACGAGCAGCCGCTCCGGGGATGAACAGAACACTTAGTTCTATAACGTTCCCTATAGAGTGGGGTAGGTGACTGCGACTTTCCTAAATCTCAATATATGGCGTTACAAAATGTTTTCTTCGTTACTTCATAGATGGCGATGGTAAAAATAGCTTATTTTCAAAACGATCTGTTTCTCATTATTAAAATACATTTCAAAATTGAATTGATAAGGGAACTCAATTTGAAGTCATAATTGATGAACGTTGCGCAAGCGTATAAAGTGATAACGTAAACCAGCCGATGACATGTCGTAAGTCCTGTAGGTGTTTTGTGTTATTGGTTCTTCTATACATAATACATACATACATACATACATACCATCACGCCATGTCCCTTACGGGGTAAGCAGAGAGAATTGAGCGCCATACTTCTCTATTTTTGCACACATTTCTGGCTTCCTTTACATCCATGCATCGTCTCATACATGCTCGTCGATTGTTCAAACTTTTTATGTTTCCTTCTTTCAAAATATCATTCACATGGTCATGCCATCCCTTTCTGGGGCGACCTCTGCTATTCACTCCATCTCTTGCACCCATGTATATTTTTTTAGTCAGTCGTTCATCGTTCATTCTTTCTATATGTCCAAACCACCTTAAAGCATTCACTTTCATTTTACATATAATATCCTTCTTTAACTTGCATTCTCTCCTTATGTCCTCATTTTTTATTCTATCATATATCGTTCTATTACATACTCTTCTTAGTGATCTCATTTCTACAGCATTTATTCTACTTTCATGTGTTCTTTGCCAGGTCCATGTTTCACTAGCATACGTCAAAGTAGGCACCACAATTGCATTGTGTACTACAATTTTGGCTTCCTTTGAGATGCTTGGGTCGGACATTACTGGTCTAAGTGCTCCGTTTATTCTATTCCCTGCCATAACTCTTCTTTCGATATCTTTATCGGGTCTTCCATTCCGTTCAAACATACTCCCCAAATATAAATATTCCTCAACTTGTTCTAGCCATTCGTTCTCTACTTTTATCATACATGCAGTTATACTTTCAGTCTTTTCAAATACCAATATCTTAGATTTACTAACATTCATTCTCAGTCCATTTTGCAGGCATCCTTCATACACTTTATTTACTAAATACTGTAACTCATCCGCACATTCAGCAATCACCACTTTGTCGTCTGCATACATCAAATCACGTACGTTTACAGTACTTAGTTTCAGACCTTTATTTTCATTCTTCAATGTCCTAACGCAGTGATCAATATACAGATTGAACAGCCATGGAGATAATACGCAGCCTTGCTTCACCCCTTTATTAATAGGGAACCATGTTGTCAACGCATCGTTGACACGGACACAGGCTCCACTATTTTCATACAGAGACGCAACGGCACGTATTAGTTTGCTCTTCACTCCATATATCGATAGGATATCCCACAATTTTTCTCTATCCACTTTATCATATGCCTTCTCTAGGTCTATGAACGCACAGAAAAGTTTCTGGTTTTTATGCAGAACCTTTTCTGTAGCCATACGTAAAGAGAAAATTTGATCGATACATCCTCTGCCTCCTACAAAGGCACCTTGCGCATCCCATATCTTGCATTCCGTAATCTTGCGTATTCTCTTATCAATAATTCTTGCATACATCTTGCCAACCGAACTTAACAAGCTGATAGCTCTATAGTTTTTGCAGTCGAGTTTTGATCCCTTCCCTTTGAAAAGAGGAACTACAACTGCGTTTCTCCAATCCGACGGAGTGTACCCAGCTTCCCAACATTTATTGAAAAGCGATAGACACCACTCCGTAGATATTTTACCGCCATACTTGATAAATTCGGCTGCCACACAGTCCACACCAGCGGCTTTACCCGTTTTCGCGTGATTAACCGCTTCTTTTACCTCTTCTTCCGTTATTTCATCTCTCTCATTCTCATCAATAATCCATGTCCTCTGTCTTACTGTGTCACCTTGTGCGCTTTCATACAATTCTTTGAAATATTCACACCACCTCTCTTTCACACGTTCGTTATCTATCAGCATATTTCCATCTTTATCATTTATACACTTTGAACCTTTTACTTCCCCTTGCTTTCGTTTTATATTCCCACATAATATTCCCACTATAATATTCCAACTATAATATTCCCACTATAATATTCCAACTATAATTTCCAACTATAATTTCCAACAAATTTCAATGCTATGCCAAAACAACGTGGGAAACATTTCGATCAACTGGAATTTTTCATATATTAAAAAATCTCTTTTGATGGAAGAAGTTATGAGCAAAAAAGTTTGCTGGTTAGGTATACTAAAAAAATATTCTATAAAGACATACTTAAGACTTCTATCACATTGTGTTTTATATGGTCTATTACTTTGGTAATTATGTTTGTTTATATACACTCAAACATCATGTGGAAAACCGGTTGCTGGGATTTTTTCGTAAATATCGAATGTGAAGTTCTTGGTAAATAAGTATGTACCTACATACATGTACAGCATGTGAAAGATTAATTAGATTTTTTTTTGTAATACAAATGACTATACGATTCGAGGATAAAAATATTTTTTATAACAATAAAAATAAATATAGATTATACGAAACGAGGATATAAATATTTTTATAACTTGAATTAGTGTCAAAATTAATTTCAATGATATAATTATATTTTTAGTATCAGCAAAAAATCAATGATATAATTGATTATGTTATTTTCAAGTATTTATTTTTATAAATACTTGAAAGGCTACATGAACATAAATGGTGAGATTTTCAACGTCTGAAAAAGATAAAAATTGTCTACTAACTTTTGTAGTGAAAAGTTAATGTTGGTCACAGTCCTCTCGTTCAGTCTGTAATCTATTTTTTGATAGTTATTCATTGGTTTTAAAGTGTACTTTTTATCGTGCTATGAATTTAAACATTATTCTGGCGTCAAATGTATTGTTTTTCAAACCAATTATGAGAGTTTTTGATGCAATAAATTACAAAAACATTATACTTTCGTTAAATTATAAGAAACAATGCGAAGATCCGTTGGAAAAACCAGTCATGAATGTAAAAAAATACAAATAAATTTGTGAAGATATATAAAATATTAACGCGTGTTCCTATTGTTGATATTCGTGGAGCGTAAATTATGAACTTTGATTGATATTATACATAATATTATATTGTCATGGTATTTTGGCTGGGAAATAAAGAATCATTTTACACTAGGAAATATATGAGAATTTATTTCAAGACGTAAGTACCTATTTCAAAGTACAGTATTGAAGACTAAAGAGAACAATATTATTTAAAGAAAGATATCTGTCACAAAATTAAAGTGTGAATATTGATATAATATAATTACATAGAAACAATGAAAATGAATGAAAAAAATAAATAAATTGAAAATTAAAAAGGATGGCATGATCATGTGAACGATGTCTTGAAGTGCCTAAAGCAACATTGATTAAAATAAAGCAACACATAATTGACACTTAAATGAAAACAAATGAGAGTAAACAACTTCCTAAAGGATCCTGAAATAAAAAACACTTCAAGGAACTCGAAT
Organism: Molanna angustata; assembly: GCA_963576475.1. Taxonomy (NCBI): domain Eukaryota; kingdom Metazoa; phylum Arthropoda; class Insecta; order Trichoptera; family Molannidae; genus Molanna; species Molanna angustata. Next base: position 20,747,021 of record OY754967.1, on the reverse strand, counting down.
ATATGAACACGAAAAATAAGCTTCAAACACAGAGTAAGCTTGAAATATGCAAAGACACACATTATTTGTAGAGAAACATGAGTAAATGAACAAGAAAAATTAAATTGAAACATAGAGTAAGGCCTGAAAGATCCAATGACACATATTATTTGTAAAGGAGCTTGAATAAATGAAAAAGAGAAATGAGCTTGAAGTAAAGTAACATAAACGTGTATGTTTATTGAGAGAGAAGAGAAAATCTTTGAAAAAAAGTAACGTATTACATATTAGAATTCACTACTGGCAAATCTTATTGTTAACTTTTATTCTATGTGTCCTGGTATGTGATGTAACTTGCCCTAAATGTCCATCTTAGGTTGATTAAATCAAGTCCAACCTTCAATATGTTAGGTATGTATCTATAGCTATAGGTTATGCGACCTTAAGCTGAGCACATATTATTTGGTTACGACCTACACTTGACTGATGGCTTAACAATACATATTGCACATATAACCAAGGTCTTCGTACTATTTTTACATAAATCGTTCTCTATCTATCTTATATTGGCATGAATTAAAAAATAAAGTACGTGGGTAGTAAGTACCTACCTACTTCTTTCTTTTTAAAGATATCTATACTTACAGGAGGAATGTTTTTAAATATTATATAGGTAGTGTAAATTGATTGATTATTATTTTATAAAATTGTATGTCCTTTGAAATCTATAAGGGCTAAATGCTTGTTGTTTTAAACAGTAAAAAAAACGAGTCGGTTGTTTTCAACGCTACTCCTCAACTCTTCACTACAAAGTATTCAAATTTTGTAGGGAAAATTTTCAGCATTTTCATGAAATGAGTTAGTTTATTTCATTTTTTAGCAATATTTTATAGTGAAGACTTGATAAATCTCCAATGACATTTTATAGATAAAAAAGAGAAAGGCAAAGTGGTTTCACTGGGTTCACGAATCCAAGCCCACGAGCACAGGCGACCAGAGTACCAGCCAGAATAGGCGAGCCACATGTATATATGCGGGATTAAGGGGCCCCTTCAATCGTATGATTCAAGTCACGCTCACCAATCACCCACCAACCACTGATTGATACTCCACTCCCCTGCGCAACCATGTGCCTTTTTAGCAATGAAAATAAAAATGTCACTTTGAAATATTTGAAAACGAATAAGTACACGCCGTACATAGTACACAGCACAAACACACAGATACCTAAATTGTGATTAAACTTTCAGCATATAATCTCATAAGCTTAGAAATTGTGAACTCATAACTCCCAATTATATCCCTTTGGGCTTGTGAGGAGTAAAAATAAGAGAAGCTCATCCGAATTACACTCCGAATTACACTCGAATTACAAGAATTGGTACCTACAACAATTCTGTGTTTTTTTTTTTTTTTGACGAAACGTAAATAACTCGACTTTGTGGAGCGGTCTGCAAGAAGATCTGTTTTAGTTTGTAGTTTAGATATTTAGAGAGTAATTTTATATTTTTGGTATATTAACTCAATTCGACAGTTTTTGCGTAGGTAGAAAACAATATCTAAACAATACAATAAGTATTTTATGTGTATTCGTTTGTTCATTAGTTTTCCTTTCTATATAGGTACCTGCATTTTTTGTTAAAAGAAGTGAACGTATTGGCTGATTGCCTAAAAGTGATAGTAAGTATTGTAGTGAAATTCATCACACATGAGATCTATCAATATCCAATAATATATTATAATCTATTTTATAAAATCTCTCTGAAGTAATCAATCAGTTATTTGTATTATCTCTTTTCACATAACATAATTTTATAATTTTTCACATGAATTTATTCATAATTGCATTTATTTTACAGTTAAACCAACACGTATTTCCTTCTTCTATGATGATATTATATATTTCTGTTTAAAAGTGTTTGTATCATAGAGGTTGTCCTATAGAAACAGTTATATGGTCCAGGTGATCAGTCATGTGCGCTGTAGCTGCTACCAAGAGATGAAGAGGCTGGCAGACAATAGATATATGTTGAGATGAAATGCTTGCTGCAAATCAATCTTATAGGATGAGCCAGAAGAAGATTTGTAAGGTAGATTTTTTTAAGATAAATGAGAATGCAGAAAAAATTCATGCTCGAAATTAAAAAAATAGAGTTCATATTGATGAACTCTAAGGACAGATTAAAAAAACCCCAAAGCCATACATATGGATAAAAAATTACAAAGAATTCAAATTGCATGGAAACATCAGAATTTATGGTTATATATTTTTACTAAACACCATTCTCAGTTTCTCAATTGTGTGTTATCACATCCAAAGTAAAGATATGTCTTTACTTTAGATGTGATATTATTTGTATATATCCATTATGTTACTAGTTATACAAAGAGTATGCATAATATTAGTACTAAAAATATTAATACAAATATTGTAAATTTCTTATGTTGGCATTTGATATAGGTACCTATGCTAAAATAAGATTTAAAGTTCAATCAGGTTTCTAATGTAACATTTTTAAATGCGTGCAAATAACCTTTCAATGTCAGCGTTTATAATATGACTATAAAACGATGTACAATAAATCTAACAATTTATTGATAAAAATATACAGTCTCATTTTATAGGCACATTAATATTGACAATATTACAATGGTGTGGATCTTTAAGGATTCAGATCAAATATTAGATGATACAGTAGACATTCATAAGAGGTTATTCAACTTGGAAGACGCAGGAAACATATAAATGGTTATATTTGCATATGATAACAGGTTACGTAGGTTCTGCTACGATTATGAATTCTGTAGAAGTAATATTTACACCAGTGTGAAAATTCACTTTCAATGCATTACGATAAGAGTAAAATTGATGAAGTTTTCTGAGTGTATACAAACAAAACGAGTACTTATATAAACTAAGTTGACATAAACTTTGTTCGTAGTAAATAAAAAAATAATTTGCAATGACTTTTGTGCGAAATAACATTATTTGATTTGTAAACAAATTAGATTGAATTGACTATAATATGTTTTTTAAAAAACATTTTATATTTAGTAATTCAACATTTCTCATTAAATTGCGTAGATATGCAATATTAATTTCATTTTTTAAATAATTTATTGTAAGTTTTTTTTTAGATTTTCATATTGAAATATATGTCAAACTAATGATAATCTGCATATGTGTAATTAAACTGGAGAAAATGAAAGTAACAAGAATCACGTCATTATAATTTATGTAATATTATATTTAAAACATTAATGCCGTCATTTTGTATTACATATGTAGTATTACAATACTGGATGACTCATTAAATTCCTTTACATATAGCATACTATATTACTAGAACATAAATATGACAATATACTGCCGTATTTAGTTTTCGGTTGAAATTACAATAATTTTAATAACGAACGGTTATAATATTAACGATAGTTTAAGCAAGACTGATAACTCACCCGAGAAAGCCTTGATTGGAACCGAAGCTGGAAGCTTGACTGGATGTCTGTGAGACGTGGAATCCTTGAGGAGACGGTCCCACTGTCAGACTGTGACTCCCGGATTGGCTGTTGCTTTGGGAGCCAGAAAATCCGTGGCTAAAGGAAGCGGAGAAACCTCCGTCGTTCGTTGGCACAACACCGAAACCCGCATTAACACCGAATCTCGGAGACACATCTTTCGAACTCTCGCCTTGTTTAAAAGGTACCACTTCATTGTCCTCTTTCAAAAGAGTCGTCGGGTCACGTTCCAGGTGCTCTATCACAGGTAGAACCGGAGGTGTAATAATTGTGTCATCATGTTTCGATTTTTCTTCGACGAAAACAATCCTATCTTTGTCTAACCGGGCCGGTGCACTTTTTCCTGCAAAAAGCGCTACGACTGTTAGGTACACTATCACTCTCATCGTAATGTCTGACCGAACACCTTTCAATTGACACTAAAGTCGTAGCCGATAATGTTCGGCTTTAAAACACTTTTGAAGGAAGGTCGGTTGAGTTAACATTCCTGGTCGGACGAGGCTCATTTTATAATATTATAAAGCTATCGCGCTTAGTGTTTGTTATTAGTGAGGACAGGTGAGGTGACACCGTACATACATAATGAACGGTGTGTTAAATAGTGAGTAATGCGTCTTGAGGAAATCCCGTACCTACATCCGGCACGACATGGGGTGAGGGCATCAGAATCTAAATCAACAGTCTTGTGGGGTTATGGACTAGAATGACCCCCAATACATCCACCTTCATATTATATTGTTGTCCACCTAAATGTTTGGTTTAATTTAAATGCCATCGTGTGTATGATTTATATAAAACCTTTTCAGGAGTAAAATTCAAGATGCAAAATTAGCATAAGAATTTAATAAAAAAAAATGCACTTATCATATACACGAGGTATTATCACAATACACGATTGCAAAAAAATAGTTTTTCATATAATATGTTTACATTAATTTGTATTATTACTCACACTATTATAGGTATGTATTATTTATTCAAAATTTACATAGTTAAAACACTAAACACAAAGTTAGCTTAAAAAATATCTTTTAAAATAAATTAGGCATTTTAAATAACTACGAATTACTTTTGCTTTAATGCATTTGCTGTGAGGCACCTGCTTAGAATAGTGCTTCCATTATTTTCTATTATCGTTTGCGGGTGTCCCGTAATAGAAAATACAACAGGCAACAATAACATCTCACATAGTTCAGAAATGACGATCACCGCCCATTCTGAATGTAGTGCCTTTTAAGGTGAGATGAGACTGAAGTGTGGGTATATACGCATGTGCCTTGTGCTTTTCTTTTAAAGTAATGGATACCCGCGCACTTGGCGCTAGTTACCCCACATTGTGGGAAATACCGTGATGGTATGAATGAATGAACGAATCACTATTAGATGGAATGATTCGTTGGAAAAGTTTTTGGAGTAGCATACCTTTATATTGGATATTTTAGTTATTGCAAGTGTGTAACAGATAACATGGGCAGGAATTAAAAACTCAAATAATGAAATTCACACATTCCATTAAAACATATAATTTAAATAATTATTTTCCTTAAAAACTCGTTTTAGGTGCCAACACGAAAATGCGGCAACTCCAAACATTATTATAGCAAAAAATTGACCATTTACTATTTGCATCTTTTATACGCAAATTTATAAGTAGGTACCTAAGTGGCGAGTTGATAGACGAACACATAGACGAATAACAATTTGACAACATTTTTTTCTGGAGTTCCGGGTTCTCCTATAATACTCCAACTTCGTCTCTATTGGTGTTAAAAAATTGTCCATAAATATCATTGACTCCCGACAGGAAAAAAATCCAATGTTGGCGTATATTCAACACAAAAATATTCGATTTATTTCAACTTTTTTCAGCCCAGAGAAGCAAAACACTTACTTGATAAATAATTTTATATTTTCTCATTTGTAAGGAATTAAATAATATAATAACATACCGGCAAAGTCAAATAAAATGAGTGTATTTTTTTGTCTTATTTTTTATAAATTGATATTTATTATAAACTTTGTCAAAATAATTGAATATAATGCTTGTTATAATTTGCTTTATTAAGTAATTATACTTATGTAACTTCTATAACTATTTTTTTCTTAAATTTCTTAAATTTTGTAAATATTTTTTTCTTCTTATTATTTTACTTAACTTTTGTAACCGAATTTTATCTAATTTATGTAACTCATGAATAAGAGCTGATGTAATTTTGTGTGCATCCATAATTGGACGTCCAGCACTCATAATAATAACCAATATTATTTTCTTTTTATGAAAAATGTAAGCTGGATGTCTGTCTAAATATTTTCTGTGTTTCATAACATTACTCAATTTATTTATTGATAATATGTACTAACTACTACCTATCCTACTTTTAATTTATTTTAATAGTGTTTTTAATCAGATAAAGGAATATAAAAAGTTTAAACAAAAATTAAAATTGCATCTAACTATTATACCCCCATGCATCTAACATTCTAAATTGGTTGTTTTCGATTTGTTGTTGATATGTTTTAATTGCCTGTATTTCCTTTTTCTTATTTTAATATGTGTTTGATATGTTTCGATTGTCTGTATTCCTTATTTTTAATTTTTTTTTAATGTTTATTTGATTATTTGTTCATGTATGATTACGATTTAATTACTTTATGTATGACTTTATGTATATTTTTATATTTTGTCAGTGTAAGTGATTCCCTCATCAAACACAATATTGCAATCTATTTGATGAGGCATTGAAAAAAAAAACTATTGTAAAAATTACTATACTTGTGAATTGTATTTTTACGTGTATTGGAACATAATATGTTAAATAAAAAAATAAAATAAAATAAATAAATAAATAAATAAATAAATAAATAAATAAATAAATAAATAAATAAATAAATAAATAAATAAATAAATAAATAAATAAATAAATAAATAAATAAATAAATAAATAAATAAATAAATAAATAAACAAATAAACAAATAAACAAATAAACAAATAAATAAATAAATAAATAAATAAATAAATAAATAAATAAATAAATAAATAAATAAACAAATAAACAAATAAACAAATAAATAAATAAATAAATAAATAAATAATAATCTTCTTTATGTCTTCATTTTATTTGACTTTTTTTTTCATTTTTTTATATTTATTTTATCCTATTATCTGTGATTATAGATATTTTAGTCTTTTTTGTATTTATCATGTTATATAATATATTTCTTTTATCTACATTTTTTTTACCTTTACCATTTTTTTTTAATTTATTTTATCCTACAATATGTGATAACATATATTTTTATCTTTTTTGTATTTGTTGTTATAAATATACATATTTTTTATCTTCATTTTTTTTCTTTATTCATTTTTTTAATTTTTTTTTATCCTATTATGTGATTATAAATTAATATTTTTGTTTTTTTTTTTGTGATATTATACAAATGTTTTTTTGGTTATAATATTTTGTTTACAAAAAGTAAGGCTATTTATACTTATATACAATGTAGGGTATCTAGCGACAGGTGTGCGAATGTGCATTACCTAATAAAAGGAAGCACGACACATGCCCGTATCTCCACATACCAGTTTCGTCTCACCTAAAAAGGCACAACCAGTCTGACCAGTTAATAAATAAATAAATAAATTAGCTGAATATTTAATATGATATATATTCTATTGACACACTTGTGTTCAATTTTATAATAGCTCTCTAGACAATAGATAATAACAATTGATAATTGTATAGTTGTCAAGGTATCAATGATGACATCGCTACCAATATCCTTAACTCAGTATAATTTCATGCATATAATAGTGTAACAGGTCGGCTTTTTATTCGCCAACTATGAATTTATGAATTTTAGAAGGTGGGTTACATGTTTGCTTTGTATTCATAGACACTGCCGTTGAAGGTTTATTTTGAATTTTTTTGTATAACAGACATTCAGTATAACACGGTGACTTTTTAAATAATAATATATGTAGTTTGAAATTTATAACCATCGTTGAAAAAAGGAGGATGTTATCATTTCGTCATGATTTATTTATGTTTCTTCAGCGACAATTCTTTACAATGGTATCTGGTTTTTCATTATTAATCATTAATTAAACCGTGGGTGGCTCCATATAAATTTGCAAAGATCTGAAGATGGGACCCATGAGAAAATCTTCAAATCTTCAACTTGCAGAGGCATTTGGACGACATATGGACAAATAATGTTCTTTACACAAATCAATCGATTTTTGATTACTTTCATTATAGAGTTTTTTGAATGAAACAAATTGATTATAGTACCACATATTATGTATTTTCCTTTTGACTGGACGACTGTTTCGGCTGACTAGGCCCTTATCAACTGATCAAATACATACGTGGAACTATACTTAATTTGTTCAATTAAAAAATAAACATATAAGATAAATTAATAAATGGGTTATATAGTCCTTTATCACCGATAAAAGTCAAATACATATGTGGAACTACTTATTTTTTTTGATTTTTTATTTATATATTTTTAATCACACCATATTTACAATGACAACAAGTAGGTTACTGCTGCCCTACTAGGAAATTCTGTTCTATAGGGACAGCAGTATACAATTTTAGTGACAATATAAGCAACTATCAACGCAATTGTCGGCCGTCGTGGCTCTGTTGGTTGGGTATCTGACTGCTGATCCAAGGGTCCCGGGTTCGATTCTCGGTGGAGACGCAGTTTTTAATTGTGTTTTCAGTCTGGATCTGTGAGACGATTAATATAGTAAGTCTCCAGAATGTGGCAACTTGTTATTGGGTTCATGTTAAATTAATCTTTGACGTAGTACCTGTTAGTTCCCCAAAAAGTAAGATAAAAAAATATGAACCTGGTGATAGTTTCCGTTCCACATTACAATAAATTTAATTTACAGAAATACAGTAAATTTGTTTAATATAAAAAAATATATGTAAAGTAAATAAATAAATACAATTCTACAGCATAATTACCATCAACATTGCAACAATAATAAAATCGTCAGTTTATTTTTTGTTGGAAAAGAGTTGAGTGAATTGTGATATGACTTGTCACAAAAAATGTGATTTGTGATAACTTGTCATGGAATTTCGCATAATAATTGAAAATATTCAATAGCGATTAATAACGGTTCTGTATTTGTACCCGCATCTAGTTACATCAGTTTAGTGGAAAACCCACATTTTATTTCTTAATTTAGAGCACGTGCATATTTTACTGATTCATATTACAAATACGATAGTTGCAAGTTAATTTGTTTGCAAATGTACTTACAATCACTAATAAATATTTCTATACAATAATAATCTTGAGCAATGATGAAATATACAGTTATAAAGGAATTGATTGTCGGCCTTCGTGGCTCAGTTGGTCAGATATCTGAGCCAAATGTGCCGGGTTCGATTCCCAGTGGAGAGACAGTTTAATTGTGTTTTCAGTCAAGATCTGTGAGACGATAAATACCGTAAGTCTCCAGAGTGTGACAACTTGTTATTGGGTACATGTTTAATAAATATTGTTGAAAACCAGCGGCACTGTGGGCCTCTACGGGTGTAGGTACAGCTGAGCAATAGCCTATTTGTTGTAAAATTATAGTACAAAATATGTATAATTGTTTGTTATTTTTATACTAGTTGCATGTAACACATGAGATCCAACTGTCGATAGCGATAGTATGTATAGTTGAAGAATATGTACCAAACTATAAACCCATAGATACAAATTATTGAATATTTTCAGATATTTTGTTTTCTATACAACATATGTAGGTATGTATGTCAAGATAGGATAGTATGGAGGAAGATCCTTTTTCCTACCCAGAATATGCAAATAGCATGATGGTATGTATGTATGTTTGGAGATGAAGTATCAAACTATTAAGTCTTCTTACATATTGTGTATAGGCGACTGCCATACAAAATGTATGAAGCGATGTCGTCACTAAATTCAATTTTTAAAAAAATTGTTAAAAAAAAATTGAGATCTTCTACTACAATGGTAATATTTTTTATAGAAAATTAAATTATCTAGTTGGGGTGTTTCGGCTTTTTTCGATAATTGTAAAATTTTTGGAAATATAGGCAGTTAAACTCATAAATTTATCATAAAAAAAATATTTTTCTTAATAAAAAATGTTTGAGAAACCCTGGAATTTTTTTGAAAAAACCAATTTGAGATTTTGTATTTGTCTATGTTTGTACCAATTTTCAGCGTTCTAGCGTTTATGGTTTCTGAGATATATGGAAAAATAAAATAAAAATTCAATAGTTGATAACCCCTGACTGAAACAAAAATTCAAAATTCCGAGTATAAAAGTTTTGTAGGCCTGTAACTGTTTATATATTCTGAAATTTTAGGCTCTGTAAATTGAGCGGATCAAAAGTTATAAGGGGGGGACGGACACACACACAGACACACAGACACACACACACACACACACACAGACACACGAAATGTTCTACTCCGAATTCTGAGTAAATCCGTGTATGGAACATATATGCTGCGAAGCCTCTAAGTTGGTGTTTTTTGACTTCAAAGTTGGAAAAGCCGTGAAAAAAGTAGACCTCTCCATACAATTCTCGTGTATTCTGGCTTGATACATTGTCGATATGTTAAGAGAACAAAGTTCTCCTGAACAAATCGACAGTTGGATAAATGCAACAAATAAATTATTCCAACTGTCGATTTGTTCAGGAGAACTTTGTTCTCTTAACATATCGACAATGTATCAAGCCAGAATACGCGAGAATTGTATGGAGAGGTCTACTTTTTTCATGGATTTTCCAACTTTGAAGTCAAAAAACACCAACTTAGAGGCTTCGCAGCATATATGTTCCATACACGGATTTACTCAGAATTCGGAGTAGAACATTTCGTGTGTCTGTGTGTGTGTGTGTCTGTGTGTGTGTCTGTGTGTCTGTGTGTGTGTCTGTGTGTGTGTGTGTCTGTGTGTCCGTCCCCCCCTTATAACTTTTGATCCGCTAAATTTACAGAGCCTAAAATTTCAGAATATATAAACAGTTACAGGCCTACAAAACTTTTATACTCGGAATTTTGAATTTTTGTTTCAGTCAGGGGTTATCAACTTTTGAATTTTTATTTTATTTTTCCATATATCTCAGAAACCATAAACGGTAGAACGCTGAAAATTGGTACAAACATAGACAAATACAAAATCTCAAATTAGTTTTTTCAAAAAAATTCCAGGGTTTCTCAAACATTTTTTATTAAGAAAAATATTTTTTTTATGATAAATTTATGAGTTTAACTGCCTATATTTCCAAAACTTTTACAATTATCAAAAAAAGCCGAAACACCCCAACTAGATAATTTAATTTTCTATAAAAAATATTAACATTGTAGTAGAAGATCTCAATTTTTTTTTAACAATTTTTTTAAAAATTGAATTTAGTGACGACATCGCTTCATACATTTTGTATGGCAGTCGCCTATACACAATATGTAAGAAGACTTAATAGTTTGTTACTTCATCTCCAAACATACATACATACCATCATGCAATTTGCATATTCTGGGTAGGAAAAAGGATCTTCTTCCATACTATCCTATCTTGACATACATACCTACATATGTTGTATAGAAAACAAAATATCTGAAAATATTCAATAATTTGTATCTATGGGTTTATAGTTTGGTACATATTCTTCAACTATACATACTATCGCTATCGACAGTTGGATCTCATGTGTTACATGCAACTAGTATTATACTAGTTGCATGTAACACATGAGATCCAACTGTCGATAGCGATAGTATGTATAGTTGAAGAATATGTACCAAACTATAAACCCATAGATACAAATTATTGAATATTTTCAGATATTTTGTTTTCTATACAACATATGTAGGTATGTATGTCAAGATAGGATAGTATGGAAGAAGATCCTTTTTCCTACCCAGAATATGCAAATTGCATGATGGTATGTATGTATGTTTGGAGATGAAGTAACAAACTATTAAGTCTTCTTACATATTGTGTATAGGCGACTGCCATACAAAATATATGAAGCGATGTCGTCACTAAATTCAATTTTTAAAAAAATTGTTAAAAAAAAATTGAGATCTTCTACTACAATGTTAATATTTTTTATAGAAAATTAAATTATCTAGTTGGGGTGTTTCGGCTTTTTTCGATAATTGTAAAAGTTTTGGAAATATAGGCAGTTAAACTCATAAATTTATCATAAAAAAAATATTTTTCTTAATAAAAAATGTTTGAGAAACCCTGGAATTTTTTTGAAAAAACTAATTTGAGATTTTGTATTTGTCTATGTTTGTACCAATTTTCAGCGTTCTAGCGTTTATGGTTTCTGAGATATATGGAAAAATAAAATAAAAATTCAAAAGTTGATAACCCCTGACTGAAACAAAAATTCAAAATCCCGAGTATAAAAGTTTTGTAGGCCTGTAACTGTTTATATATTCTGAAATTTTAGGCTCTGTAAATTGAGCGGATCAAAAGTTATAAGGGGGGGACGGACACACAGACACACACACAGACACACACACAGACACACACACACACAGACACACGAAATGTTCTACTCCGAATTCTGAGTAAATCCGTGTATGGAACATATATGCTGCGAAGCCTCTAAGTTGGTGTTTTTTGACTTCAAAGTTGGAAAAGCCGTGAAAAAAGTAGACCTCTCCATACAATTCTCGCGTATTCTGGCTTGATACATTGTCGATATGTTAAGAGAACAAAGTTCTCCTGAACAAATCGACAGTTGGAATATGTATACTAGTTGCATGTAACACATGAGATCCAACTGTCGATAGCGATAGTATGTATAGTTGAAGAATATGTACCAAACTATAAACCCATAGATACAAATTATTGAATATTTTCAGATATTTTGTTTTCTATACAACATATGTAGGTATGTATGTCAAGATAGGATAGTATGGAAGAAGATCCTTTTTCCTACCCAGAATATGCAAATTGCATGATGGTATGTATGTATGTTTGGAGATGAAGTAACAAACTATTAAGTCTTCTTACATATTGTGTATAGGCGACTGCCATACAAAATATATGAAGCGATGTCGTCACTAAATTCAATTTTTAAAAAAATTGTTAAAAAAAAATTGAGATCTTCTACTACAATGTTAATATTTTTTATAGAAAATTAAATTATCTAGTTGGGGTGTTTCGGCTTTTTTCGATAATTGTAAAAGTTTTGGAAATATAGGCAGTTAAACTCATAAATTTATCATAAAAAAAATATTTTTCTTAATAAAAAATGTTTGAGAAACCCTGGAATTTTTTTGAAAAAACTAATTTGAGATTTTGTATTTGTCTATGTTTGTACCAATTTTCAGCGTTCTAGCGTTTATGGTTTCTGAGATATATGGAAAAATAAAATAAAAATTCAAAAGTTGATAACCCCTGACTGAAACAAAAATTCAAAATTCCGAGTATAAAAGTTTTGTAGGCCTGTAACTGTTTATATATTCTGAAATTTTAGGCTCTGTAAATTGAGCGGATCAAAAGTTATAAGGGGGGGACGGACACACAGACACACACACACACAGACACACAGACACACACACAGACACACAGACACACACACAGACACACACACACACAGACACACGAAATGTTCTACTCCGAATTCTGAGTAAATCCGTGTATGGAACATATATGCTGCGAAGCCTCTAAGTTGGTGTTTTTTGACTTCAAAGTTGGAAAATCCATGAAAAAAGTAGACCTCTCCATACAATTCTCGCGTATTCTGGCTTGATACATTGTCGATATGTTAAGAGAACAAAGTTCTCCTGAACAAATCGACAGTTGGATAATACATCAAATATAACACATATCCACTTACTTACTAGTTGCATGTAACACATGAGATCCAACTGTCGATAGCGATGGTATGTATAGTTGAAGAATATGTACCAAACTATAAACCCATAGATACAAATTATTGAATATTTTCAGATATTTTGTTTTCTATACAAAATATGTAGGTATGTATGTCAAGATAGGATAGTATGGAAGAAGATCCTTTTTCCTACCCAGAATATGCAAATTGCATGATGGTATGTATGTATGTTTGGAGATGAAGTAACAAACTATTAAGTCTTCTTACATATTGTGTATAGGCGACTGCCATACAAAATGTATGAAGCGATGTCGTCACTAAATTCAATTTTTAAAAAAATTGTTAAAAAAAAATTGAGATCTTCTACTACAATGTTAATATTTTTTATAGAAAATTAAATTATCTAGTTGGGGTGTTTCGGCTTTTTTCGATAATTGTAAAAGTTTTGGAAATATAGGCAGTTAAACTCATAAATTTATCATAAAAAAAATATTTTTCTTAATAAAAAATGTTTGAGAAACCCTGGAATTTTTTTGAAAAAATTAATTTGAGATTTTGTATTTGTCTATGTTTGTACCAATTTTCAGCGTTCTACCGTTTATGGTTTCTGAGATATATGGAAAAATAAAATAAAAATTCAAAAGTTGATAACCCCTGACTGAAACAAAAATTCAAAATTCCGAGTATAAAAGTTTTGTAGGCCTTTAACTGTTTATATATTCTGAAATTTTAGGCTCTGTAAATTGAGCGGATCAAAAGTTATAAGGGGGGGACGGACACACAGACACACACACACACACAGACACACACACAGACACACAGACACACGAAATGTTCTACTCCGAATTCTGAGTAAATCCGTGTATGGAACATATATGCTGCGAAGCCTCTAAGTTGGTGTTTTTTGACTTCAAAGTTGGAAAAGCCGTGAAAAAAGTAGACCTCTCCATACAATTCTCGCGTATTCTGGCTTGATACATTGTCGATATGTTAAGAGAACAAAGTTCTCCTGAACAAATCGACAGTTGGAATACACATTACATACAAGTATTATATTAACTAGTTGCATGTAACACATGAGATCCAACTGTCGATAGCGATAGTATGTATAGTTGAAGAATATGTACCAAACTATAAACCCATAGATACAAATTATTGAATATTTTCAGATATTTTGTTTTCTATACAACATATGTAGGTATGTATGTCAAGATAGGATAGTATGGAGGAAGATCCTTTTTCCTACCCAGAATATGCAAATTGCATGATGGTATGTATGTATGTTTGGAGATGAAGTAACAAACTATTAAGTCTTCTTACATATTGTGTATAGGCGACTGCCATACAAAATGTATGAAGCGATGTCGTCACTAAATTCAATTTTTAAAAAAATTGTTAAAAAAAAATTGAGATCTTCTACTACAATGTTAATATTTTTTATAGAAAATTAAATTATCTAGTTGGGGTGTTTCGGCTTTTTTCGATAATTGTAAAAGTTTTGGAAATATAGGCAGTTAAACTCATAAATTTATCATAAAAAAAATATTTTTCTTAATAAAAAATGTTTGAGAAACCCTGGAATTTTTTTGAAAAAATTAATTTGAGATTTTGTATTTGTCTATGTTTGTACCAATTTTCAGCGTTCTACCGTTTATGGTTTCTGAGATATATGGAAAAATAAAATAAAAATTCAAAAGTTGATAACCCCTGACTGAAACAAAAATTCAAAATTCCGAGTATAAAAGTTTTGTAGGCCTTTAACTGTTTATATATTCTGAAATTTTAGGCTCTGTAAATTGAGCGGATCAAAAGTTATAAGGGGGGGACGGACACACAGACACACACACACACAGACACACACACAGACACACAGACACACGAAATGTTCTACTCCGAATTCTGAGTAAATCCGTGTATGGAACATATATGCTGCGAAGCCTCTAAGTTGGTGTTTTTTGACTTCAAAGTTGGAAAAGCCGTGAAAAAAGTAGACCTCTCCATACAATTCTCGCGTATTCTGGCTTGATACATTGTCGATATGTTAAGAGAACAAAGTTCTCCTGAACAAATCGACAGTTGGAATACCGGTTAGATTCCTGGGAAGCAACACAAAAATAAAATAAAACACTTTTATAATCGAATATTTTTATTATTGCATATGCGCAAACATTGGATTTTTTTCCCTGTCGGGAGTCAAAGATAATAAAAATATTCGATTACTTACACATTGGTACAAGTAGGTAAATAAGACAAAAATGACCTTATAAGTCTGGCGCAATTCAGGGGTGACTTCTATGCGAAAAATGCATTTGTCACCTCAGTTATAAGAATTGTAGCTTTCATTATTTACAAAAAACCAATTCTCTCAATAGATGGCGTTCCAACAAAATAAATAAAAATAATAGGATTGTTGTTCATAATTTCACCCATAGATGGCTGTAGTAAAAATTCCTTATTTTCAAGCGAAAAGAATTTCAGTATTACAATATATAGAACTTTCAAAATTGAATTGATAGGGATCTCATTAAAAGGCATAATTGGTGAACGTTGCGCAAGCGCATAAAGTGATCACGTAAACCAGCCGATGACAGGTCGTAAGCCCTGTAGGTGCCTTGATTTCCCGGTTCTCCTACAATAAATATTCCAACTTCGTCTCTATTGAGATAATTAAAAATCTGTTAAAAAACACTTTTATAATGACTGTAAAGTCTTTCTGTTAACAGAGTGGAAGTCTATTTAAAAAATAATGAATTATACGATAGCATTTTTTTACAAAAATTCGATTATAATGACAGAACATTTTTGCTGATGGGGGTCGGCATTATCGAGGTCTAAAATGAATTAGTCTAAGTTTCATTTTAGACCTTGATAATGCCGAGCCACTTTGGCGATAACGTTCGGTCATAATAATCATATTTTTGGGAAAAAAATACTTTGGTATATATTTGTTAATTAATTTTACAACACTCTTATGAATTCATTGTACTTAATTCTTATCATGCGCCTGATTCTGTAAAATGTAGGTTCACTATTCTTTAATTCAAAGATTATAATTGTAATTGTGTATTAGCTGCGTGAAAAATCATAAAATATAAACAAAAAACGATGAAGTACATTTTTAAAATTATGAATAAGCCCACAATGTTTTTTCAAATAAAAAAAATCAATTAAATTAGTGCTGAGGAAACAAATCAAATGAAGAAAAATAATAATAAAAATAATAGAAGGGAAAGAGGGATTATTTGTCCGAAGGAAGGAGCTTGTTAGTTGGAGTTGGATCATGGGGATGAAAAATATATCTATCTGTATCCGATAGATTTGTAGGGAGCCGTGGAATATGCATGTATGTTTGAATTTTAAGTTATATTATACAAAAGTATCTTATGAATTATTGATTGGTATTAAATTTATATGGGTGGGGGCAGAGCAGCTAGCGTGCTGGGTTTGTAACCCTGTGGTCGTGAGATCGAATCCTGCAACGACCGATGACCTATAGCACAAGCATATGTGCTTAATTTAAGGAATGTATGAGGATGTATATGTAATCGGTACAAGGACATATCATTATTAAAAAAATGATTATTTGCGAGCATTTTACTTTAGCTCGCGATCTATTTTGCTAGTAAATTTCAATAGCCTGTTCATGTATTAAAATGAAGCCTGTCAGAGATTGCTCGAAACTGCATTAATTTAAGCAACGTGTTACTCACACTAATTAATTACATATCTTGAGAATAAGAGCATCTGTGAGTAACATTTACAAGTTGTTAAGTACCTTTGTTATAACATTAAAATATACAATAATATGTGTTATTTTCGTTATATTTCAAATCTTTTGATAATATTGTGACGATGTCCGGTTTTCGAAGACTCTTTGGATGCGAGATAAAGTTTATTGATTTATTCCATAGATGGCGGTTTCACGAACAAGACATTAATAATATAAAGTATAAATTTGACTACCTAACATGTTGATGTTTATTTGTTAACAAATTGACCGCAATTTATATGTAAAAGACGTCTCCACATTTTCCAAGGTTGCTAAAATGACTATTTTCCGATATAAAAAACATACTTGATTCAAATGCTTATCGTTTACTCATAGGTACTATAGAGTATAGAGTCATTGTAATATTTAATAGAGACGTAGAGGAGTTATAAAGTAGATATAAATAGCCGATTTTTGCGCCTTTGAAATACATATTTACTATAATGTTTTATATTTACTTTTTCCATAATTATGTTTCTGTTCTTCTTATTTGTCTCCTGTATTCAATCGTCTCAATTAATTGTTCATTTCTAGCCGTTTATCCACACCACCTATAGATTAGAACAAATATTAATTTTACTTTGAAATCCCGTTTAAAACCTTATTCATTCGAATTTTAAAAGTACTTATTTTTAAATTAATATTTTCCATGTGCACATATACTTCTCCTACCTCGCTGTTTTCTCGATGCACTATGCACTGCAATATCATCATATTTCAACATTATGACCATAATTTATTAAATAAAATAAATATATATTTTCTGTGGTACATATTAGCTGAGGTTTTATGTAAAGATATCATCAAAGGAAGAATGTTTACATACAATGATACAATCAATCATACCCATTATATTCGTGTTCATCTACGATACATACCTACATACATTATGCAGAATGCAGAAATATATGTAGATATGAACTATAAATACCTATATCTACGATTCCCAGACACAGTTTTTTTTTTACACAAAAAGGTGACCACATGTTTTTCCCCATGAATTTGAAAATTTTTTGACATGTCAATGTCGTGACCCAATATCACGAATTTTATGATTCATAATGTTGTCGAGAATAAATGAAATATAAAATAATTAGGATCATATTATGTAGGTAGGTACTTTCATAGGATCATATTTTGGAATTAAATAAGTATAAGTTTTTATTCGATAAATAAATATATAAAATTTTCTATTTATTTATTTATTTATTACTTCCATCAACGGCTAAATAGCCTTTTACAATTACATACAAAATAAAATAGTACAAATACGTTTAATACATACAATAATATTATAAACTGAAAACAAAAAGAGATGTATATAATATGTAGGAACATTAAAAAAATAATGAAACATAAAAAACAGTTGGAAAAAAAGCCGTGAAACATAATATAAAAAAGAGATGCCTAAAAATATGTATACATCCATACAATATAGCCCCTTTCTCGGAGCTTGTTACAGGTTTACAGGCCGTGTACAATAATCTCGGAGCTTGTTACAGGTTTACAGGCCGTGTACAATAATCTCGGAGCTTGTTACAGGTTTACAGGCCGTGTACAATAATCTCGGAGCTTTTTACAGGTTTACAGGCCGTGTACAATAATCTCGGAGCTTGTTACAGGTTTACAGGCCGTGTACAATAATCTCGGAGCTTGTTACAGGTTTACAGGCCGTGTACAATAATCTCGGAGCTTGTTACAGGTTTACAGGCCGTGTACAATAATCTCGGAGCTTGTTACAGGTTTACATATTGCTTCTCGGGCAACTAACAGGTCGAACCCGGGACATTTAGCTCAGGCTACCCAACCAACTGTGCCACGAAGGCCGACATGATCTTACTATTATATTATTATTGTTAAAAATGAAACCAAAAACCACTTTTTTATGTAATATCTATAAATCATACACTACATTCATAATTTTCCAGTGATATTTTTTTCTCAATAGAGACAAAGCAATATTTTTTTTCTTCAAAGTAAAAATTGGATAATCAGGCATCTACAGAGCTTATGATATGTCATTGGCTAGTGTGCATGATCACTTTATATTCTTGTGCAACATTCGCTAAGTATATTTTACTGTTGTGTCACAGTGGTATTGTGGTATACACATTCTTTGTCCTCTTTGTAGGCATCCTGGGTTAGATTCCCAGAAACAAAAAAAAAATCTTACGGAATTTACGCATATTTATGTTAGATGGAAGATATTTTCGTTCAGTAATAAACTTGCAACTTGCACAGGATGCATGAAATGTATATTTTTTTTCCATTCATTAACATTTTATAGGTTCCACATTCAATAAGTGAGGAATTGTTTGAAAACGACGAACCAACGCCATCTATAAATTTCTATATAAAATGAAAGTCCAATAGAAGTACCTGCTCAAAATTGGTCATAGGATAGCAACATTTCTTTGTTTTCTTCTTAATTTTATCTTTCCGGTGCCTATGATCTGAGGCTGGCTCTTGTAAATCAAAACAATAAAACCTTCTGGTACGGATAGCAAAACATTAAGGTTTATTTTTATTGAAAATGTTTGTCACCCTATAGATGAGCTGTTAAGTAAATAACAAAGAACGCAATTTAACAAAAACAATGTAGTAAATATACAATACCTTATACATAAATATATCCGGATCTAATTTGAACCTCTGTGATAAGTCGTATGTTTATGTATGAGACAATTATTTATAGTCTTAGATACACCAGACTAGCCTAATTAAGTATATCAGCCTGCAAAACATCTCCAGAAACACCCGTATTATAAAAAAAAATGAAGAGTATTAAAAGGTACTGATTTAATTTTTGTAAACAAAATTAATCACATTTTTCATGTACCTATTCTTAACATTAAATATAATTCACTCAGATGGGTATGGTTGAGTGATTAGTGTGTTTGATTATAATATTGTGAACATTTAGCCAGTATATTTTACTCACAATAAAATGACAAGCTTGGTTAAGGTATTAATTAATTAATTTAAACCTTAATTAAGTTTATTTATTTATGACAATAAATCATATGTTACTTGACAATTTTTCTTATGTCCATCATTATTAAGTTCTTTCTTGTAGTTTGTAGATATTGACTCTAAGGATTAATTAAAGTGTTTGCTACATAGACAGAGAAAATATTAACTTTTAATGAAAGACGTTGATAAAAATAAAAAGAAAAATAAATTGAGTTTGAATAATAAGATTAACAAGATAAAATAGCAACAGTAAAAATAATTTTCTGAAAAAACTTGAAAGAAGGGTAGGAAAAGAGTTAAAATAATAGATAAAATTTTGTGTACATTGAGTGACAATGGAAAGGTATTAATTTAAAAAAATGGTAACTTGGGGAATAAAGCCATTTTTTGAAAATTGACCAAGGATATTTTGCATTGCAATAATTATAGAAGTGAGATGGCATAATTTTGTTTCAATCAGGAAGAACGATGATGGTTTACGGGCTACCCATGAAGTTTACGCTTTAGAAATCTATAAGGTAAAAAAAAACAAGCTTAGAAATAAAACCTACCCTGACTGACTGTTTTATATACAGCTTTTGTGAAAATAAATATAACATGGGTATAAAAGAGTCCTCATATTGGATCAAATTCTCTCATTACTAACTTAACTTTTCGGGTCCGGACTTTAGGCCTTGCCACTCCAGTTTTGAGACATTTATTAGTAACGTGTGTTAACAATTTTATTATAAGTGATGTAGCATAAAACCAAGTAAAGCATAGGTTTTTATTTATTTTATGCTGGTATTGAAATCCCATTATCGTTATCATTACTACTACAACCTGTTTCATAATGTTTTATGCACGTTAATTTCTATATCTAGACCGAGAATCCCCCCGAAAGACACCTTTAAAGAGATAACGATTTATTAATCTTTAAAGGTGTCTGTCGGGAGGTTTCCACCAACCAATATGTATGTCAACGGAAAGCGTGATTTATAATAGCTGTCTACGTGTTTAAATAGTAATTTTGAATAATTTTCACCAATATCAACCTTTATAGATACAATGACTTATGTATAAATTTTGTATGGGTCCACTATACAAAATGACGTAACCCTAGAATCAGGGAATCCTACACTCTTACAGTTCAAATTAAGCACTTACTTCTAATTGTCTAAGGCAACCTTGTATTAAGTGCTGTATTTAAATATGATTTAAGTAATACAATTGATCTGCGTTGTGATTAATAGATTAACTAGGCATTGTCCCAGCCGGCTCCTGACGTGACGGGAGGATTGATAAAAGCCACTAGCTTTGTTGACTGCAGTAATCTTGAGGACTAACAAAATGTAAAAATCAATGTGGAAATAATGGCACAAAAACAACAAAATATATCAGAAAATAATGGTTTATTCAATAATGAAAGCAATGATACAAAGAAAAGAAACCATAAAAAAGTCTGCTATCTTCTACTGGAGAACCTAGGATCGTATATTCTAGTCATGCCCTTACATTGCCACATAAAATAATATAATATATATGTATATTCCATTGTAATGAAAAAGAGTAAGCGTTAACATAAATCTCATGAATCAGCAATTTATAAGTTGGGATTGCAGATTTTGCTTGAACATACATATCTTGGGATCAACAATTAGGTACCTATTGCGTTGTTTTCATTTATTAATAATTAATAATATTAATTATTATCCCTGTATCGTTAAATGTAAATTTTCTAAACGTATATAATTACAATAATAAAGAATTCATTGAGATAGTAAAAAAATAATGTGTTTAAAACATTTATATTGGGAAAAGTTATGGATATCTCGTGGTAGATTACTATTTATTTATTAAAAAAATCAAGATGAAATATTTGAATATTACTACCATTGTGGACTAATTTTCTTCTCTCAACTGCTGGATTTATATATGCTGGATGTATCCTATATTTGCTACCCATATAATTACTACGTTCCTATATATATAAGCGAGTGGCTTGTGGCCAACGCTATACTCCTCACTACCAAGTCACTCCAATAGTATTCAAATTTGGTATGGAAAATTATCAGCATTTTCATTACATGAGTTAGTTAGATTATACATACATACATACCATCACGCCATGTTCCTCGCGGGGTAGGCAGAGAGAACCGAACGCCACATTTTTGTCAACGCCACATCCTGGCACTCATCGCTCGCTTCGTCCACATTCATGCATCGTCTCGTACATGTTCTTCTATTGTTCATGCTTCTGACATTTCCGTCTTTCAGAATATCGATCACATGGTATAGGTAAGTGCCATCCCTTTCTTGGGCGTCCCCGACGTCTCATTCCATTTCTGTCTGCAATGTATTTTTTCTTCGTCAGGCGTCCCTCATTCATTCTCCCATATGTAGGCAAAGCATCTTAATGTGTTCACTTTCATTCTTACCCTGTCGTACATCGTTCTATTACATATTCTTCTTAACGATCTCATTTCAACTGCATTTATTCTGCTTTCGTGCGACTTCTGCCACGTCCAGGTTCCACTTGCATACGTTAATGTTGGCACTAAGATAGCGTTATTAATGGCTACTTTGGCTTCTTTTGATGTGTTCATAACTGGTCTCAGTTCTCCATTTACTCTATTTCCAGCCATAACTCTTCTTTAGATCTCTTTATCAAGCCGTCCATTCTGTTGAAACATACTTTTTTTTTAATTAATATCTGGCGTTCCACCCGATATCGAGTGATAAAGCTACTAATCCCTAGAAGGACAAACATTGAAAACACACCCACCGCAATGCTTGTCCCACTCTTGGGAATATTACATATCTATGAAATCAAACAAAAATAAACTTTAAAATGTGCAAATAATAATTTCTTAGTCAAAAAAGGCGAAATAATAAAAACGGTAAACAATCCGGTCGGCATAATTCGAAAACATACGGAATACCCACATAAAATATATAGACACAAACTATATACAAATTCCAAGACTTGGGGACAGTTTTTTCATAGGAGTTAATTGAAACATACTTCCCAGATAGACATAATCGTCTACTTGCTCGAGCCATTCGTTCTCTACTCTTATTTTACACGCTGTTCTGCTTTCACTTTTTTCAAAGACCACTGCCTTTGATTTTCTGGTATTCATCCTCAGTCCGTTCTCTATGCATCCTTCATATTATATACCATATTTACAAGATACTGTTACTCTTCCATACTTTCTGCTAACAGAACTAATCATCTGCATACATCGAATCTCGCACTATTGCAGTGCCCAATTTCTGCTTTCATCCTTAAGGGCTCTTAGTTAAATTATTTTAGATATTTAAATATTTGAAAAATTGATAGTTCGCAATTATGAAAATGATGTGCCTTTGTAGCAATTTAAAAATAAAAATATCAAATTTTAATTTCCCTGAGCTAGGGGTCACATTGAATTATTTGACAGCTAAAAAAATTGAGAAGCACTGATCAGATATCCTTCAAAATCTAATGGGTTCTCTGCGAGTATAAGATAAATAAAATGGTAAAATTTTAATATAATCAAATGATTACTTTGGTCTATAATCGATAAAGTAGAATAAACACGTAGTACATAGTACACACAGATATGTGATGAAACTTTCAGAATACAATCTCAGCATGATACTAGTTGATAGTCTGCAATAAAAAATAACTTTAAAATTGTGAAATCATAACTCCCCACTATATCCCCTTAGGGTCTTGAGGAGTAAACGATATGCGTTGTTGGATAATTATTATTATTTGCCAAATGATATAGTATTCTGTGTAAAACGTATTAATGAACCCAAGGTAAATTGTAAATTTTGCTAATCAACAAGATGATGTTGCCTGGCCCAAATTAATTGTCTGAGGAGAGGATAGTTAATAACACAAATCATAAAATAATGTTGCTATATTTCATATTTTTTTTGGTGTTTTGATCGATCTTGGTGGACCAGCGAGCGTTGCGGTTTGGAGATCATTTAGTTTACAAACAGCCACATCCCTGAGTCGCATATAAACAAGTGTAACTAGTCTCGGCATCGCAGAATAAGCACTCACTTCACACGGCATATCGCCAATCAACATTTGACAGTTGGGCTGCTGGGAGTTATCAGTGTTAAGGTGTTCAGTGTTTTTGTGTTTTATCATTTGCTCAACATGGCGCGAGTGCTAGCGTTATTGGCTCTCCTCACTGTGGCGGGAGGCGTTTCTTCGTATGAAGGTAACATTGTTAACTGTCATTTGTCAAACAATAGTGTTTTCCCCACCTGATTGAATTTGATTTGTACCTAGAGTCTGTGATTTGATCATGGGTTTTTACATTTTTATTTTATAATTGCAGCGGCGTATCGGTTCAGTTTCAATGTCTGTATTGTTTTGAAAACGTACATAGGTGAACTTGACATCGATTGATTAAGAATGACATTAAGATGCACCGATGATCTTCCGCTCTTATCACAATACCATTAAATAATAATTTATCAATTTTTATTTTTAAACGTTTTTACCTCGAACTTATAAACATTTAATTACCAACAATTGGTTGCTTTTCGCATGATAATTAAGATCATTATTTCACTATTTGCCGAGTAGGTTTTTGTGATTTTTCGAAGATTCAAACGTAGGTATATCAATTTTTAATACTTATATAAAAATATGAATATAATGTTGATTTTTTTTTATTAGTAAATGCGTTTATTTAAGAAAATAATAATCTGTTGTGGGAATATTTAAAAGCAGGTATAAAATAATTACAAACAAAAATTATGTGAGATTCATTTAAATTAAACACAATGAGGATGAAGGTAGGTACATTAAATTCGACAAAACGAAAATTGTATCCTAAATGGTGGAAATTCTACAAAAAATAATATTATTGAGAAACAATTATTGTAATAGTAATATAATGTGAAAAAACATGTTCAAATAAACTATATCGGTGTGCTGTATTTTTAAATTTGAGTATAGCAATTATTAATACCACAATAAAAAATACATTCAGTTTAATGAAAACGAAGATAAGCCACAATTTTAAATTAAAAGAAAACATTTATTTGATCATAATCGTATTTTTCTTTGGATTGCTAAAAATCTATGAATTAAGTACCTATATTTATTCCATTTCAACAGCTTTGACATATAGTAGATAGCTATTATACCTAATAGATAGATAGTTCTCTAGCGGTTTATAAAAATGTTTATTAATGACTTCTTGGAGCTGACGTCAGGGTCAATCAGATAGCTTCAAGCAATGACCAATGACCGGTTTATTTTAAAAGCCTGGATCTTGAATTAGTCTCATCTGTGCCTCTAACATCTTATCAACATTGACTATATCATTATTTTAAAATACCTTCCTCGTGTAAACCTTTGTTGTGCATAAGTACGCGCACCCCACTAATTCACACTTTTTTGTTGTATTATTTTGATATTAGGTATAGTACGTAAGAGGAACATGTTATTTTTGTATTTTTATTTATTTAATCTCAATAATTGTATGCATGTACAGTGTGCTGTCCTTGGTAAAATAAAATAAAATAAAATAAATAAAAATAAAATAAGTAACCTATTAGAAATAAGTAGTCATACCACACTTAATCGTCGTTATGTTAAATTATTGTGTGGTAAAAACTTACTTCCACTATGTGCAAGTGACGAATTTATTGTAGTTTATCCAACTAACCACTGTTTTCACGAATTCAAGAATTGCTCATATTTTTTAAGTGGGTCATATAAACCTAAACACCCCAATTTCAAATCAAATTCCTCAAATATGCGAAACAGAGTGTTTCTAGAAAAAAATGCCATAAGTGTTTTCAACATTTCTCTAGTGAACGTTCGTCATACAATTTAAAATATCCTACGGCATTTTTTTTAAATTACTCCATAACCATGTGTTGCAGAGAAATAAATATTTATGTGCTTAAAGAGTGCATAAAATGAAAGTGAATGACCGATAAAGTTTTTTCATTTCAAGTAAGGTTTGTTCTTGAATGCAAAAAATTAACAAATTTTGGGATTCCGATAATTTAAATCACGTATAAACCTTTTTTAATGCACGCGATAGTTACCCTTACTAACACGTAACTTCATAGTGCATTAGGCGGTTTTAATATATATAATGTATTTTATATATATATTATATGTCCGTTATATGTCCTCTTAAACTAATTTCTTTTCTGCGGGAAATAGATCCCAGCACAGAAATCTATCAACTACCACTATGCCATATGGTGTTCGAGTGCTGCAAAAACTTTGCAACATTTTTACTAGTACAAATATCACCAAATATCTTGAATCAGGCTTCCGGGTGCGCAGAGCGCAAATTTGTCTGTTGTAGCTTCGTTGGTTTACGTGCAAATCGCCCCTCTTCTCGGCGAAATAGTTGAAGATATTTGACGAAAAATATTCTTTTTTTCAAAAAATTTTCGGTTTCAGTTTGTTCAATGAGAATTATATTATGCCTGCTTAATAATAATTGTATATATGTAGGTATTATGAATTGTTCATAGCTGTTGACAAACTAAAAATATAAATAAATAAAAATAACATGTGAAATATTTATATTTTATGAATATAATATATTTCACTTGTTATTATTATTTTCTCAAAACATTTTCCTCTCAATTGTGTCTAGCTAATTTGATTTGGATGGGTAAAAACAATTTATACATAGGCGTATATATTAAATTGGCTTGTCTAGATTTATCGAAGATTAAATTAATTTAGTTATACTACTATTGATACGTACTAAATATTCTACTTAATTTTAAGTTGGTATCAAATCTATTCTTTCAATTTTCTTATTCAATAATATTATGTATTCTCTGATAATACCGTTTCGTTATTTATTAATTTATTGGGAAAACAAAGATACGAACAGGATACATCGCGAAGGTTATTAATTTGTATTTCGTTTGGGTAATTCAATATTAAACGAAGATAGTCCATAGTGAATTCATTTACAAGTATCCTGTTTTATGACTGCAAATATATTGCATGATCTCTTACTTTAAACCAGCAGATATAACATACATATATACCATAAACGCCATCGTGGGGTTGGAAGAGAGAACCGAACGTTACATTTTTCTATCCTGTCACGCATCCTTCGCTCCGTCCACATTTATGAATCGTCTCATAGATATTCGTCTGTTGTTCACACTTTTGACATTTCCGTCATTCCCCAAAAAAACCATCTCAATGTGTTCACTTTCATTCTATTAATGACATATTTCTCCATTTTTCATTCTTTCCTTAAGTCCGCATTTCTTAACCTGTCATACATCGTTCTATTACAAATTCTTCTTAACCATCTCATTTCAACTGTATTTTGCTTTAGTGCGACTTCTGTAAAATAAATATCAACAAGGAAAAAAAAACAAATAATTTTTTTGGCAATTTAGGGACCTAGCAATTTATTTAATAAATATTTCGGACATTAAACGCAGAGCTGCTTATCCAAAGGTATATGTATACATATACAAAGGTATATATTTAATTTTTTTTAGAAATACTCAGTGATTTCTACTAATATAAATATTCACCAGGTAAAAACAATGAAATACTCGTATTTATTGTCTGGGAAATCCCAGACGCGTGATGATCAAATCGTGCTTAATAAGAGGAAATAATCCACAACGATATTTTGAATTCAATAATACTTACGGTCTAATCGGTAATTTTGTATTTATAATATACTAGTTGCGTGTAACACATGAAATCCAACTGTCGATGGCGATAGTATAAATAATTGAAGAATACGTGCAAAACTTAAAATTAAAGATATTTTTTTCTATACAAAACATGTAGGTATGTATGTCAGGATAGGAAAGTATGGAGATCAATCGTCACTTAATTCATTTTTTATAAAGATTGTTAAAAAAAGTTTGAGATGTACTACTACAATGTTTATATTTTTTATAGAAAATTAAATTATCTAGTTGGGGTGTTTTGGCTTTTTTCGATATTTTAAAAAAAATTGGAAATATAGGCAACACATAAATTTATCATAAAAAAATATTTTTCTTAATAAAAAAATGTTTGAGATCTCTGGATTTTTTTGAAAATTTTTAAATTTGAGATTTTGTATTTGTCTATATTCATACCAATTTTCAGCGTGGGCTCTGTAACTTGAGCGGATCAAAAGTTATAAGGGGACGGACGGACACACACATACACAGACAATAAATGTTCTACTCCGAATTCTGAGTAAATCCGTATAAAGAACATATTATATGTTGCGAATACTCTAAGTTGGTGTTTTTTGACTTCAAATTTGAAAAAGCCGTGAATTATATAAACCCTGCATACAATCTCGCGTATCCTAGCTTGATACTTTATCGATATGTTGAGCCCAAAATTTCAGAATATATAAATAGTTATAGCTCTACAAAACTATTGTACTCAAAATTTTGAATTTTTGTTTCAGTCAGGGGTTATCAACTTATGAATTTTTACATTATTATTCCATATATCTCAGAAACCATATAAACTAGAAAGCTGAAAATTGGTGTGAACATAGACAAATAAAAAATCTCAAATTAGTTTTTTCAAAAAAATTCCAGGTTTTCTCAAACATTTTTTATTAAGACAAATATTTTTTTATGATAAATTAATGAGTTTAACTGCCTATATTTCCAATTTTTTTAAAAATATCAAAAAAAGCCGAAACACCCCAACAAGATAATTTAATTTTCTATAAAAAATATTAACATTGTATTATCACATCTCAATTTTTTTTAACAATTTTTATAACAATTGAATTTAGTGACGACATTGCTTCATACAATTTGTATGGCAGTCGCCTACACACAATATCTAAGAAGACTTAATAGTTTGATAGGTACTTAATCTCCAAACATACATACAAAACCATCATGCTGTTTTCATATTCCGGGTAGGAAAAGAAGACTGACCTCCATACTGTCGTATATTGACATACATACCAACAATTTTCAATAATTTGGATTTATGGGTTTAAAGTTTGATTTTTATTCTTCAACTATACATACTATCGCTATCGACAGTTGGATCTCATGTGTTACATGCAACTAGTTTTATTTAGAAATGTATATACATATATTTGGAAACAGTGGATACGTAATCATGCCTATTGGACTTATAGTTTGGGATCTAGAGAGTTAACAATCTGCTCAAGAAAATATGGATTCAGATTTTAAAAAGACCCGGGTTAGAAGGTAAAAACATATAATTTGAATTGTTTCACAGTGAGGTTGCCGTGTTAATAAAAGATTTTGATTATTTTGGTGTGATTATATTCAGTTGTCAATTATTTTACAGGTAACTTCTTGCAATAGGAAGTTAGGAAGCATCATCGACAAACGATTGTTTTTTACTTTGTGGTATCATTTTTATTTCATTTAATTAATTGAAGTTAGGAAGGTTTCTGCCATTCATAATAATCAATAATCTTTTACAAGTAATACAGAATATATGGAAAAACAAAATAATTTTACACACCTATTCCTGAAGTATTTACTTCTCGAGATTCACTTTCAGCTGTGAGTTCCCCATCAACTGCCACAGCCCTTACTTCATATACAACACCTGGTTGAAGACGCCCTAGGATTATAGAGTCTTCATTCATCTCTGGATCAGTAGAAACAAATAGAGGTT
Source organism: Molanna angustata (assembly GCA_963576475.1). NCBI lineage: Eukaryota > Metazoa > Arthropoda > Insecta > Trichoptera > Molannidae > Molanna > Molanna angustata. The sequence continues at coordinate 20,717,301 of OY754967.1, read as the reverse complement.
CTCCTTTAACCCTATATTTAACAAAGAAGTGTGATCCGGTACGTCCTTCAATATGCGGTAACCAAGTAACACGGATATTTGCCATACCATTGGATGCAGGGAGTGTAGTCAACTTGAAATCTGGAACATCAGGAATCATAGATAAACCTGATCGTGTTTTTTGTTCGATGTAATATTCTTGTCCTTCACCGGCTCGTGTTGTCGCTCGAATCGTCAATCGATATTTTGTGTTTGGTTTTAGTCCAGCAAGTTTTGCTCTATTTTGTCGAGGATCAGTTATGTGAGGTTCTCTCTCGAACATCGGCCCCACCGAAGTACCTTTTACTTCTTGGTAATAAATTTTATAACCATTTAAGTTTCCATTTAGTTGTACAGGTTTTTTCCAAACAAGATATAATGCAGAAGTGCCCATTTGATAAGCGTCAAAGGACTGAACTGTACCTGGTGTTCCTTCTGGAGTTTTAAAACCCAATGTATTGCTAGGAGGTCCGTTAAAACAACCATTATAGGCTAAAATACGAGCATAATTTTTAGAGTGTGGAACAAATTTATTAACAAGAGCTTTCCCAACATCATCCTTGACAAGAATTTCACGCATGTTATCTTCTTTACCCTTATCAGTCCACGTTTGAATTTTATACCCTTTAAAATGACCTCGAACTGATTCTGCAGAAACAGGATTCCAACTTAAAAGTGCAGTTGTACAACTAATAACTTGTAGAATAGTAAAATTACTTGGTGCTTCTATAGGACTATCTTCTCCTGAATAACCAATCATTTCAATTGGAGCTACATTAGATTCACCCTTCTCATTTATTGCAACAACTTTAATTTTATATGGTTGGAATGTTGGTTGATCACGAATTAAAAATTCCGATTTCCGCCAATCAAATATATCTTCTGTATTCCATTCTTCACCTGATATATAACGTTTCCAATACACTCGGTACTGGAAGCGGGGAGCATTATGTTCTATTTCAGGCATTGGCTAGAAAAAAATAATTAGGAGTTTAAAACAATGTAAGGGGAAATTATATGAATAATCATTAGTTTTATAAATGAATATTTTCCTACTGATTGAAATGTATAAAAAGTAACTTAAGATTGTACAATATTGAGATATGCAGGTATCTACCGTCCATGAAATAATAATGTTATTGGGTTCTGATCCTTTTCCTTCCACTTTGTCTGGATTTTTAAATGGTACATCTGGTAGTGTGGTACAAACATCTGAGTGTTCGGAAGGCAATGACTGTCCAATTTTGTTGGAAGCCAAAACTCTGAATGTGTAATTAGTCCAAGGACTTAATGATATGCTGTATGTCATATTTGTAGCAGGAACATTATCATATGCAACTTCCCACGTGTCTGGAGTGAAACTGGTGTTGAATTGTATGGTGTAGTACAAGATTGGGGCACGATTGTCACCCATAGGGTGCCAAGTGATGGCTGCATTACGACTTTTACATACAATATTATCCAACATCGGTGGATTGGGAACATCTGTAACAATGTTTCAAAAAAATTGTCAACATATAATATACTGTATACCTGCTACATAATGAATGATACTTAAATTCAAATAGATGTTAAGTAATTCAAAATAAATGTGAACCCTTATTTATAAATTCATTTAAATTTATTTCTCACGCAAATATTGCTTCTCTGGGCTAGAAACACTGGTTAGTTGGAAGAAATTGCCATACGGCAATAAACTCGCCACTTGCGCAGGGTGCAAGGAAGTGTTCATCATTATTATGATTACTGAGCCCTGGGCAAATTAAAACCCATAGGTTAAATATGGCTCAACATATCTTTCAATGCATTACAAAAACAAGATTCATTTAGAAATAAAACAATCGCAACAATGTAGTAAATATGTATTTTTTTTAAATCACTAGATATTGGTAACTGTAAAAAAAAATATTTAATATCTGGCAATATTTTAATTACATTTAGAAACAATAATTTAAGTTTTTATATTACCTTATAGGAATAAAAAGTTAACAAATCATTATTAAGGGTCGTATTACGGAAGTTATTTAAGAATAATGTAAGAAAAAGTTAAGGTCCCGTAAGCAGTATTCTCGCAGTACGGGACCTTACCTTAATTGTTTCAGTACCAAAGTGGAACAATATAATAAAAAGCAATTATTAGTAATCTTCTCGTATTAAGAACCAATACAGTATTTCTACTTTCATAATATCTTTAGACGGCAATTGCGTTTTTTTCTCGCTCGGTTTATTATGTATAAACTGCTAAGTTATATCAAAACATTACTTAAAATGATTGATATATTTATTTTGATAACTTTGTGATAGACAAGAACTTAACATTATTACATATTTTATTTATTTTATGGAGCTTCTCAGGCAACTAACAGGTGCTATGTCAAATAATTATTTAACACGCACCCAATAACAAGTTGCCACATTCTGGAGACTTACGATATTAATCGTCTCACAGATCCAGACTGAAAACACAATTGAAAACTGTGTCTCTCATTCTTGTCTATTATCATCATTTTTGGTTGTCCCAAAAGGGTTGAATATCGAAAATACAACAGGCAAAATAACATCACATAGTTTAGCGATGAAGTTCATTACCCATTCTGAATATAATGCCTTTTTAGGTGAAACGAGTCCGGTGTGGGGATATACGCATGTGTCGTGTTTCATTTTGTAAGGTTATGCACACCGGCACATATCGCTGGTTATTTCACATTGTGGGATATGCCGTGTTGATATAAATGAATATATAAAAATTTTGAGAGTAAAGACATAATAAACCTATGAATTATAAATAATTTCATTAAGACATACCTATAAGTAGAGTTTCCAAGTCAAAAATTGACAAACAAATTTAACATTATTTATTACACTAGGAATATCATTTAAATTAATTTGAGTAATTTAAAAAATAACAAATATAGTTAAATTAATAGAATGTGTTTAGTATAGGTATGCTTCACTCAATAAATAAATCATATGTAATTAATATTTTTTAATATTAATTATATATGTCATTTACTGATTCATGGACTGATAATTTCTCAATATATGGCATTTCAAAAAAAATGTTTCTTCGTTTCTTCATAAACGGCAATAGTATAATTCCTTATTTTCAGGTGAATTGTTAAACATTATTCAAATATATAGAACTTTCAAAAATTGCATTGATACGGGAACTCAATAAGAAGGCATATTGGTGAACGTTGCGCAAGCGCATAAAGTGATCACGTAAACCAGCCGATGACAGGTCGTATGCCCTGTAGGTGCTTTGAGTTTCTGGTTCTTCTATAATATCCCAACTTCTTCTCTAGTGAACAAAAATATTATAACTAATAATTTAACAAAAATAAAATACTTACTCATAGCATGACATTGAAGTATAGTAACGGCTATTACAAATGAACATAACATTTTTTCCTTCATGACTGAGAAGAGTTAAACACTTATCAATACTGAAAGAAATGTATACAAATTTGTATTATTTTTAGTTCTTTCATTTGTATTATTCTTGATGCTGCCCGCAGGCGGTGACAACACCCACAAAAATAGATCACCACTAGTCGTCTCATCGACGCTCCGGCACAAATGCAATCAAATAAATGTTCACTATTAGATCAATGATATATTAAAAAATAGCTTTATATAAACGACAAAATACTATTTTCGTTGTTTTCAAGGCATATTAATATTTTTACCACGCAAGTCAGGGAGGGGTAAACAATCGATAATATCAATGAAATCCAAAGAGCTATCACTGCACATTTATAAAATAAAACAATAATAATAGAAAATTCACCTAAATAGTAAATAGAAATATAAACACATTATTTCACTTCAATAAAATGGAAAATAACGAAATGGCATACAGAAAGACAGGGCTGTTCGTAAACTCACCAGCCATGATACTCACTCATTTTCTAAACACAACTCAACACTAAACTTGCTCAACGTAGTCTATCAATCCAAACCAACCAACAATCAACCAAAGAGTATATAATACCAAATACTCTAGATATAATACGCACAACTCTTGACATTCCCCATACAAGAAGACGGCAATATTTTTTACAGAGCCTCTGTCGGCTTGAGGTGATAAGTTCAGTTTTATACGTATTATTCATATAAGATTATTACTATATTTGTGCGATAAAATATGGGATAATGACATGATTTAATTATTTAATACATTTATTTAATTCTTTTGAATATTAAGGATTACCAGATAATAATAAAACACATCAATGGTGTATAATTATTTATATTTTGGTTAATTTAATTAGGATTATTGATATGAATTATTAGCAAGTTTTTATTAGATCCTTATCAAGATATTGTTTATTCACATTTATTTAACATAGTATGGTATAGTATATAATGTATAAATTATAGTATTCAAGTATAAATTTATAATTCACTATCATTGATATTATTGAAAATGTTTACTTGAAAAAGCGACTATCGTTGGGTTTTTATTATTTTTATTTTTTTTTGTGTATGTTATACACAATATACACACACGTTGTATACCGATAGAAAAAGAATATTTTAGAGAAGTTTTTACGAGATTTGAAGAACTCAGTCTTTTTTCTGAATATTTTTAAAAGTGATTTAAAAATGATCTTAATTTTTTTCTCTGTCCATTCTTTGGACTTTGTTGGGCTATATTTTTTTTTGATGGCCACTTTCTGGAACAAATATAATTTTTTTCAGAATAAAAATAAAATTTAAATGAATCTGATTGGTTGGTAAATTAAAAAGTTATAGAGGCTAACAGGTAAAATTTTGGGATTTTTCCAAAAAAAATTTAAAACATCCTTAAAAAAAAGGGAGCATCCTATATACATTCTGAGTACCCATAAGTTGTTCCAAATGGTCCCCTCTATATACCATATCAGTTTGTCTAACGTTCTGCCGAACACCCTGTATATAAATGGTTAAAAGTTCATGATAAAAATAGAATAATGTTAGTTGTAAAAATACCATTCCATGTTTTTCGACATCCTATAAAAGGACTTAGTGTCTTTTTGTAACTTATAATTATTACACCCATATACTGCACATACTCCTCCACCAGTATAACTTCTTTGATTCGACATTTTATACTTATATAATAAATTTTAGCTATTTTACTAATAGTGCTTCTCAACTTCCCATACAAACATTACATACTAACATAATTCTGACACCTCAGGCCGATAGAGGCGCTAGTGTAGCACACTGCCAGTTTTTTTGTGAAGTTGCGCGTATTATATCTAGAGTATTTGATAATACCTACGTATACAAGCAACAACAAATACCCATAGATTTTTATTTAATATACTAGATGGAGTACTCCGTGCAATAAGTGAGTCATGATATATCGCGCGTTTCACGTTTTGGTTGGCAACATATTGCAGTATTCCTTACATTTCAACACTTCCTAGATAACTTGATGAGCCCTCTCTCCGATCACGAGGAAACATCAAAGCCAATGTGAGGAAGAAAAGAAGACAAATGATGATGACACTATGAAATTTTTTTAGTAGGTACGGCACAATTTATTCAAAATATTATTATTATCAAAGTCCATGGCAAATAAATATATAATAAAAAAAAACACAACAAGCAACAGAGAACAAAAAAACAACAAAAACGAAGAATAACACGTGGCATATAACAATCAAACACAACCGAGCACGAAGAGACGCCGACCAGAAGATGCAGCCCCAGGGTAGAGCGACATCCTTTCTCCAGGTATGTCATCGTCTTCCACGTGGTGGCTGTAAGTCCGGCGGGGCCCAGCTTCTACGTCAGGCTGACAGGTCCTTGTACCCGGCGTAGTTTCCTCTTCTTCTCTTCCAGACAGTCACCCGTGGCTGGCTCCGTGCCACACACGGCAACGCTATGACGGCGCATCTCTCACCTCAGCGACAGAGGTGGCAGGCCAGCTGGGAGCCTCACCGGAGGCGAACCGACGCCCCAGACGACTCGGAAAGCCCCTCATGATACAATCTGCGAGCCGCGGCGTTCCCTGCTGCGGTTGCCCAACAATGCGCCCCGCCTCGACGCCTCTGCCCTGTCGATACCCTCATCTTGGCTCCGTAGCACCGGCAGCGTCCATGCGTGTGACGTGCTGTCACCCAGACCTGGGTCCTCAAAAAATATGGCCTCCATCGGGAGCATATGTCGACCGATGACGGCGTCACAACAAACCGTTCGTCTACCACCAGAGTCGAATGCAGAGAGAGATCCTTCCACTTTAAGCGTCGTATGCAGAGATAGAGAGAGAGCGCGCTAGCTGCAAATCTCCTTATTTGCACGCAAACAGCGCTAGTTGCTTTCCAGGAATGTTGCCGTGGAAAAAAATTAAAATCATTGTTAGTCTCTTGTTATCACGCGGGAGCCAAATTGTTATAAAAGGGCACCATTATTGGCAAAATTGTTTACGTTAAAACCTACTGCTTTGAAGGCCTCGCGGTGTATAACGCCAAATTGTTAACATGGTATATAGACGTTCCGAATGATAAATAATTGCTGAAAAGGATAAATTAAACATATTAGTTCCTGCTGAAAAGTAAAATACAAAAATAAACATTAAATATTGTTTCTGAAAACAAAAATCTTGTAAAGCATAATTTTATTATTAATACTTAATTTGACTCCCGGAGATAACATAGATCTGAAACACACTTAGACACTACCATGCAATTAATATCGAGCGGTCTAAGATAGACCGCTCGATACGCGTTAGACTCAATATACTACATTTTAACATGGCCTTAATGATCGGTTTCTTATCCTCTTTGTCGGTACCTTTTACTGATATCCAAAACATCCATGCTTCCTTTTTTGCGGCAACTTCCTTTTTTACCGATTCATTCCACCAAGCATCACCTTTCTGCCTTGCTCTTTTACTTTCACCGCACGCATTCTTGGCAGCCTTGCACACAACATTTTTCAAGCCTTTCCATACTTCATCCACACTTCTTTAACTATGTGTGAGGCCCGAGGGCAGATTCAAAAATCTTTCCTTCGGATCCCAACACATCCATTCAGATCTCCTGGCACGATAATCTTTTCATTTCCTTTCCAATGCTAAAATGCTTCTGTCACACTTTCCCAGAACTCTTGTTTTTCGCCCTCTTGGTCTGAATTCACAGGCGCATACCCGTTTAAGAGAAACACGGGGATGATTCCTACTTTGAGTCTAATCCACATAAGCCTGGGACTTTCACACTTCAACATGCCTACACCCTTTGAAACATGGTCGTCTTCTTTGTCACCTGCCCATAATTGTATCATACCATCATGGCTCTCATTCATTCCGGTCCCCTTACGTTTAGTCTCACTCAAACATAGCACATCAATTTCTTTTTGTAAAACAATTTCACAAAGCTCATTCTTATTTTTCCTTCTCTCACATTCCACACTCCAACTCTGCACTCCGTTCTCTTCTTGTCGCATAGTTTTACGCTCGTATCTATCTTCAATCGCAATATTAAATATTCCACAAATTCTTTTATCTAATACCTTTACTTTGTCGGATGAGTAAGCCGCGTCCGGTTGTCCATCCACAATCTCATTAAATTCGGTGATTTACTTACGCTGTCTTCTCAATTGAATAAAAAAATACCGTATCTAATTGGCTATTTAGTTATTATATTAAATATAACACTGATGTATAGCTGTTAATCTTCTAAAAAATTATAAATAAATAAATTGACTGTATATACATACTGTCATATGATCAATATTGAAATGGAAGGATGCGGCACAACTCCTGCAAATTACAAACTGGAGAACACTAGCTGAGGTCAGACGGATTTGGAGGCAAAGCTGGAATAAGGCCAAGGCTCGCTTTGGGCTGTAGCGCCATTGAAGAAAGAAAAATAAATGTCACAATAATGTATACGAAACAAGGTCTAGTAACAGAGGTCTACTATATATAAAAAAAACCTACAAGACTTTTGGACAAAACCATTATACTTTCCTGGGTCCAAGAATATATAACTCCCTACCTAGTGATTGTAAAAGTATGAGTATACCTCTCCTAAAAAAATATATAAAAAACTGGCTTATAAACATTGGAAGAAAACAATCAGAACTAAACTTAACGTATATATATATGTTTAAATGTTTCATACACTTTACTTTGTATATCTTGATATATTGTTTTTTTTGTGTAAATAAGTGCTTTTCCAGTTGATGTGATTTGTAGTTTGTTCCATGAAAAAAAAAAAAAAATCATTTAATATTTTTTTTATTTTTACTATTATTACTATTATTATGTTTCAAATCTATACTATCTGACTTAATCTACTAGATACTTATGGTCAATCTGTTTCTTAAGTAAAATATTTTTTTGTTTTTTATTAAAGGGTGCAGCATTTAGATATATTGTTTAATAATGTTTTCATCATTCAGAACATATATTTGTTTCGGAAGAAAACTATAAAATAAACAAAAAATAAATTGGCTGCCTTAAAACGGGAATTATTCCTAGTTAGGCAGACAAAGGTAAAAAGTGGAACACACCCTATATACCTACCACAAAAATGGTTTAATTCATGTATTATATACTTATTCATATATATATTGTATATATTATTATTTTTTCTTTGTATACATTCAATATTGTTCCAATGTAATTTGTTTTAAAAAGTAAATAAACAATTATTATTATTATTAATTTCTTTCAATTTCTATTTTTTTCACTGTCACAATCTCTTTCCTGCAATGTTGAATGCTCAACAATGTTCTCATAACTGGAACAGAGTGTATATATATATATATATATATATATATATATATATATATATATATATATATATATATATATATATATATATATATATATATATATATATATATATATATATATATATATATATATATATATATATATATATATATATATATATATATATATATATATACTTAATACCTTCTTCTACTTCTTGTACCGCTCCTAATGGAGGTTGGCGACTGGTGTTTATCATAATCTGGCTCATCATGAATCAAATGATTGACGTCGCATCTGGAATCCAGAACCACTCACTGCCTACGATTTTTTAACCACGATACTATGAAATTCTTTTTCAGTTCCGTTTTGCATGTCATGTTATTAATTTTTTTTTTAATTGTTTATTTTGCAGACCTAGAGAGATTTCGACGTGCTTCTGCCGGTGCATTTTCAGGATTTGTGAACGGCCAACACTATGGAGGCACTTATAACAGTCCAGACAACGGTCCTACCGTCTTCAACCGCTTCGGGGATGTTCCTTCAGGCCCTTCCAACTCTAGACCCTCCAGTTCCAGACCTTCAGGACCGACGGGTCCTGGATCTAGTGGTGGTGCTTTTGCAGGAGCAGGGTCCTATGCCGGTAGCGGCTCCGGATCGTCCAACTACCCATTCGCTCCGAACGTGCCGCCTTTCCAGAATCCCATCGAGTTCAACGATTTTTTCCAGAAGTATTTTACTTCTTTAAATGCTAATTTGGCCACGTGAGTACCTGCATCCTACATATTTGATGTTCCTGCTGATAAAGCGGTGGTGAATGTATTAACAATTAACATCACTGGTAAAGGTATTTGTGGTGTGTGTTATTGATTATTCTTTATAATTCAAATCGAATTGAGTATTGTTAGATATCAAATAAATTTATCATTTTTTGCTTGAATTAATAATAATATTATTATTAATAAACACTTCCTTTCAATCTGCGCAAGTGGCGAGTTTATTACCATATGGCAATTTCTTCCGAATATCAATTGTATCCAGCCCAGAGAAGCAGTATTTGCGTGACAAATGAGTTAAAATAAATTTTTCCCCTGCTGGGGAGCGAACTCATGACGCACAGCAGCCTGACGCTTGTCAACTGTGCCACTGCAGTCGGTTAAGTATTTTAAGTAATTCAATGCTTATCAAAAATTATTCATAAATTTATTTAAGGGGCCATATAAACCTAAACACCTCAATTTCAAATCAAATCCCTTAAATATGTTAAACAGTGTATTTCTAGAAATAATAGTAGGTATACGTCTTTTCAACATTTCTCTAGTGAATGTTCGTCACACAATTTTAAAATTCAGCCTAAATTCCTATAAGTAAATGATTAAAAATATCCTTTTTTACGGCATTTTTGTTAAATTACTCCATAACCACGTGTCATAGAGAAATAAATCTTTTATAAGCTTAAAGAGTGCATAAAATCAAAGTGAATGGCCGATAAAGTTTTTTTCATTTCAACTAAGGTTTGTTCTTAAAATGCAAAAAATCAACAAATTTGGGGTTTCCGATAGTTTAAATCAGGTCGTATAAACCTTTTTTTAATTTACCCTTACTAACGCGTAACTTCATAGTGCATTGGGCGGTTTTAATATATCAAGTTTTCAGTCACTAATGCCCGATTTCCCCAAGGCTCCTTAACTTAAAAAATCACATTTATGAACCACTTAGCGCAAAATTGCATTTCACCAAACAATCTTAGCCTCGCTTAGCGACGTCGGCACATAAAATTTTAAGTGGCGGTCTCTAGTGGATTAACCGTCATAAGCGTCACTTAACGCGTTCGACAGATAGATATTTGGGTTACGATTTCGTCGCAGAGTTGTTTTATTATTGAATTTATCTTTTTTTTGTAAAATTTAAGTTATATTTTGTTTATTATCATCTTGGAAGATGGCTGGATTCGTGAAATCGTTGAATAGACATGCTCCATCCGTTTGTTTTGAAGTAATTGCCGTGTTTTTTGAAACTAATTCAATTAATTTAGTTTTTTCACTGGGGGTAAAATTTGTAGAACGTTTCCTTGGTTTATCCATAATTATACTCTGCTAAATATTATACTCTGATAAATATGCGCGTCCCGTGTCGAACAATCTCAACAATCAACAAGTGCGAAGCGAATAAACAGCCATGACAGCGAGTATATCCTAGGATGTACACCGATTTTTTAAACCAAACCTACAAAAGTTTGGTAAAAATAGATTGGTTAGGTTTGTCTGTAGTTATAATTGCGGCTGGCATGAGCCAGTTGCATTGTATATTAAAAAAAGTAACAAATATTAAAATAAAATAACTAAATTGGTGTGTATACTAAATAAACTGTCTGTACATGATGTGTCAAAAACAAAAACTGGTGTACAAACAAGGCTACCCTGACAGCGAGCGCCGCTAGCGCCATCTGTTGGCGCCAGCGACAATTACCTGTACTCATGAGATCAAAATAGTACTTTTTTATAATTAATTTATATATAGAGTAAAAATCGTGAAATTCACACGTTAGAATATTTTAATGATATTTTTATAGTTTATTATGTATTTCTTATTTGCATATTTTTTAAAGTAACGTTATCTTGAGTCCATATTCATGTTCACCGGAAACATAACAAAAACTAATCCTGACCTTAGCTTAGTGTGGCTGTTATTTGTTGGTGAAATGTAAATTTATTAAGTAAGCCACTTAAGGATTTAAGTTTCGAATGGGTACTTAGCTGATGTTCGATTTTGAGGGACCTTGGAGAAAGCGGCCGTAAGTTTAGCGTTATATGACCTCTTAATATAAGTATTTTATAATTCAATTTATTAATTTATTTATATTTTATTGCTTATAATTGTCCCCTTTACAACTAAAAATATATTTTTATTATTCTAAATTAAAGATATGTTATTATACACATAATTATAAAAATCGCCTGTTTTGTATAATATTATTCTCTACAAAAAATAATATATAATAATATATCATACATATACGTAGATTTGGCTTATTTGATACCTTAAGTTATTATTAAAAATGAAATTGATATAAAATAAATGACAGAAAAATGTAAATAAATACAATAACATGCACTATTTGGATAAAAACATGGTTTAAAAAACCCGTTATTTTTACGGAAAAATGATTTTAAATTACAAAAAAAATTTGAATTTTACGATTACAAAGAAACACAATAAATAATATGTATAACAGCAAAAAGACAAAATATAGTTCTTGGTAAAAATAGACTGGGAAAGGAAAATGAGAAAATTGGCATCAGGGGGGCAAGTCTGGTTCGATCGGCGAAATCAAAACCCTCGTGATTACCCATATCATGGATGTAATTATTATATGCAGTTCTACAATAACTTTAGATGTCATAGAACTCCATACGATAATTATTCAAAAACATTCAAAATGTAATCTTGGATTAAATGTTGTAAAAAATTGGCTTGATCACAATATTTTGACCTTATATTCAAGCAAAACTAAATATATTACTTTTAGTATTTCTTCCAAAAGCCAACCTTCAATTCAAAAACCTGTAATAATACATAATTGTTCTCATACTTGCACTTGTGAATCCTTAGAAAGAGTGGACAGTATCAGGTATCTTGGTGTAAAAGTTGACAAATTTTTGAAATAGAATGAACACATACTTCTTATATCTAATAAAATTAGAAGATTAACATATATATTCAAAGATCTTCGATATATTTTGGATAAAGATAAACTGAAAACTGTATATTTCTCTTTTGTTCAGTCTTTGCTGTCATATGGCATAGTATGCTGGGGGGTTGTTACAGAACAAATTTAGAACCATTAAATATAGCACAAAAATTGATCCTGAAGGTCATGTATAAAAAAAAATTTGTATATCCATCTGAACTATTATATAATGAGTGTAAAGTTATGAATGCTAGGGAGCTTTACATTTTGAAAGCACTGTGTAAATTTTACAGCTGCATTGATATGGCACAGAGAACTCAGCAGGTGCGTTTCACTAGACTGGGAGCTTCTCTAAATTATCAGCCGATAATTGTTAAATCAACATTTGGACAAAGAAATTATTTTTATCATGCACCATTACTGTTTAACTTCCTTCCAAATAATATAAAAGCATTGAAAACGCTTGCTTTGTTCAAGAGCAATGTCAAGCAGCACATTTTAATTAAAACCTCTCCCATCAATTCATTTTTATTTTAATATTTTTATTTTTTTGGTAGCCTTTGAAGTGTATGGTCACCCTATACATGTCATGTTCTTTTGTGTTAGTTGTCTGTGTGTTGGTTGCATAGATATTATTGTTACAGATATCTTCCTTGTGCCCAACTGCAGACAACATTGTAACATAGTATTTGTTAAAAAAAATATATTTTTTTTGACTTAGTGTTTGTTGATGTTTTTGTTTGTTTTGTTATTCAATATTCTAAAATTATAATATTGTTCTTATTTCACTCGTTGTTGTAAAGTCGCTCATCTCGATACAGGTTCAACCCTAGTGAGATGATTGACTGTAATGTTTTTTTATGTTCCATTATAATTGTTGACAAAAATAAATAAAATAAATTATATCCATGATATGGGTAATCACTAGGGTTTCGTGTAAGAGCCTGCGACTACCAGACTTACGTCATTTTATATAGTGGCCCCATAGAATAATAATAAAACTATAGAATACTCATTCCCATATAATACCTCGCTGAAAAAGTGAAGCCGTTTTATTGGCCGGCTCGTGTGCTATAATTTAGCAAGTAATTTTGCTATTTTGCTAACTATTCCGTAAATAAATTTGCAATCAGTTAAAAAATACCCTATTTGGGGAATGTATCACGCAGACGGCTAAATTATTACTGAATGCTCGTAGCAAAATGTTGACCAAATTAATCAACATAAAGCAGTCTCATTTACTGCAGGCTAAAGAGTATTATATACTATTATAATTCCATGAGTGGCCCATACTAAATTTATACTTATACAAAAAGAACTATGTGAGATGTTATTTTGTCTCATGTATTTTCAATTACTCGGCTCTCACTGGACATACGAAAACAATAGGTACCTAATATAAACGAGTGGAAGTACAATTCCAAGACGGTGCCTCACAACCAGCTTCTTTATACATAGTTTTTTTCTTATTTTTCTCTACGTGATGCGTGGATCTTGCAAGACATACATATTACTAGAATTATACATAATGCTTGATGGTATGAATGTGTCATTGCATTAGTCATATAGACGATGTTCTCTTATAACTTAAAACCGGTTTATTGTTTTTGTTCAAGCTTCAAGGAATACACAACATTACAAATATTTTTTTGTCAGTGACTTCAGTGAAATATTAAAACACAAATGTAAGCATCGTGATTTTTATAATTATGTAATGTATACTCACAATTTTTTATACGCTCAGCTATTCAAATAATATTTTTTTAAATAAAATATAATTAATGCATTATATTCTAAAAAGACATTCGATGAATTGAAAAAAAAAATGTTTAACAACTTACATACAACCATTTTTGGTATTTATGATGAATATTAACAATTTTGTATAACGATTTTAATTAAAAATTTTAACGATTAGTTATACTTTCGGAAATCCGGAAAATTAAATTAACTATTAATTATGTGAATTCCAGTTTAAACTAATAAAAATTTAACATAAAAAAGTATGTTATTATCTGAAAGCAATTTAAATTTAATTCATAAATAATATTATTTATATTTACCCCAAAAAATAATATCTAAATATTCTATAATAATTGAATATAATACTAGTTTGAGCTTGTATAACATTTAAAAAAAGCCAAGTTTTGCTGAAATATTTTGATTAGCATATATTTTAAAAAAATAAATATATTAGTCATTGTTTTTATTCATACCATCACGGTACATCCCACAATTCGGGGTCACCAGCGACAGGCGCGCGGGTGTACGTTAAGTCAGTATTTTTTTTACATAAAAACAAATTGATGTTATACCCGTATTAGTAGTGTATTTAAAAAAATCTCAATAATATTAATTTTCTATGATGTAGTAAAATAATGTTTTATTTCATAGATTTTACATAATCGCTTTGGCTTCTTGTATTAGGACCCTTCCTTCGCTTATGTAATTGATGCCAATGTGTATTTATTTATTTTCATATGGTGATGGTATTTTTTTCCTTCCATGATTTTCCTATAGAACAGCACAACGTAGTGGGCATTTTACTTCTTCTTCGTCTAACATCGTAGTGGACTTTGGTAATAACAAAACAGCTAATGGCACTTCAGGGTAATTTGGATATCTACTATTGTTTTATCTTGTATTCATATTGATAATAACTAATTAAGAAAACACCATTAACTGGTAAATATTATTTATATTTTTAATATGTTTATTTATCAATGTATTTTTTTCAATAATAGTGGAAATTTTAAACTATTCAGGTTCTGATAAGATGTATATATTTTAATTCAGAGTCATTCTACAAAACTAGTCACAGTGGATAATTATTTTTCCTTTTTATTTAGGTACAAACTTAAATCGATCGAATATTTTTGTGAAAAATTTCTATATATTTGAAGTATTTTTTTAATTATAATAATTTATACACATTATTGAATTAATAAATTGACTTAAAAAGGATTTTCATTCATTCATTCATACCATACTGGCATATCTTACAATATGGGGTAAGCGACAGTACCAAGCAGTATCTATTTTATATAAAGGAAGCACGACACATGCCTGTATGTTGTTATATTAGTCTCGTATATTTTTGATTAAGTACCTACTCATAAAAAAGATTGAACATAAAATTAATTTATAGCAATGAAAAAAAAGCATCAGTAAGGAAAGAAAAGGAATGTGAATCATAATCACAATACCTACCCTAATTGAAACATGACCACTTGGTTTAAATTTATCGAGTAAAAAATCTATTGTTCCGCTCAAAGAAATAAATAAATAAATTTTTAATTTATATTTCAGGGCATTCCAAAAGAATCTACAATATCAACAAGCAGCATTCAACGCTGCACAAAATGCTTTCAAGGCCACGGCACAGAATAGATTTGGAGCCGCCCCCAACTGGCAATTCTATGGACCAGGTTCTGGTGCCGAAGCTGCCTTCTCTAGCGCTTCCTACGGTCCTGGAGGTGGACACCAAGCCGCGGGAGTTTACCCAGAAAATCCAGTAAGATATTGTTCATTTTAATTACTTTAACACTTTCTTATACCTTTCTTAACCAATGTTTCCAGTCCAGTAAAGAAAGATGTGTGATTTGTATTTCTTCTATGGTGGACACGCGGCAGTTGATATAATCAAATAAATTATAGGGAATAAACACTTTCAAATGTTTTTCTTATAAAATAGGTAATTTTAACTGAACACATTTTTATATTTGAAACAAATATTATACTATTTTTTATGTATTATGATTTTGTAATTTAGTCTATAAAGAAAAATAAACCATTCAACATCGAAGATATTTTATTTTTGCGAGTTGTATATTTTGTTTTTAAATACATATTTGTTAAGAAGCGAAAACACGAAGACATTTATAATAGGTACACAAGTATAAGTAGTCTTAATGGCAGGAAATTCCCATTTCATTGTTTTTTATTTTTAATTTACACTATATTTTTCCTGTATAATATATAAAGCCAAACATACCGACATATTTCAATGATTTTAGATTTTTCTTTCAATTTTAAGTAGGTAGGTACTTGTCCAAATTGGGTTTTTTTTTCCATATTTTGATTTTAAGTGGGGGACTGCTGCCAACGTACTTACCTATTTTTCAATTTGATATACCATCATTATTTATAATCAAATCTTTTAGTAAAAAATAATTAAGATAGTTTGGGTATTAATATAGAAAAATAAACCTTAACTTTTTGATAATATTCCGTATACATTCTTGTAGAAAAATAATGGCATACCCCGATTTTCAACGTTTATCTTATATTTTTAATTAACTATAAGGCGTAGTTCAAATATGCTTTTTTTTAATTAAAGAAGACAAACATATCTAGAAAAATATGATGTGACGTTCCATATGCTTCAGATTTAGTCAATAAACCTAAAAAACATTTATTTTCCATTCAGCGCCATTGCGAAATAAAAGTTTTTTTGGTTTACTTACTTAACCTCATGCATTAATACAACGTAATATCATATTTTTCCAGATATTTTGATCTTCTTTAATTTATAAAAAAATATATTGCTCTATAACTTATAGTTTTTTAGAAATTTAAGATAAATGTCAAAAATCGGGGTATGCTTATTATTTTCCTACAAGAATATATACAGAACACATTTCAAAAGTAAAGGTATATTTTTCTTTATTGATATCCAAACTAACTAGGTTATTTTTTTCAAAATGATTTGTTTTGTAGTAATGATGCAATTTCAAATTAAAAAATAGGTACGTTGGCAGCAGTCGCTCTCTTAATGAATATGGTAGTAATTTCCGATTTTAAATTAAATGTTTTTGAGAATGGAAAAAATAATAGTAAAAAAAATTCCAGTTTGTGAGCAGGAGGGCCAGAAGGTCCAATGCTACAAATACCATATTTTTGTAAACAAGTATTTTTGTAAAAATGTTATAACTGTCACTTCATAATACACCAGTGATGTGCGATTGTCATTTCAATCTTACTAGACTTCCTTTTAATAAGATTAAAGTCAACTGACCAGTTGATAAGGGCCTAGTCAGCCGAAACGGTTATGTTTGATTTGAAAATACCTAGTATAATGGAGTTCTACACATTAAAGACCGTCAGTAAAGACATTTTAAATAATAAGATTATAATAAAAAATAAATAAAATGAATAATTTGACATTTCATTAAAATTTAAGCGCATTTTTAGAATTGAACAATGTCTCTTAAAAAAAAACAAAAACTAAATACCTATGCAATGATTTTTTAAAGCTAAACGTCAGCTATTATGTTTCTTATACAAAGAATACTAAAATTCGACCGATGCGTGCGTCCGATCCGTACGCTGCGCCTTATGTGGACGCTAAACTTAACTAAAATTCTGTTATAATATTAACTATGTAGTTTTGTTGGTGAAATTAGCCTTAAAGTTTTGTTTTATAAACTGATGTATTTTTCTTTCAGTCAAGACCAAATGTTCACAACAGATTCAGCGGCGATGACTCTAAACCAGCTGGAAATTTTGGTGTTTCTACCTCATCCTTCGTCAGCTCTTCCAATGTCAACGGAAAGAAGACAACACACAAACAAGCTGCAACCACCGTCAATGATAATGGAAAAGTCACTACATATCTTGTCAGGGATTAATATTGTATTTTTTTTATTTTATTATTAATAATAACATCGAATAAATGACATTTTCATCATCAGATTATTCTTTTGTGATTTACCAAATAAAAAATGAAACCGATCGGCCAATGATCAAAACAAAAATATTTTTGGTAAGTAATTGTTTACAAGTAATGTCCCTCGCCCATCGCTAACGCGAGTCGCAATGATTACTATATACAAGCCTAACCAACCTATTCTTACCGATAGTTTGGTTTGAAGAGGTTGGTTAGGTTAGTTTGCAGTCATTATTGAGACTCGCGTGAGCGAGTTGCATCATATACTGTATTATAATATTTATACCACGAGTGTAAATGTGGCAAATTCTGATTGTAATACTGTTTATAATTTGCTTTCAAAACGCTAGTAGTTTGGAGACATAATTGCCACCAAGCGGTGAATTCCGGTAATTCAAATTGTGTCAGAAAACTAATTGTAATGGATTTGTCCATACATTTTTCGTCAGTTTATTATTTTTTAAAGCCTTTCCTCCAAAATATTTTATTTTTCCCGTAATATATACGAGTTTATCTATCTATTGCTATAAAAATTATTAAAATCGGCGAGGAACAGTACTTGTTAAACAATTATCATATTTTTTAGGTACTGTTTCGGATTTAAAGAATTTTGTGTTAAAATTATTTGTATGACGAAAAACATTTCAATAAAATTTATAAATCGATATTGGCAATGCATTATTTTACAGTATAACCAGAAATTAGATTAATTTTTTATAATTCAATTACTAAGCAAATTAATTATTTGTAGTCAAGTGCTACGATAAAAATAATTGAGACATAACACCTATGAAGTAGGTACCTTGAAATATTTTCAGTGTGTATAATAAATCTAGGGATAAATATATTTTAATCATACATGATTTTTTCCATTTACATTGAAATAAAATTGCATTTATTTAGATTTATATTTTTCATTCTTATTCAGAATTTAAAAAATAGATTTCAACGGTTAAAATGATGTTATACCTACCTACTTAATTTAAGTTTTAAAATATGAACTATTTTACGATTTATAATGATAAATAATTAGTATCTACCGACTTGTTTGTCGAGTACAAATGTTAATAAATAAATTATGTTTCAATAAAATATTTGTGATATAAAATGTTTTATTTTCACCTGTTTTATTGATATAAAATGATGCTTAAAAACGTTGAATTGTTACTCTCCACTATTTAACAGTAGTGGAGAGAATAATAAATACAAAAGTGACTATAAATTAAATATTATATTCGTACAAACTAATAATGTATGTTGATTCGTCAATTATCCTACATTCAAATAAATAATGCACATAAGTTGATTCATCTATTGTTCTACATTCAAATAAATCAAATACCTAAATTGATTCGTCAATTGTCAACATTCAATTAAAAAAATATAGGTTGATTCGTCAATTGTTCTACATTCAAATAAATAATAATAATTAGATTCGTCAGTTTATTGTTCTAGATTCAAATAAATAATATAAGTTGATACTTCAATTGGTCTACCTTCAAACAAATTATATAAGTTGGTTCAATCCCCAGCAGAGGAGAAATTTATTTAAAATTTTATCCAATAGCCACTATCATCCCAGATTTGTCTAAAATACATATTTTAACTGTGTTTATTCTAATGCTTCTTCTGCGAAGCCCATAAAAAGGTACCATAATTTATAAACATTCATAATTAAGTCCGTACATTACAAGTACCTACCTAAATAAAAAAATCAAAAATATTATCTAGAAAAAAAAATTGTTTTGGAAATTGTCAATTTTTAACTAGTTAAGTACTTAATTTATGATTTTGTCGTTGCACCAAAAGGTGGGGTTAGTTTACCATCGACACGCATCGTAGTTGGCTCTATTGGGTACCATGGTTTACTTGGTTTTCTGGGTGAATGTTTCGCCCTTGGACCATGAGGACGGACTGGCTCCCTTGTACATCGGCATACTGTCTCGAATTGTGGATTTCCTCCGACGAAGCCATTTTCCCTGCCATGCACGTTGTAGTGATAGTAATCATCAGGAAATTGTGGTGCTGGATTAACCGGCACCCAGTTTGTAGACCAGCCACTCGGAAGGCGGACTCCTCTGCTGTCGCCGTAGCCTCTGCTTGAAAATGATGGACTATTGTCGTTACTGCTCCATTTGGGTTCCGTATTCCAATTAGACGGAGGTTTGTTTGGCGGCATCATATGGTCTATGGGCTCTTGTGGTACGTACTGATTGTTTATTATAATCGGTTCTTTGGAATATAAGTTTGTCACTATACTCGATGGTTGTTCTTTGTCTACATTTATTTTTTGTTTACTTTTTTGCTCCTCTTCGTATTCTTCGTTCCAATTTATATCTTCCGACTTGACTCCGTTGTAACCTTTTAATACAGGGATATCGTCGTTGTCCGGTTTCATAACTTCTGTATTTTTATTAATATCAGTAGAAATAATTACATGTACATCGGTAGACACTTTTTTCATATTTGATTTAATATCTGCCGTCTCCTCTTGTAATTCGTAGACACATTCTTTATGATTGCAATCAACATTTTTATTAAATTTTTCTTCCTCTTTCATTTGTTCGTCGTTTCTTTTGATTATAATAGTTTTAATGTAGGGCGACATTTTTTGTGGTTCTGCCGATTCACTCGGTAATCCTTCACTTTTGATTGGTTTAAACAGATCAATGGAGTCTTCAAGAAATGAAGTTTGTGACTTATCTGCTCTTATGAAGTCTAATTTAGGTGATATGTTGATGGTAAATCCTAAAAAAATATTTTTATTTATTATTTATTTGAATCTTTCTGTACACATAATTAGTACACAGGCGGGTTTATTGACCAATGGCATTTTTTTTCCAACCAACCAAAGTTAATGTTAAACATACAAAACAATGTGTACTATGGCAATAAGTTAATCACATTACAAAAATAAACAAATATAGCAGAAGAAAAGTAAAAAAAAACAAAGAATATAGCATATAAGAACAATTCATAGAAACATACCTACATCGTAAATATGTAAGTATTTAGAAAAAAATTAAATATTCTTTGCCTAAAAAGTATATTTATTTTTATTCATTATAATCAACTTTGTTGAAACCACGGAGGATTTATTTCATTCGACTGTAACTTTCACAGGACGGATGACAAGTCAGTAAAAAAATCACAGATCAATATAAAAATTGTGCGTGAGTAATAAATACCAGAATTGTAACAGTTTTATAGTGAAACATTTCAAAATATTAAAATATAAATACTATTTCAACCGAGAATCAATCAAAGTGTATGTCAGATTATTTTATTTGGTAACTTAATAAACAAAGTCTTATTAAAAACAAAATATGTATCACCAACGATAATGTAGGTACTTATACCCGTATGATGTATGATCAATTTGAAATAATGTATAATATACAAAATTATTAATTATTAAAAATATAGCAATAAAACCATCAATTACAGAAAAAAAAATTATTTATTTTTACCATGTCCCTAATTATTTAATTGTTTATGGTCAAACAATTATAGATATAATCGCAATTTTTAAAAGTAGGTAATGTATAAGCAAGTTAAAATATTTACAGTTCAGTTAAATTATTATTAGTTATTTAAAAAAAATAACTATCAACATAAATGCGACATAAAAAAGTGCGTGTTTGTACATTACATATAAGTTCTTATATTATAGGTTTTATTAAATCGATGTAAAAAATCATCATTATATAAATTTACTGAACACACTTACCCATTTGAATTTGTAATAAATTGATTGACAAAATTAAAGTCCATAGTAGATGATTCATTTTCAGAAATTAATATGTTTATACTATAATTCACTAAACACAAGTTATGTATGTAAGTTATGATGGTTAAGACACTATGGCTTGATGGGACATTGAATAATACTGACGACTTGTCTATTTTCTGCTATACGATGTAATCTTATAAAATGACATATAATTGGTCACTTGAGTTGCAAAAGTGTTGTAGGTATTGACATTGGTGAATTTTATATTTATAACGCAAATATAATGAATGACTCTTTATTAAAATATTTAAGATAATGTAACGAATATTTTTGATTACATCATATAAGTTAAAAATATAGTAAATAATTAGCAAATCTTTATGTCACGAATAATACATATTTACGGTTTTGTAGGTGATGAAATCATTTGACCGAGTTTGGTAACAATTTTCAACATTTCTATAGTTAACTTAAACTTATTCGATACACAAACTAAATTCATGGGATGTACCTATGTACGTATTATTCTGTAATATTTGCCAACAATTTTTAACATTTTTATAGTTAACTTAAACTTCTTCGATACACAAACTAAATTCATGCGATGTATTTACGTATTATTCTGTAATATTTGCCAACAATTTTTAACATTCGATGCACAAACTAAATTCATGCGATGTATGTACGTATTATTCTGTAATATTTATTAAATTTCTACTAAAACATCAGTCGATTTAAAATTTTACAAGTAGATAAAATAAAAAGAAGGCATAGAAAGTTAATTAAAAATCGATTGCAGTACAAACTGGCGAAGTAAAAAAAAGGGTGTAAAAATATATTTTATTCAATAATATACTTATTTTAAAGTAATTAAATATTATTTTTATGCATATATAACATGTGTTCAGAGTGACTTTATATCAATGTGGTGGCCACACTGGCTTCGATTCCCAGCAGAGGAGAAATATTAACATTCTGCACCGAATAGCTGAAATAAATCATGGAGTCATGTATCAGATAAATAAAAAGTTGGTTTAAGATTGGGATAAATTCGCACTAACTAAACACAAACAAATGAACGGTTTAATGATCTGAGAAGTTTTAAAACTGCTGAAGTCCTAATATTATATAATAATGGGTGATTGGAGTAAGGGATCTACCGATTTAACGATTACCTCCTGTATCTACATAATACCAGTGGACATCAACTGTATGTGAAATTTATATGATTTATTTAGTTAATTATTGGTTGATAGAGAGTTATTATACAGTCTACCTAATTTATTAGTGTACCAGTGAAAACTCTATGCATTATTCAATAGGATAAATAAAATCAAATACAAAAATGACCAATATTAAGTATATTGAAATATGAACATAATATAATAATGTACTATATAGGTACCTAGTACCTACCTACTTGAAGTAAACTTATGAAGATAAGTATAGTTTTACTTTTATTAGGAGGTACTAAAACAAATAAAAATTTTGAATAAGGTAATGATGTATTTACAACATTGACTGATTTCGATAGGTATTTGAAAACTTAAACAAGTAGGCAAAACAAAAAAAAAAAGGAGACACAATTTAATAGTTTTCTTCGCTTTTCTTCGATAAAGGGGTTCTGTATATTTCAGGGGTACTTAAGGAATAATTTTTTATCGAAAGAATTTTCAAATATTACGAAAATATCACGAAGTGTCAGTATTGGCTAAGTAAATGAGGAAATGTCAATGCAACTACACATCATTATATTTAACTAAGTGTCTGTGCGGCCTTAAGATTAAAATGTAGGTACCTACTTACTATATTGATCGATTTCAATATTAGAAAACTTTAAAAATATATATATATATATATATTTTTTTTTTTATAAAAAAAATTAATATGTCCTTGTTAAACAAGTACATATACATCTTCCTACGTTCCCTAAAATAAGCATAAATGCTTGTGCTATAGGTATATATATATATATATATATATATATATATATATATATATATATATATATATATATATATATATATATATATATATATATATATATATATATATATATATATATATATATATATATATATATATACATATATATATATATATATATATATATATATATATATATATATATATATATATATATATATATATATATATATATATATATATATATATATATATATATATATATATATATATATATATATATATATATATATATATATATATATATATATATATATATATATATATATATATATATATATATATATATATATATATATATATATATATATATATATATATATATATATATATATATATATATATATATATATATATATATATATATATATATATATATATACATACATACATACATACCATCACGCCATGTCCCTTACGGGGTAGGCAGAGAGAACCGAACGCCACTTACTTCTATCTTGACATACATTCATCGCCTCGACAACATTCATACATCGTCTTATACATGTTCGTCTGTTGTTCACGCTTCTAACATTTCCGTCTTTCAAAATATCATTCACATGGTCGTGCCATCCCTTTCTTGGGCGGCCCCGGCCTCTCAATCCAATCCTATCCGCATTGTATATTTTCTTCGTCAGGCGTTCCTCATTCATTCTACCCATGTGGCCAAACCATCTCAGTGTGTTCACTTTCATTCTATTAATGATATCTTTCTTCATCTTACATTCTTTCCTTATGTTCTCATTTCTTACCCTGTCATACATCGTTCTATTGCAGATTCTTCTTAGCGATCTCATTTCAACAGCATTTATTC
This sequence comes from Molanna angustata, assembly GCA_963576475.1. Taxonomy (NCBI): domain Eukaryota; kingdom Metazoa; phylum Arthropoda; class Insecta; order Trichoptera; family Molannidae; genus Molanna; species Molanna angustata. Next base: position 20,692,678 of record OY754967.1, on the reverse strand, counting down.
TGCTTTCGTGCGACTTCTGCCATGTCCAGGTTTCACTTGCATACGTCAACGTTGGCACTAAAATAGCGTTATGAATGGCAACTTTGGCAACCTTTGATATGTTGCGATCATTCATAACTGGTCTCAGTGCTCCATTCATTCTGTTTCCTGCCATAACTCTTCTTTCGATATCCTTATCAGGTCGTCCATTCCGTTGAAACATGCTTCCCAGATATACATACTCGTCGACTTGCTCGAGCCATTCATTCTCTACTCTTATTTTACACGCTGTTCTGCTTTCACTCTTTTCAAAGACCATTACCTTTGATTTGCTGGCATTCATTCTCAGACAGTTCTCTATGCATCCTTCATATACCATGCTTACAAGATACTGTAACTCTTCCACACTTTCAGCTAACAGTACTTTGTCATCTGCATACATCAAATCACGCACTGTTACAGTGCTCAGTTTCAGACCCTTGCTTTCATCCTTAAGGGCTCTTATACAGAAGTCAATGTACAGGTTGAAGAGCCATGGAGACAGCACGCATCCCTGTCTAACGCCAATATTTATCGAGAACCACGATGTTACTGTGTCGTTGACACGAACACATGCTTCGCTGTTCTCATATAATGACGCGATTGCGCGTATCAGCTTACTCTTCACTCCATACACTGATAGTATATCCCATAGTTTTTCTCTAACAACTTTATCATAGGCCTTTTCTAGGTCTATAAAAGCACAGAAAAGTTTCTGGTTTTTATCCAGAACCTTCTCTGTGACCATTCGTAGAGAAAAAATTTGGTCTATACATCCTCTGCCGCCCACAAACGCTCCTTGGACATCCCATATCTTGCATTCAGTAACCTTTCGTACTCTTTGATCCAGGATCCTTGCGTACATTTTACCAACTGAGCTTAACAAACTTATGGCTCTATAGTTTTTGCAGTCGAGTTTCGATCCTTTACCTTTATACAAAGGTACCACAACTGCATTTCTCCAGTCCGCAGGAGTGCGTCCTGCTTCCCAACATAAGTTGAAAAGAGAGTGGCACCACTCCAACGTCTGCTCGCCGCCATATTTTATAAGTTCAGCTGATACACTATCATATCCGGCAGCTTTTCCCGCTTTCGCGTGTTTTACTGCTTCAAGCACCTCCTCTCGCGTAATTTCATCTTTTTCGTCTTCACTTACTTGCCATGCTCTCTGAGTCACACCCCCGATTATACCGCTATCATATAGCTCCATGAAATATTCTTTCCATCGTTCTTTCACGCCCTCTTCATCCATAATTATTTTTCCGTCTTTATCATTAATTCCTTGCAATGCTTTCACAGTTCCATTTTTCCTTTTCGCTACGCCTTTCCAGAACATTTTCATGTTTCCAGGAAAGTCGTTGGCTATTTTCAGGCTTTCTTTTTCTTTCACACAGTCTTTTTCTCTTTTTACGGTGTCTTTTACTAGTTTCTTGCACACTTTATACTTCTCTTTTGCTCTCTCTTCACTATCCGATCCTTTCGCAGCTATTAATTCCATCCATGCTTTTTTCTTTTCACCCACAGCTACCTTAACTTTCTCATTCCACCATGCGTCGCCTTTCTTTCCACCTCTTTTAGCAACACCACAGACATTCTTCGCTGTCTTGCACACGGTCTCTTTCAGGGTCATCCATGCGTCTTCCATATTTTTTTTACTATGTGTTGCTCTAAGAAGTTCGTTTCCAGTCTTTTTTCCATATACATTTCTTACACTCTCATCTTGCAGCCTTTCAACTTTGGTTCGCTTCGGTGGTTCACTTCGGTGGGTTTTTGAGCGCCAGCCGGTGAACAGATCAATTCTTGATATCACCAAGTAGTGATCAGTCTCCAGCTCCGCGCCCCTATACACTCTAGTGTCCACTGTCGCTTTCCTCAGTGCGGCATCAACACATACATAATCAATAATCGACCTTTCATTCCCTCTTTCCCATGTATACTGGTGCACTCTTTTGTGGCTGAATACTGAGTTCGCCACAAATAAATTCCCTTCCGTGCACACTTCTAGTAGCCTCTTTCCATTATCATTCACTCTAATATCGCCGTGGGGGCCGAGGACAGACTCGAAATCTTTCCTGCGGACACCCACCCATCCATTTAGATCTCCAGCCAGAATCACTCTTTCATTATCCTTCCTCTCGTTCATTATTTCGATCACACTGTTCCAAAAATCATCCTTTTCACTTTCACTGTCGGAGTTCCCAGGCGCATATCCTACTATTAGAAATACGCTTGTTATTCCGATCTTCATCCTTACCCACATCAGTCTAGGCCTTGCAAGCTTGTACTCTTTCATACATTTCCCATTCGTTTCGCTAGAATCACATATATATATATATATATATATATATATATATATATATATATATATATATATATATATATATATATATATATATATATATATATATATATATATATATATATATATATATATATATATATATATATATATATATATATATATATATATATATATATATATATATATATATATATATATATATATATATATATATATATATATATATATATATATATATATATATATGTTAACTTTAAGGTTTTCACGGGTATAAGATGCAAAACAACTTTTTGGGTAAACCCAAAAGGGAAGGGGGAGAGGAGGGCACCCCCCCCCCCTCCGCCTTAACTCCGTCCGCTATAGACAGGCGCTTCTCACTTAGCGTAGAGCTCTCGTTGCGAGCGGTCGTGTTTCGCGCGCGTTCGTTCTTTTCGAGTAGTTAACGTTAAGGCGGCTTTCGAAAATGCCCGGTGTTATTCGGGCGAAACGTCAGGCGACAAACAGTCCTTCTCAGGACTATCCTACACGGGTTTACCCAAAAAGTTGTTTTGCATATATATATATATATATATATATATATATATATATATATATATATATATATATATATATATATATATATATATATATATATATATATATATATATATATATATATATATATATATATATATATATATATATATATATATATATATATATATATATATATATATATATATATATATATATATATATATATATATATATATATATATATATATATATATATATATATATATATATATATATATATATATATATATATATATATATATATATGTTATAATATTTTTATCTCGGTTTTCCCGTGTCAGTAGGTCTTGACTAAGACCATTTGTCTTCCGACGTTTCGCCTGAATATCACCAGGCATTTTCAAGGACTTAACGAAAAGCACGCGCGCGACACACGTCTACTCACACTGAAAGCTCACCGTCAAGTGACTCGTAGCGTACAAGATGGCCGCTTATGTCAAATATTGTTAGCGCGACGTGATTGGCTCCTTGTGACACGCCCACCTGTTGTCGTGTTCGTTGGTAATAATATTTTATCATTATTTTTGTGTTGTGATTTATTGTTAATTTTAGTTGTGACATTAATATTATTATTGTTGTGTTTTGGAGTTATTTTCGCTATGGTATTATTAATATTTTTACTGTATATATATATATATATATATATATATATATATATATATATATATATATATATATATATATATATATATATATATATATATATATATATATATATATATATATATATATATATATATATATATATATATATATATATATATATATATATATATATATATATATATATATATATATATATATATATATATATATATATATGTTAACTTTAAGGTTTTCACGGGTATAAGATGCAAAACAACTTTTTGGGTAAACCCAAAAGGGAAGGGGGAGAGGAGGGCACCCCCCCCCCTCCGCCTTAACTCCGTCCGCTGCTATAGACAGGCGCTTCTCACTTAGCGTAGAGCTCTCGTTGCGAGCGGTCGTGTTTCGCGCGCGTTCGTTCTTTTCGAGTAGTTAACGTTAAGGCGGCTTTCGAAAATGCCCGGTGTTATTCGGGCGAAACGTCAGGCGACAAACAGTCCTTCTCAGGACTATCCTACACGGGTTTACCCAAAAAGTTGTTTTGCATATATATATATATATATATATATATATATATATATATATATATATATATATATATATATATATATATATATATATATATATATATATATATATATATATATATATATATATATATATATATATATATATATATATATATATATATATATATATATATATATATATATATATATATATATATATATATATATATATATATATATATATATATATATATATATATATATATATATATATATATATATATATATATATATATATATATATATATATATATATATATATGTTATAATATTTTTATCTCGGTTTTCCCGTGTCAGTAGGTCTTGACTAAGACCATTTGTCTTCCGACGTTTCGCCTGAATATCACCAGGCATTTTCAAGGACTTAACGAAAAGCACGCGCGCGACACACGTCTACTCACACTGAAAGCTCACCGTCAAGTGACTCGTAGCGTACAAGATGGCCGCTTATGTCAAATATTGTTAGCGCGACGTGATTGGCTCCTTGTGACACGCCCACCTGTTGTCGTGTTCGTTGGTAATAATATTTTATCATTATTTTTGTGTTGTGATTTATTGTTAATTTTAGTTGTGACATTAATATTATTATTGTTGTGTTTTGGAGTTATTTTCGCTATGGTATTATTAATATTTTTACTGTATTGTTTGTCATATAAAATGTTCTTCCAGGTACTAGGCACTTTAAAATTTAGAATTTATGGTCTTAAGAGTAGCTTAAATATTTTTTCCTTAGATCGTTATTAAACACCTTAGGTATTTTTTTTTTAAATCTTCTTTTCTTCAAATGTTATTTCCATTTTTCTAAGACACTTCAAAAGTGCCAAAACACCATCGGGAGGTTTGGCCACCATACTCAATAATCCTTTTTAAGCAACATATTTGTTGTGTTTGTATTGTGTTTGTACATATCATACAAAGATATTTATTACATAAAGAAATAATTATATATTAGCGAGTACAAAAACAAAACCAGGATAAATTAATGACATACTTTAAAAAATATTTAATCAAAATAAAAAAAAGTAACCAAAGTATTTTTATTGTTAGTAAGAAAAATCTTTTGTTTAAGACAGTTTTTGGTAACACAATCTTATCTTTTATATATATATATATATATATATATATATATATATATATATATATATATATATATATATATATATATATATATATATATATATATATATATATATATATATATATATATATATATATATATATATATATATATATATATATATATATATATATATATATATATATATATATATATATATATATATATATATATATATATATATATATATATATATATATATATATATATATATATATATATATATATATATATATATATATATATATATATATATATATATATATATATATATATATATATATATATATATATATATATATATATATATATATATATATATATATATATATATATATTAATACATACAATTACTTTGTATCAACCACAAATTTGAAAATTTTCGGTCGAACGTCTTCGAAGCTATCCGCTTTTTCCTCCGGAGAAACTTATAGGTACGTATGACGCACAGAATGAAGATACCTATTTAAAAAAAAACAACGAAATTCTTTCTGACGCGTTTCTTTGTAAACGTCTTATTAAATTCTATTAGTATAACTTGAATTGGATTATTGAATTGATAATAGTGTCGATTTTAACGTAGTAAAAGTACAAGAATATGTAATACAACAGAAAATTCATAGCAAGTAGATATTTTTACCAACTTCAACATTTTATCTACGAGCAGAACTAAAAAAAAACATAAATCGGTAGATATCTTCATAATATCTAAGTTTCATGTAGATAGATAGTCAAAAATATAAGTGAAAATTATAAATAACCATCATAATACCTATATACATACCTATAGATAAAAATATTCTTCTACATTTTCATATTATAATTGTTCTTGAATTATTTTTTCTCCAATTTTTATTTGTAAATATGTCTTTTTCAGTTTGATAATCCAACTGTCGATTCGTTCAAGAGAATTCAATTCTCTTAATGAATCGACATTATTAAGCCAAGATGCGTGTACGAAGAAACATTTTTTATGGCGTAGTGGACTTTTTGCATGTTAATAACACCAACTAGAGGCCTCGCAGCATATGTGTTCCCATACATGGATTTACTAAGAATTCGGAGTAGAACATTTTATGTGAGTTTTGTGTGTGTGTGTGGGTGTGCGTGTGTGTGGGTGTGGGTGTGCGTGTGTGGGTGTGTGTGTCTGTCACCCCCTTATAACTTTTGATCCGCTCAATTAACAGAGCCCAATTTTTTAGAATATATAAACAGTTATAGGCCTACAAAACTTTTATACTCAGAAATATGAATTTTTGTTTTAGTCAGGGGTTATCAACTTTTGAAATTTTGGTTTATTTTTCCATATATCTCAGAAACCATAAAAGCTAGAACGCTGAAATTTGGTATAAACATAGACAAATACAAAATCTCAAATAAGTTTTAAAAAAAAAATCCAGGGTTTCTCAAACATTTTTTATTAAGAAAAATATTTTTTTTATGATAAATTTATGAGTTTAACTGCCTATATTAGCAAGTTTTTAAAAATATCAAAAAAGCCGAAACACCCCAACTAGATAATTTAATTTTCTATATAAATACTAACATTATATTAGCACATCTCAAATTTTTTTTTTTAAAATTTTATAAAAATTTAATTTAGTGACGACATTGCTTCATACAATTTGTATGGCAATCGCCTAGGTACACACAATATCTAAGAAGACTTAATCCAACTGTCGATTTGTTCAGGAGAACTTTGTTCTCTTAACATATCGACAATGTTTCAAGCCAGAATACGCGAGAATTGTATGGAGAGGTCTACTTTTTTCACGGCTTTTCCAACTTTGAAGTCAAAAAACACCAACTTAGAGGCTTCGCAGCATATATGTTCCATACACGGATTTACTCAGAATTCGGAGTAGAATATTTCGTGTGTCTGTGTGTGTGTGTGTGTGTCTGTGTGTGTGTCTGTGAGTGTGTCTGTGTGTGTGTCTGTGTGTGTGTGTGTGTGTGTGTCCCTTATAACTTTTGATCCGCTCAATTTACAGAGCCTAAAATTTCAGAATATATAAACAGTTACAGGCCTACAAAACTTTTATACTCGGAATTTTGAATTTTTGTTTCAGTCAGGGGTTATCAACTTTTGAATTTTTATTTTATTTTTCCATATATCTCAGAAACCATAAACGCTAGAACGCTGAAAATTGGTACAAACATAGACAAATACAAAATCTCAAATATGTTTTTTCAAAAAAATTCCAGGATTTCTCAAACATTTTTTATTAAGAAAAATATTTTTTTTATGATAAATTTATGAGTTTAACTGCCTATATTTCCAAAACTTTTACAATAATCGAAAAAAGCCGAAACACCCCAACTAGATAATTTAATTTTCTATAAAAAATATTAACATTGTAGTAGAAGATCTCAATTTTTTTTTAACAATTTTTTAAAAATTGAATTTAGTGACGACATCGCTTCATACATTTTGTATGGCAGTCGCCTATACACAATATGTACGAAGACTTAATAGTTTGATACTTCATCTCCAAACATGCATACATACCATCATGCTATTTGCATATTCTGGGTAGGAAAAAGGATCTTCCTCCATACTATCCTATCTTGACATACATACCTACATATGTTGTATAGAAAACAAAATATCTGAAAATATTCAATAATTTGTATCTATGGGTTTATAGTTTGGTACATATTCTTCAACTATACATACTATCGCTATCGACAGTTGGATCTCATGTGTTACATGCAACTAGTAGTTTGATACTAATCTCCAAACATACATACATACCATCATTCTGTTTTCATATTCTGGGTAGGATCAAAGGACTGACCTCCATACTATCCTATCTTGACATACATACATATGTAGGTACATGTGTTGTATAGAAAATCAAATATCTTAAAATATTAAATAATTTGTATTTATGGGATTATAGTTTGGTACTTATTCTTCAACTATACATACTATCGCTATCGACAGTTGGATCTCATGTGTTACATGCAACTAGTACCTAAAACAATATATGAGAAGTATTATATGTCAGTATATAAAAATCATAAATGATAAGTACATAGGTACGTATGAAGACATCCCTGAAAATAATTTATATAAAAAACAATAGTAAGATGATAAATATCTTGACTTCCGTTGCTAGTTAAGTGTAGGTAATCATTGTCCACACATTAAAGGTATAAAGCAGTGACGGAGTTCAGGGAAATATACATACTTACCTAATAATTAATTTGTTGCTAAGAATAATATTCGCCAAACATCTTGAACGAGCTTCCGGTTGCGCAGAGCTCAAATTTGTGCCTTTTTGAATCGTTGGTTTACGTACAAATCGCCCCCCTTCTCGGCTAAAAGTTCAAGTAATTTCGCAACAACTTTACTATATACCAAGATATCCAAATATTACATCGAAACATAGATTAATGCAGTTTTTTGACAGAAAGTTTTTTTACAAATCAAAGAAAGATTACAAATCTGGGGGGGGGCAAGTCTGGTCCAACCGGAGAAATCAAAATCCTCACGATTATCCATATCATGGATATGTACAGTGCCAGTACATTGGTTCTAATCATACTTTCAAAAATCATTAATACTCTATTTGATGTAAGTACTTACAAGCATTTTTTTAAGTAGGAATATGTTCTTGTGGAAAGTAAATATACATTCTCATACATACCCTAAACTAAACACAAATGCTTGGAGAACGAAATCGGTCGTGGAAGGATTCGAACTCGTGATAAAAATAAAAAAATATTCGCCCAACGTGGGGCTCGAACCCACGACCCTGAGATTAAGAGTCTCATGCTCTACCGACTGAGCTAGCCGGGCTTCTGTTGAATGTGTCAGTTTAATAGTATATGATTTAAAAAATAATTGTGTCAAAAAATGGATTAAATTTTATTCAAAATCTTGGAGAAATAAATATGGTATTTTTATTTAATTGGTACGCATGATAATATTATGAATTATATCAAGAAATCCAAAATGAAATCACTAATTAAAAATACTAACGACACCTAGTTTACAATGCATGAAGTTCAATAATTATCATTATTTGGAAAGTTCTTTTACTATAAAAAGTATAACTATTTGTCAATAGGTGGCGCATTTTTGTTTTTTATTATTATTATTTTTAATCATAGAATCATCATTTTTGTTAAAATACATGTTTTAATATTTATGTTATTATGTTTAAAAAATATTTCGATTTATTTTTTTGTTGTTTAAGATTGTGTTATATTTTTTCTGGGAATTTTTATATAAGGAATATAGTACTGTTATGATTAAATATAACAAATTGTTCTGAAGTAAGTCGATAGATGGCAGTACTGAATAATTTCAATTTATATTTTTAGATGATTTTAATTTATCAATATAAATTTTAGTTACTTTGTTTTTAATAAAATATTAAAATTAATTTACCTCGATAGATAACTTTTATTTTATTCTTTCGGGTTTACCTTTTAGTCCTTTGAGTCAATATTTTAAATTTTTCTGCTTGATTTTCATTACACATTTCCTAATTTAATATTTGGTAAAAAATCACTTGACGTTTTGAGTTATTATGGTTGCACTACTCTGACAAAACTTCGTCCATACTTTAATAATATGTTAGGAAAAACAAACAACGTACCTTATATTATTAGTATGAAAGTGAAATATGTACCTATCTATAATTTTTTTTTTCAATAATAATTGATTTGTGTATTGGTACCTACCAATACATAAGTATGTAAGTATAAAAGTTATAGATTGCTATTTATACGATTCAATCTGATGATATTGCCAACGCAACCATACCTAAATCCGTATTAATATGTCTTTTGGTAAATTTACAACATTTGTATTCATGGTTGCGCAACAAATTGCGTATCAAATTTACATATTTTCCTATCCGAAGGGTTGATGCTGAATGCAAAAACTTGATCTCATTATCGCAACCTACCTACCTCATATTACTCGCCCCTTTTACATACCTACGCGTATATTTTTTTAAAAATCATTCTTTTGTAACATTTGCGGGTTGGGCAGATGCTAAAAAATAATTATGCACACATATTTAAGTACCTATGCACATTATTGTTACTAATATCTGTAATCGCAATGTATTGCTGTAATCGCACCTCCTTGAAGTAGGTAGGTATTTGAAATTGACAAAACGAAAAGTTAATCATTTAATATTAAAATAGGTACCTACATACATAAGTTTTCATATTGTTATTAGCAACAATACATATTATAATTTAGGCGATAAATAATAAAGTGTAAATGAATATGGTTATAAGGTTTTTTTTAAGCAAATGTCAATTTCTCTGATTTTTTGAAGATCTATGAACAACCGTTTCGGTTGTCCTGATAAAAATAATTAAATATATGTAGAACAATTCTATTTTTTTACCTACTTAACTTTTGTAACTGCATTTATCTAATTTATGTAACTCTTACTTGTGTAACTTACGTGTGTGATTGAATAAGAGCTCACGTTATTTTGTGTGCATCCATAATTGAACGTCCAGCACTCATAATAATAACCAATATTATTTACTTTTTATGAAAATTGTAAGCTGGATGTCTGTCGATGTACCCTTTTAATAAAATAAAATCTATCTTAATTAATTTAAAAAAAAGCCTATAATGAAATGGAGTTCTACACCTACACCATAAATACCGTCAAATTTGCCAGTATAAAATATTCTATTCAATCATTTGTATAATTGCACAAGTAGGTACCTACTTAGTGCTATTTGCTTTTTTTAATCCAGTATTCAATAGAAACTGCGAACAAGAAGGGGAGACTAATCATCCCCTTTTAACACTTTTTGCATACTAAACATATATGTACCATGTTATTTAATAAATTATTGCAAAGTATTAATGTAGTTCTCAATTTCGTGCTTTAAAACTTTATCTAGAAAAACATACAAATTATTTACTTAAGTAGGTATAGGTATTTTTGATGAATTATTTGACAATAGGGAACATTCACTTTTTTATTTTACTAAAAAATAGTAAAATATATCAATATTTATTAAATGTTTAATTTTAATTTTTTATTAGCTTTATAAAGCTTTTTATAGCAATTTGAAAAACGTATTTTGAATTACGCGCTAAAACGGTTAATTTGGGTCGTGAATGAAATGAGTGACATCACACATCATAGTGGATGTATTTTTCAAATGCATGTCATACATTTTGTTCACGACTTGTTGATTTTTGCTTTTAATAAAATCATATTTACGATACTAAAAATGTATATTTTAAATATTATTCGGATTCAAGGTGTATTAAATGCGACTGTAATATTCCCAAAGTCATAAAATTTTCAAGTTTTTATTATCTGTTTTCATCAAATAAAAACACGTCGAAATATGTTCGCAGTCAGCGGAGAGATTTTTCAACGACGTAATTCCGACGAATTTAAAACTACGAATGTTTGTTTTTTTAACTAATCTTATGTTTGAAACATCCTAGTTTCTATAATATATAAAATAAAACAATAGAAAAAACTATTTTTGCGTCAAAAATAGTTTAAATCGATGTCAGGTATCATAAGAAATATGTAATTTATAACTTTGATGAATGATCGTTTATAATTTTGATGAAAAATAAATTTTTTATAGTTAAATTGTTAATTAAACTGTAATATTTCACAGCTTTCATTAGTATTTTCGTGATCGTCGTTCTTTTTTACCGCTAAATTAATCTTTTTTATTCATATCCCTCACACAATAGTCATGCATGTTCTATATTGAATATAAGATTGTGTTGGGGTGCATATTATTTGTTTCCGCGTTCACAGAGCTCCTATTTGAAATTAATTATATATCCGCATAATCTAGTCACAACCAACATCGCAGCGATCAGAATTTATTGTTTATCGTTTTCAAACACATGCTATGATTGAGAACGTAAGACCAAGAGTCACACCTGTGAATGCAAAAGCAAAGCTACACAGGTTTATGCTATAGGTCTCATAGGTACATACGCCATATCCCTTGCAGGGTAAGCAGAGCGAACCGAGCGCCATACTCCTTTATTTGTGCACAAATTCCTGGCTTCCTTTACATCTATGCAACGTCTCATACGTGCTCGCCGATTGTTTAAGCTCCGTTTGTTTCGTTCTTTCAAAATATCATTCATACGGTCATGTTAGCCCTTTCTGGGGCGGCCGAGATCGCTTAGAAGAATTTGTAACAGAACGATGTATGACAGAGTTCGGAATGAAGATACAAGGAAAGAATGTAAGATAAAGAAAGATGTAATTAACAGAATGAAAGTTAACACATTGAGATGGTTTGGCCACTTGGGGAGAATGAACGAAGAACGCCTGACGAAGAAAATATACAAAGCTGACAGGAACGGAATAAGAGGTCGCGGGCGCCCTAGAAAAGGATGGCACGACCATGTAAACGATATTTTGAAAGATGGAAATGTAAGAAGCGTGAACAACAGACGAACATGTATAAGACGATGTATGAATGTTGATGAGGCAATGAATGCGTGTCAAGATAGAAAAATTTGGCGTTCGGTTCTCTCTGTCTACCCCGTGAGGGACATGGCGTGATGGTATGTATGAATATTTTGTTATACATATTATAATATACGAATGGATTTTAGGTCTAGTTGGTACAATACTCTAAACTGAATAACATTTCTCGTATTCTGAATTACGTACCGTAGGTATTATTTAGAAAAAAAAAAAAAACTATTTTATATTCAATGTCTTATTGTATGTATGTATGATATTCAACATGATTAAATACCTACTAAAAAGCTGGCTAAGAAACTTGTAGTTTAAAAAGAAAGAAATCTCTTTGTTGTTTAAGAAGTCTTCATTTCACTTTGTCAAGAACGTACCTATCTTTCAACATACCTACCACAGCGGAAATAAACGACATCAACATCTATAGTTTAAGAAACACAAAACTGTAGTAAAACCAGGAAGGCTGAGAAGCCAACAATAACTAATACAGCAACTGAAAACGAAGTTTTCTTTGCTTTTAATTAAAAGAAAATAAGAATGTTATGTACCTACTTAACTTCATCGCAGTGTTAAGGAGAATACTAAAATCTGATTAATTTTGTTTAAGTAGGAACTTAAGTTTTAGGATTTAAATAACAAATGAGAATCAACAACTCTTACTATTTAATAATTATTGATTTGCTTAAACCTTGTCACCTTGTGAGACTGCTAGTGAGTTTATTTCCTAATAGCAACTTACCAGTGATTCCAGTTCATCGAAGCAATAATTGGATGAAAAGTAATGTTTCATAAATTTGTCTTCTGCTGGGAATCGAATTCGGGACGCCAGCACTAGTGATGAGCAAAAGTCTAGCAGTCTTGATCTTGCGAGACTTGCAAGACCAAGACCAGAGGGTGCAAGACCAAGAGTCTTGCGGTCTTGCATAATTATATAAATTTCAATTTTCAATTGAAAAGTAAGCAATTAACTACTTACTATCGACAGAATACTTTAAATTGATGTTTTTTAGTGATAGGTAGGTACTGAATTTTAAAAGATTTGTTTTTTTTAAAGAATTTTAAAAGATTTTTTTTTCGGAAAAGTTGCAAAACCTGGGAAAACTTCAAGATCAAGACCACATATTTAAATGTAAGATAAGGGGAGCAAGACCAAGACCAAGATTACCCCGGTCTTGGTCTTACATTTTCTTATCACTAGCCAGCATAGAAACAAAATGGCTTACCACGGTAATAGATTATTAAGTGCGAGGAAACATAATATATTATTTGTTGTTCAAGTTAGCGTAATAGTTTAACTGTACAGTTTTTAACGTTCAAAGTTCATAATATAAACTCATATTTTAGACTACATAATATATTCAATTTCATAAAATATAAACACTTCTTTGTATGGAATAGATTTTTTCTATCTTTTGATTTTTGAATGTAAATGCGACAGCGATAGGCTGGACAACGTAAAAAGTTCAACATACTAAAATAATGAATTTATCGTCGACTAAGTATTTTTCTTGGGTTGTTATTTTTATATACCTATTCATCCACATTACATATAGATATTTTCAACTCAATAATAGGTGTGCCAAATTTATGCACGGTATAAAAATAATATATTTATGTATTTTTTATTCGATTTTGTCACACATTTTCTCGTGCCTAGTTTCAATAATGTTTCTGTTCACATTTTACGACCCTCCATAAAACATTTTACCTCCTTTCGGACACAAATATTCACCCTTACGGATATATAAATCAATGTATGTATTGGGAGTTTTTTCATTGACTCCGAGGAAATATGATACCCATGGAGATATCTATTAATTTTATATATCCATGGTACCTATGTTTTATATAAAAAATACCAAAAAAGTTTTTAAATATTTTATTTACATTCGAAAACTTTTATAAACTTTTGGAATAAAATGAAATTCGAATTTCATAATTTCCTACACATTGATAACAAGAGCTGATTTAAAAAAAATATACATACCTATATAAAGTAAACCTGTATCCAATGATTTTATGAATAAATAATGGTTATTTTTATTATTAAAGATTGGAAAACAGTTCAATATCCTACTGATATCGAATCGATATCCTCCTCTTTATTGAAGTCTGTTCAAATTGGTATAACTTTTGAATGTTTGGAAAATATAAAACAGTGTACGTAGTAGAAAACAATAATAAGTCTTTTATTTATAATATGCACTTAACGTAGTTTACACCACTTAACTTTGAGTACTAACTTCTACCGGTTTCATAAACTTTAAATGTTTTCTTCGTCAGGAAGACTTACGTACTAAAAATTAAAAATAAAATATAGACTGTTGTTTGGTTTAAAGTTGTGGGAGGAGTCAATTTTAGAAAGTAGTGGGGCGGAACGGTAAACATAAGTGACACTGGGTGGTTCAAAAATTTTTTGTTAGTTATACGTTTGCTAAAAACACTTTTTAAGGCTAAATCACTTTTTTGAACCACCCAGTGTCACTTATGTTTACCGTTCCGCCCCACTACTTTCTAAAATTGACTCCTCCCACAACTTTAAACCAAACAACAGTCTATATTTTATTTTTAATTTTTAGTACGTAAGTCTTCCTGACGAAGAAAACATTTAAAGTTTTTGAAACCGGTAGAAGTTAGTACTCATAGTTAAGTGGTGTAAACTACGTTAAGTGTATATTATAAATAATTTATAATGTCGCCACAAAGCTATTTTCCTAACATTAACGATATAATAATAAGTCTGTCTACATAAACAATTGTGAATATGACTGCTGATCCAAAGATCCCGGTAGAAACATAGTTTTTAATTATTGTGTTTTCAGTCTGGATCTGTGGGACGATTAATATCGTAAGTCTCCAGAATGTGGCAACTTGTGATTGGTGATTAATATTTAACAGAGTGCCTGTTAGTTCCCCGAGACGCAATGTTTAATAAATAATTTTCAGTAATTCTCACACAAAACATTTATGCTGCGCTACAGAATACAACAGAAATTTGTTACTCGATAACAATTTATGGTGAATCATTCCAATGTAGGTATGTTTGTTCAAATAAAAAAAAATGAAAAAATATGTGTTATGACTTGTGACATGTAGCATATACTCAATATACCTATTGTAATTTGTTACATAATATAGTCTGAACGATTTCAGTAGAGAATTTATTTATTTTAACAATTTTGGTACAGGGTATAAAATACATATTAACTGTAACATACACATACATACACCTACATGCATCCATTACATATACAAAGTCAAAGAATCATTGAATACTTTGAATAGCAGACAATTATGTACATAGGTAGGTACTTACAAATAATATTGCTACAATTCCCGGGTACCTACAATGTCAAATATTAATTTAATACACACATATTGGAGACTTACAATAGGTAACTATAGGTATATCGTCTTACAGATCCAGACTGACATTCTTCATTATTTTGTATATTTAGCGGGAAGACGTCCAAGACATGATTTGTACTTTTGTTAATAATACTGTGCTTTTTGAATGAAGATTCGTTCTTCTGAAACGAATTTATTACTATTATGTTACTCTGGAATCCTTAATACAATATTATTATTTTTCTTCGTGCCATATCTGAATCTGGTCCCCCCGATGTTGGCGATCACTGTTGAGAAGGCATCTCTACCCGCCGCCGTACGGAACAATTCGCCGTCCATTCACGAATGTAGCCGAACCATGACATCTGACGTCTTCCTTTTCCTCGGTGTCCCTCTATTGTAGCCCTTCATAATCACTGAGCAGTCTGTACTTTTCACCTCACAGAATGTGACCCAAATATTATATTATCGTCGCAAATACATTAATGTTGGTTATAATGAAATTGGCGGTCAATGTTTTTTTGCGATTTGATTTCTTTGTTGAACAGCGTGACAAATAAAAGTAGAGTACGAATGGCTCGAGCAAGTCGACGAATATGTCTATCTGGGAAGCATATTTCAACGGAATGGACGGATTGATAAGGAGATCGAAAGAAGAGTTATGCCAGGAAACAGAGTGAATGGAGCACTTAAACCAGTTATGAATGACCGCAACATATCAAAGGATGCTAAAGTTGCCATTCATCTTAGTGCCAACCTTGACGTATGCAAGTGAAACCTGGACATGGCAGAAGTCGCACGAAAGTAGAATAAATGCAGTTGAAATGAGATCGCTAAGAAGAATCTATAGAATAGAACGATGTATGACAGGGTCAGAAATGAGGACACAAGGAAAGAATGTAGGATAAAGAAAGATGTTATTAATAGAATGAAAGTGAACACATTGAGATGGTTTGGCCACACGGGGAGAATGAATGCGGAACGCCTGACGAAGAAAATATACATTGATTACAGGAATGGAATGAGAGGTCGGGGCCGTCCAAGGAAGGGATGGCACGTCCATGTGAACGGTATTTTGAAAGACGGAAATGTTAGAAGCGTGAACAGACGAACATGCATAAGACGATGTTTGAATGTTGACAATGCGATGTGAATGTATGTCAAGATAGAAGTAAGTGACGTTCGGTTCTCTCTGCCTACCCCGTGAGGGACATGGCGTGATGGTATGTATGTAGAAAAAAATATTTAGTAAAAATGTCATTTTTTAAAATTAAAAATTTCATATTTGGTATAACTTGGAGTACCTACATAACTTATATTATGTACTTGAAGATATAACAATTTGTTATGGCTTTTTCGTTAGACAATGAAACAAATGAATTGATTTTCTTGAATAATTTGACACTTTATTAAATAATCGAGAGAAGTACAAATAATAAAGTACTGAAACTAAATTCTATCACGTTCGACAGCATTGCGGTTGTTCACTGGACCTACCCTACCTACATAATACTCAAAACTAAATTAATTATATTATATTCTTTGTCAGAAAGGCAACAGTCACATATTTATGTAGAAATGATGTTCATAAATTGGCTCGGTTACTTTTTACAAATGTTTAGGTATTAAGGTTTTATTCACTTATTCCGTCGACAAATGGAAAGCTTGGCTTCTATTTCATATAGATCCAGTCGACACGTGCAGATGAGTTGAAAAGAATTTTCCGAGAAAATTGATTCAGTAAAGAAATAAAGAAACCAACGTATAATAATACATTAGCTTAGAAACGTTTTGGAACTAAAACATAGTCTTCAAAATGTTTATGAAAATACGTCCGTATTCATGATATTCATAATCTGGTCCAGGACACTTGAGTGCTAGTCCACTCGGTCTCAATGGACACTGGTGAGTGTCTACTATTATATGACAAAATTCCAAAGTAAAAAGGTAGATTAAAATCTCAACAATGCCATGTTGGAAGAAATTGCCATTAGGCAATAAGCCCGCCAGTGTACTAATTATATGTACAAGAAGATTAAATAAAATAAGTAAATAAAAATAAATAATAGTTATAGTTAGAAGATAATAGTTATAGTGAGATAATAGTTTCCTCTCCTGTCCTTGCCCTATCCTTTTTTCTTGCTATGAATTTTTTTTTTGTTTTAATAGTATTTAAGTATTATATATATTTTCTTTGTTATCTTTTACTCTTATTCTTTTGCTGTTGTACATACACAATGTTGTCATACTTTATAATCTGGTTGGTTGGAAGAAATTGCCTAATGGCAATAAGCCCGCCAGTGTACAATTATATTTGTTTATATTGTGTACAAGAACATGTACCTATAAATAAATAGTTAATAGTTATAGTGAATTTGATAGATTAATAGTTATAGTTAGATTGATAATAGCTACCGTTAGATATATAATAGTTATAGTAAGATAATAGTTAATTTGATATATTAATAGTTAAAGTTACATAATTTTTTTATTTATTGTGATCATGTTGAAAATCAGCTACTGGGGGCTTGTCCTCCTGCACCATAACTGAGCATGGTCCTATTGAGACGAAAAGTTAAATATTTAAATAAATATAAATATATAAATATTTTTTTGTCAATGAACTGTTTTTTGTAAACTTCTTGTATCAATAAATGTATTATTATTATGTGAAACTCAATAAGAAATTAACCTACTTGATAAAATTGTATTGAATATAAGGGCCCTTGAAGTGAACTTGTATCACTAAACGGCGCTTTATATCTATTAAATGATAAGCCCATGAAAATTTAGAGTAGATATATAAAATAGAGAAACAAAATTGAAAAATGGTATTTCTTCATTATTTTGGAGATGTGGAAAGTTATAAAGTTCTTGTATTAAAGGAATTCAAGCACTAAGTAGTCAATATTTAGACGTATGTGTATGTAAGTAGGTACACAAAGAAGTTGGTATAGTGCAGGGTCACGACATAAGGCAGAAGATATGTATAATACTACATATATCCATATCTAGATATGTGAGGTGCTCAATATTCAGATACTGTCCCGTCTGTCCCGATTGTCGGGGTGTGGTTTGGAACCAAAGGATTTCCCTAATAAAATTATTTACTTTCTTTGCACATATCCCTCGGAGCAAATTACGACAGCCGAGGATAGCCGAGGATGGGACGTGTGCATAATGGGGGGGTGAAAAGGTCCAACATAGTCCACATATTTTGTTTATTTATGAATATAATTGGTACGGATATTAAAGGAAAATATGATAAAGTACTTATACGTCGAATAAAACTACTTAAATACAATATATTGTGCAATATATTGTGCATATTGTGCATGTGGTGAGTTGCGAAATTGCATTTTTTTCAACTTACCCTTGTTTCCAGTCCAAATAAATTATTTGTTAGTACATTTATTATGTACTGGGAATCGAACTAAGGACTAAGGAAATACATTTAGAGATTAACAACCATTCGAGAAGAAAAAATCTACACTTACTATGTAGTGGAGAGTTTAGTGTTGGCTACAACCCACACTTTCGTTTTTCTTCGTTTTTTGTTGGTATTAAAAATATTATTACTATTTAACATAAATTAGCGATTGTCTGTTATATATTGAAAACATAAAATAATTACTTTATGATGTTTATTTGAAATGTATCAGCTTATCAAAGATCATCATATACTTGATGTACATTGATATACAGATAATATTCATTACAGGTGTTTTAAATCAGTATATATGTATTATGTACTCTGATAATTTTAATGAATTATTTGTTAACTCATAAAATTTAATTGACACATAAAACCCTTCGTGATTATTCGCAGTGTGAAATAAAAGGGATGTACCTATCTACATGATGGATGTAATCGATATTTTTATCAATACCGGATAGTGTGAAAACCATAAGTACCTACATTATAAAAATACTTGGGGTGGTTCAGATTTCTGATACAATGTGTATGTTATAATACATATATGTAGGTACTTTCTCATTAAACTGAGGATGAGTGCATGGGAACTATGAACTGGTATGAGAACTACATATAGTTGGGGGTGCAAACGATTGATTGTGCATCATTAGGTTGGTGGGTGCCGATAAAAGATTTTTTGTATGACACGTTCATTATATTGTTATCAGTTTCCACCATTCGCTTATATTCTTATAATTTATTATTTTATCCGAATATTACAAACTAGAACGCACATGGTGTGCGCAATAAAATATGTACCTAAACTGAAAAAGAATTCCGTTATCTAAAAAAATGTTTATTTAATTTTCAAACAGAATTTTTTTTTTTTCACAATCCGACTCGCTGAGAACCTACCTTTGTAACGAAGAATGAATGCGGTAGGTACAAATAGGTATGTTTTAATAGTAATAGTCGTTCATTTGAATGTACGTAGGCGACAGATAGGTAAGTTCTAAATGAAAATTTGAAATCGGGATCGGATTCGAGTTTCAAGAGTAAGGCTACAGGATCAATCTTATCCATAGATTAAAAAAAAAACTTAAAAATTAGATAAACTTGAGATATTACAGATAAATAGAGTAAAATGTAACAGAAACATATTGCCTTTAGAATAGTTAATGTCGGGTTTGTCTGTTTGCCTTTACTCAATATATTTACATGAATTATTCATTATATTCTTACACTGAAATATATAATAATATAAAATAGATCGGTACCCACCTACCAACTAACAAGTTATGCGAGTAATAGACCATTTTAAATTGAATTCGAGTACGTAGTTAGACGCCACGCCACGGTTGGTATAGTGCAATCGTTTTCAGCGTTTGGTTCATTAAATTCATCACTCCGTATTACATAGATGGTGGATACTTGGGATGCCTACTGCTGGATCTCAGTATAAATAATTGCTGTGGTAATGGAGCGCCTCAGACCACCATGGACTGCACTTAAACGTCACACATTATTTGTTTTCTTACAACTGGCATCATATTTGCTATCGTTCAAATCGACATCGCACATTTTTCAGTATGAAAATTTCGCAGGTTATTGTTCAGATTTGATATGTTAAGAAAACCTAGTTGATTCAATAACATTTTTTGTCTCACTATTTATTAATGACACTAATTGGTATCTAACTTTCAAAGATACAGATACAAAGATAAATTAACAATGAAACGATTTTATTAGATTTTCGATCCATTAGTACCTACTTATATCTAAGAGACACGCGCTTTACAAAACAATTTTTACATAGGTTTAACTACTCACGAAAGTATAATACTAAACAACATGACGTTTAAATGAGATTGCTAGACTAAATTTGTATAAAAACAATATATCACAGAACAATAAATGTGCAAATATGTGACAAATGCATGATTATGTTGGTCCGAATACACTTCCATGAGGTATTATGATCAACATTGTTTTTTATATAAATTATATTTTTTTTGTGATTACACGGAGTTATTCTTTAATTTTCACAATTGCGCTCAAAAGCATTTTGATGCTGACCACAGAAAGAAAATTGTATAAAAATTGCTGGATAATAATTTAATGACATTAATGGAAAAACCAAATATATGACATACTTCATAGATAATCAACAGCATCCTGAAGAGTCTTCTTCGTATATTACACATATGGGTCGATGGCAGAGCGGTTAGCGCATTGGGTAAGTAATCCAGTGGTCGCGAGTTCGAATCCTGCCTCAACCGATTTCGTTCACCTATAGCACAAAAATTTATTCTTCTTTTAGGGAACGTAGGAAAATGTATATGTTGTTGTTTAACAAGGACATATTATTTTTTTATATAAATAAATTACTATCCGTAATAACTATGAATATTTAATATGCTCTTGCCCTGAACTACAAAAAGACAGAAATCTTCGATGGACAGCACATGTAGAGATAACTGCAAAAAATCGTCAACTTGTTTTTATTTCATTTATTTATTTTACATTTACGGCTTGATACCCTATTTAAAAATAACAACACGTATACAATGATTAAAACTTGAAATTTAATAATATAAGCAAATTTAAATAAACATTATAAAATCAATTATAAAACACTATACATAATTAAAAACAAAATACAATAAATTAAAAAAAAAAACCCAAACACAACGATAACTATACAAAACCTACAAAAATGAGATCATTATTTACAAGTCATGAGTTAAAAATTTTAAATTTTTTGATTTGAAAGTAATGAAATCGTCGGCAAATATATAACTGATATATGTAATACGTTGAAAGTGCTAAATTATGATCTTGGACAAACGTCATTTTCTTATGGGGTTATGGGTTGGGTGGTTTAACTAAGATAAACCTATTTCCTATTTCAACAGTGCAAAAATTACTACTAAAAACATATTAAAATGAATACCACAATACATATACCCTGATTTTCAATACAAGATATAGATACTGGTAAGTAGGAAGAAATTACAATCTGGCAATACTCGTCACCTGTGCAGGGTGAAAGAAAGTGTATGTACATAAAATAAATAATTGCAATATATTATTAATGAAAATTTCGTTGGTGTATTATATCGTATCGATTTCCCATTTCCCATTAGACAATTTCAAATTATGCTATAGTGTTTTTATGTCAAGATGAAACGAAAATACGATATCTCACAGTAAAGGATAAATGTAAATGTATACTTTCTGCTGATGTTTTTGTTGAACATTCAGTTAGTTCACTTATGTATAAGTACATGTTATCTTAGCTAAGACCTCTTTTCAAGACAGAGACAAATCACATCCTTGACAAAGCATCCAACGTTTTATCTTTAAGGCATTTGATTATATAAATAATTGGAATAATTTAGAAATGTAAGAATGAAACTTGACAATTGATTAATTTATATAACTAGGTACTATAAAAGTTGTAATATAATTTTGACTTACTAGGGAACATGTAATTTATACAATGCAATGAATTATTTATCAATTTGTGTATTATACAGCTGGAAGCATTTCACAATTATACAAAATATATACGGTAATTACACAGTAGATAGGTATTTAAAAAAAGTAAAATGTTGATGCCCAAATCTGCGTCTCGTTCTTCATCCCCTCCCCTCCCTCTTTGGTTTATGATGTGAATCAGCTGACCGCCCAAGGGCAGTCGGCAAGTACCAGGCAAACCGCCAATAGTGATATTTGGCATTTTGATACGGCTCGGTGTGTATCAAAAAGGGTTCGTTTTCGTTCGATCGGTAATATTGTGTTAATTAATTTGTGAACTATCTTTCAATTATTGTGACTGCATTTTCATATCACCAGTGTGGAGAAAGCGGCCTTGTAGTCGATTTTAAGTTTGATTCGTTTCCCGCCATCCCGTGTATTATTCCAAATAATAATATAATCCAAATAACCCTTGTACACTTTAAATCCCATGTGGTCAGTCTTTAGACGCAGCTGAGTGAATTGGCAACATAAAATATAAAAGATAATTATATATGTACCTATTTATAATATTTTATACTGTTTGTACGCTGTCAATTTTTTTATATATTTATCTGTTTGTATTTCTTATTAAAATATTTTTTAAAGTATGAATTTGTTCACAGCATATATTCTACAAACTGAGAGCAAAATACTTGTACAATATGACCAGTAAATAAAACTTCAATGAAATCGGTATAGGAAGGAAAATGAGACGAGGGTGGTTTTGTTGTAGAAATTTATAAAGTTAATTAACAATGATCACTTAAGTATTATTATATAGGTACAAACATTTTGAAGTGGTGTAATTAATCTTTCTCTATAGCTTTAGCGCCTTTTATGTGTCAATATTAATGTTTCCTCTAACCTAGTTTGTACGGTATATAGCAGCGATTCTAAACAGGAGGGCCGAAAAGTATTTAGGGAGTGAAGAAGCAAAAATATTATTGTGTAGATATTGATGTTTTTATTTTGTCAATGTCGACGTTATTTATATTGTAGAACTCCATCTTATATATATTTTTCTACACCATACAAATTTTATATCCCCTTTGCCAGAAAATTATTTTTCTCGAATATTTTTTTAATTATTTCTAATTTTTCGACTGCTAATACGTGATGGAATTCCATTATCAATATTATAAAATTACTTGAAAAAATAAGTAAAAACACAAATTTTTTAAACTTTATTCCATTAATCTAAAGTGTTGACCACTGACGCGTTTCGCTCAAATTGCATCTATTGAATTTTTTTAATTACATATACGCAAACATTGGATTTTTTTCCCTTTCGGGAGTCAAATGATATTTTTATTGACAAACTTTTTAACATCTCAATAGAGACGATGTTGGGATATTGTAGAAGAACCACTATTCAAATATATAGAACTTTCAAAAATTATATTGATAAGGGAACTCAATACGAAGGCATAATTGGTGAACGTTGCGAAAGCGCATAAAGTGATCACGTAAATCAGCCGATGACTTCGTAAGCCTTGTAGGTGCCTCGAGTTCCTGGTTCTTCTACAATATCCCAATTTCGTCTCTATTGAGATATTAAAAATATGTATTTTTCTTATCAAAGGTTTAAAACAAAGTTCAGAGAGACAATTATACAAAATTGGTTTTGACTTGCTTATTATTGTTTGTTTTTGTGTTTTTAGTATTTTTTACTATTTATTTTGATATACGATGTTATCCTAATCTCATCGTATTGATTAATTTGTGGAAAATTCCATTTGATTTTAGTTACACGCTATGTTGACATATTTGGGTAGGTACTGACCGCGAATGTATTTTAGGCTTTTAAAGGGGCCACGACTGATAAAAGGTGAGGAGCCGCTGGTATATAGGACTACCGAAATGTTAAAAGTAATGCGTTTCCCATGAATACAAAAAGTTCATGGATAATTTAACTCAATGTGGAACAAATCTTGTTGACTTCCACTAAATAAACGTTCCATAAATATTATTAGCTATTTTTACAACGCTTGTCGAATATATATACCATATGAACAATATGTTAAAACGCGTGTCTTTATATAATGGAAATGTTTGACAGAAATGAACCAAAGATAATTGTGAGGGTGACAATAACTCATCGATAACAAATAATAAATAAAATAGATTAAGAGCGGAAATATTACATCTCATGTAAGGGTATTTTCATCATGTGTCACAAGTCTTTTTTAAGTATGTCTAATTTGTTAATGTTATTTTGACTCACAGCAGTTCTCTCTTCCTTCTTCCTTCCCTTCCTTTCCCGTCACGGGCAAATGTGTGAAATAAATGAATGTGTAATAATTTTAAGTATATTTAAATTTACGTTTTGTTGTATTGTATGTAGGTACATATATCTATGATTATTTAATGTACCTACATCAATTGTGGACAAAAATAATTGGGCTGTTTTTTTTTCATTTCATATTGTATTTTTTCTGTTTAACATATAATACTGTATTTGTCTCTTAAATAAATAAATAAATAAGCGGTATTATTTTATAATTTGAAAATTAAGAGTCTTTGATACAAATATGTTTGGTGATAATAAATACTGATATAATACAATTTGTCAACAGTTATTTTTATTAATCAACAAAATATTTTTTTTTATAATTCTACCTTACACTCACGACTTTTATACGAGTGTCATTCATTCATCATCACAGTTTATTCCACCGAAAGGTGTTGGGGTAAGCGTTACCTGATTAGTTTCATCCAAAATGGCAATATTCTGAATGTGAGATGTACCGATTTTCGATACACGGTTCTGATACTAACAAGAATCGTTTGATTATTCTAAGAAGTTAGATTGTATTTCATTGATTTATTCCTGATGTTATTTATATAATAATAAATTAAATAAATATTATTTTGTAATAATGAATAAAAACGTATAATCCATTTTCTTAAACAATATGCTAGAAACCACATCATACAAATTTTTCATGACGTTTTGCGAAATTTTATTTTATGGACAGAAAATTGTGCGACGGAATTTATGTATGTATGTTGGGCTGTACTAAGGACTATTTTTCTTCTTCAAAATGAAACAATCGCTGAATGATTTGTGATATTGACCATAACTGGTAAAGGTTTTTAGAACAAAACACCACTAGTGTACATGTTACATACTACGTATGGGAGATAGTTCTTTTTAATAAACGAAGTACATAATCATTATTTAGTTGGTTGGTTCGAACGAGGCGTCAAAATAGTTAGCGAATATGTATGTAAAGAGGCGTTAAGTATAATTTATATTGCACTCCAGACATCGCCCTTCACCTCCCTGAAGATAAATTTGTCTGCAACGACATTATTTTCTCTCGTTTCGTTCAGTTCTGTTTTTGCAATAAATAACACAGAAGCGGCTCGACTCGACTCGGGGCGGAATTAGCGAAGTTGAAGGAGACTGGCAAGAAATATCGGGCGATACAAAGTTCAATTAAGCGACTATTGTTGGATAAATAATGTTGTATCGCGATTGAGGCATTCACCTCTTAATGAAAATTGTGAAATAAATTTCGAAAATGGTGTCTCAAACAAGAAATTATTGTTGAATGTAATAAATGAGTTAACAAGATTGTTTATTGATAAACAATTGCACAAAAAGGTAATCTCACAAGTAAATTCGGTGTAGTAGGTAAAGTAATAAAATGCGAAAACAATAAACAAACTGATCAAACATATGTTTGTGAGTATGTTTGTATGTATGTGGCCGATGAACTCCTATACCGTCCATCCAATTGCGAAGAAACTTTGGGCATTTGTTCGGCGCACACCGAAGAAGGCTATTGATTACATTATATTTTAATTATTTATTCGATATCTAATACAAAAAATGAACTATTTGGAATTCATTCAACGATCCAGTGGCGGGTTTAATGCTATTTCATAGGAAAATATATATCAGACAGAAGCCAGAAGGGTCTATATGAACGGAAAGGACTACAGGGACGGATGACACAGTAAAGAGACGGAAGGTACAGAAGAGACTAATTGTAATTAGCGATTCTAGATAAGAATCTTAAAAAAAATAAAAGAGAACATACAGTCATACAGAAATATATCAATCATTTTTATATGTATAGAGTTAAATAATTATATACGCAGGACAACGTCTGCCGGGTTTTGTTAGTATTTTTTATTAAAATTCAACAGCTATTTTATACATTAGGTACTAAAAACTTAACATACACTAAAGCCAATTACGTTGAAAATAGTTAAGTGAATTTGGTATGTAGATATTTAATATACATATATGTAAATAGTATTTAATTGTGTCAATACTGTCGCCACAATATTATGGTGGTATGGTCCGCTGCACCGCTAACCTGGAGTAGGTATCCCTAGTATGGTTATGTTTTAATTGTATAATATAAAGGGTGGTCTCAAAAATAACTTAAAATCAAATATTACATAAAATGGACACAATAAAATTCATTGTGGCCGCCATGTTCATTTAAAAAAATATGTTGCCTTTTACTAAAGTGCAAGAACTCATGTGTAAAAAGAATTTTCTTTTTTATAAAAAAGAATGAATAATGTCCTTGTTACAAGTACATATTAAGCATATGCTTGAGCTTAGGTGAACGAAATAGGTTGTGGCAGGATACGAACTCGCGACCACTGGATTACTAACCCAGCGCGCTAACCGCTCTGCCACCACCCATATATTTAAAAACAAAGAAACAAAATATAATATTTACATAATTATTAACAATACAAAATGAAGTAAATATAATTTACAACTCAGTCAACAGTATATAAGTCATTTTTTTTTTAAATAATTAAATTCAGTTACCTGTTTCGAATCTGATTCGAGTTGGTTATACCACACCACCCCATTGTACGTGTATTAGTGTTGTGCAAAAATTGTATGTGTTAACCGAGTACACAATTGACCCACTATATTTTATCTATTACTCTCCATACGCCAAAAAGGCATGGCGTGAATTGGCGTGAATTTCCTGTCTTTATATATTTAAAATAGCACATTTTGGAAAGACGGCCCTTGAAAATTATAAAATAGATGCACAGTTGGTTTTTCATTATAATTTTTACTATCAATCTTTGTGCAATTTTTACATATTGCATAATTGAATGAGCGAAAGGCGTCATATATATTTTTAAGTAATTTTAGGTTCAGAATGTTTCTAAGATTAATAATTAAAAAATTAGCTTTCTTTATCTATTTAGAGTGTTGTTCCCCTCACTCATATTTAAAATTCGGCGTTAGCTATATAATGAAGTGTGTGTATCAGGTATTTAATACCATAGAAGGACTATTTATGTTAAACAATACGTCGTACTTATATTATGTAAGTAGAACGTTCAAATAAGAGCTTATTGGTACCACCGTAATTTGACATTTCAAACATAAAACTTTATTGCATTTAGCGACTGCAAGCAGACGCCCTAGTTGTTCAACTGCCAAGTGTTCCTCTATCAAATGAGAATCATAAGTTGAGATTCAATGCGGAGCTGGCTGCATTAGCTCACGGTGCTTGGGACGTGATTTGAACATCAATTCCTGGTGGATTGTCACGTAACATATTACATTCTGAAATATAAGTCTTACGATCCTATATTAAAACGTAGATTGGACTTAAAATAACAAGATAATGACGTCATTATTTGAATACTGATGTCACGAGATAAATAATAAAATAATCACTAGTTGCATGTAACGATGTAACACATAAGATCCAACTGTCGATGGTGATAGTATGTGTATAGTGAAATAATATGTAAATATCCATGTATGATTAAAATGAAAATAAATAAACGTACCAAACTATAACATCTTAATACCAAATAATTGAATACATTAAAATATTTTGTTTTCCTATACATAACATGTATATAAATTCAATGTTCACAAAAATTGTTATAAATAATTTGTGATGTACTGCTATAATGCATATGTTTGTGATGTACTGCTAAAATAAAATTATCTACATAGCTGGAATGTTTCGGCGTTTTTCAATAATTAAAAAAAAATGGAAACACATACATACCACGCTATATCCCCTACGGGGTAAGCAGAGCGAGCCGACAGCCATACTCCTCTATTTTTGCACGCATTCCTAGCCTTCTTTACATCCATGCATCGTCTTGTACATCATCATCATCATCATCAGCCATTATTCGTCCAGTGTTGGACATAGACCTCCCCTTTCAACCTCCATGTACATGCTCGTCGACTTTTCAAGGTATCTTTGAGATATTATATTTGTCTATATTCATACAAATTTTCAGCGTTCTAGCTTTTATGGTTTCTGATATATATTTATTGAAAAATAAAGTAAAAATTCAAGTTGGAAACCCCTGACTGAAACGAAATATCGAAATTCTGAATTTGTAGGTCTAAATTTGTCTATACTTTCTGAAATTTTGCGCTCTGTGTATCAAGCGGATCAAAAGTTATAGGAGGACGACACACATACACGCACGCAAACATGCACGAACATCCAAGTTGGTTTTTGCTTACTTCAAATTTGAAATACCATTCAAATACTCTACTACTGCATACAATTCTCTTACACGAGACTGAGATTAACACTGTCGATTAAGCGAAATAAATAATCTTGAACGACACGACAGTTGGATTATTGGAAGAGATTTTTAAATTTGAAAAAATAAAATTTAATCAACATCCAACAACGTTCGTATGCTGTGAGTTCAAATCAAAATAAACATTAAATAAGAATTAAAAAACACCAGAGTATGAGCATTTTAAGAGCGAGCATAATAATCTAGTAACTAAGTTGGTATCGGACAAAACAAAAACAGAATGTTGGAATTAATTTGTAGCAATTAACGCATATCTCAGGCGTGAAGGAGGGAAGTGGGAAAATTAAGTTAAAATTTGGGGACAGCAAAGAAAAGTGGAAAAGCAGAAATGCATTTTCTCTCACTTCCTACTAATGAGAATTTAAATTAACAGAGTTGACAGTTAATTATAACGAAGGCGCAAAGCCTCCCGAAGACAGTCTATAGTAACTTGTACATTACTAACTTGTACCTACATAATATTACACCAGAGTTAGTTGCTAGCTAGAAATTAAAAATGAAATCCTTACAATTTGCATATTCTCATTAAAAATATCTGCTTCGAGCTCAAACTTGAAGCGTTCTATGATTTTCTTTATTGTTTTATCGGCTTTACATAAAGGTGGGTGGTGCCAGAGCGGTTAGTGCGCCAGGATAGTAATCCAGTGGTCGCGAGTTCGAATCCTGCCAAGACAATTTAATTTGTGTAATAATTTGTGTTTATATGCTTATTATTACTTCTTAGGTGAACACATGTTATTAGTTTCCTTATTAAATATTATCTAATATTATATCTATTTTTGTAAAAAATAACAAACTGTTGGTTATCTTATAAATAAATAAATAATGTGAAATACAAGCATATTAACCTATAACCATACCACCCAATATCCAACATAGTTTTACGTTATTTTATTTATGTGATTTCATAAAATCACATAAATAAAACTCTGTGTATCAAAAATTAATGAGAGATTATTGACTTGGTAGAATTAAATTAAAAATGACTTCAATCCAAATAAATATATTTTAGATTTGATAGCTTTTTCGTTTTATTGGACATTATCAAGGGGTGTAATAAATCAAAATATAATATAACCTAAAACAGTGTTTTGAATTAAAGAAGGTACGTATATTATTGTATTGATTCATTTTAATGTGTTTTTGATACTTTTACAAGGAATGGACATCTCCACCCTCCCAAAAAAAAAATATTCCCGTCGAATTAATGACCTCTGTTGTTTTTAAAAGTCGGTTTGAAAAGAAGCTAGAAAATTTTTATTTGTCGTATGTTCATTTTTGAGCATTCATGACTTTTTGAGCATTTATATAATGAATACTGGCAGCCTCAATTGCATTTCATTTACTGCATTCATTGTTATATATACTCAGGGGTAATGTATCTTTTTAATTACTTTTTAAATATGTACATAAAAATATATATTTATGAAATAATGTTCATATAATAATAATAACAAGCATTTATTTGCTTATTTTAGGGAACGTAGGAAGATGTATATGTACTTGTTTAACAGCACCCATTCACAGTGGACCATCAACATATACGAACAAGTCGCTTCTCGAACTCCTTTATTAATACAGCAGCCCGACTGTGGAACGATCTTCCGAATTCCGTGTTTCCACCTTCGTACAACCCGGGTCTTTTTAAAATCCGAATTAATAAACTCTTTTCTAGATTGCAAACCCCTCCCAACGCTACGTAGTGCGCTTCTTCGGAAGAGTAAAATGGACCCAAATCCTAATAGCTGGCGTCCCCTACGTGGACATGTTAAAAAAACAAGAACATATTAATTTTTTTTTAATAAAGAAAAAATATTGCGAATATTTCTCGAATATTTACGGATTTTGAAATTGATATGAAGATCAAAAGTAATATAAAATAGATCTAAAAATGTTTTTTAACAGATTTTTAATTATCTCAATAGAGACGAAGTTGGAATATTTATTGTAGGAGAACCGGGAAATCAAGGCACCTACAGGGCTTACGTCATCGTCATCGGCTGGTTTACGTGATCACTTTATGCGCTTGCGCAACGTTCACCAATTATGCCTTTTAATGAGATCCCTATCAATTCAATTTTGAAAGTTCTATATATTGTAATACTGAAATTCTTTTCGCTTGAAAATAAGGAATTTTTACTACAGCCATCTATGGGTGAAATTATGAACAACAATCTTATTATTTTTATTTATTTTGTTGGAACGCCATCTATTGAGAGAATTGGTTTTTTGTAAATAATGAAAGCTACAATTCTTATATCTGAGGTGACAATGCATTTTTCGCATAGAAGTCACCCCTGAATTGCGCCAGACTTATAAGGTCATTTTTGTCTTATTTACCTACTTGTACCAATGTGTAAGTAATCGAATATTTTTATTATTGCATATGCGCAAACATTGGATTTTTTTTCCCTGTATAAAAAATATCTTTGACTCCCGACAGGGAAAAAAAATCCAATGTTTGCGCATATGCAATAATAAAAATATTCGATCTAAAAATGGTTTAGATGGGTGTTGGTATAGAGGTTAGCGCACTGGGTTAGTAATCCAGTGATCGCGAGTTCGAATTCTGTCACGACCGATTTTGATCCCCTTTAATGCTTAGTTTAGGGAATGTGTGAGGATGTATATGTACTTGTTACAATGACATATTCATGATATATAAAATAAAAACGATATAAATAACGCACGAATATTATGAAACATGTAAAGCAATACAATTCAAGTTCAGAAATACAAAATTGTGCATTTTTTTCAAAATAACAAATGAACCAAGTAGAAAACATGCATGCAGTTTTAACATGCATTGCCTAATTGATAAAGAAATTTGTTAAAAATCGATTGCAAAATTACAGTATGGACGAGTGAAGTTATAAAAAGGTGCTAAAACAGCTGACACATTTTTTTTCTAAGTATCTTCAACAATCATATTAAAATCCTATTGGGTACCTAACTAATAAAATAATGAAAAAAATAAATAAAATACCTACTTGTGTATCTATCCAACAAAATGTTTGATTCTTTATAGAATGTTGTATCAGTTGCCTAAATTAACAGGTAAACAGAATGTATGACGAAAAATGTCATCAGTATTTATGCTTTGCATGAGGTGTAGACTTTATTTGAGGGCTTCTTGAGGACTACACATACCTTCAAGGTACCTTGAAGGTCTGAGACCTCCTCAATATTTGACTCTGAATACTGGTATAAGCATTATACATAGCTAGTATATATGTATATCGCTGTACTTGAACTCAATACATTTATGGAGTTTCCTTTAACTGCTATTGTTGTTACGATAATGTCCATCCACTACGTTTATATTTTCTCCAGTATCAATTGAAATTTAATTTATTGTTGATTGGCGTTATAGAGCAGTGTTTGTTAAAGTTATTATGTTGTATATTATATGTCATAATTATTTTCCTGGATGGTGAAAAACGAGACGCATTTAGCCAGCATTTTTTTTTTCTAAAATAGAATGAATATTTCCTTGTATCAAATTTGTACACAATATATAGGTATATTCCTTGAATTAATCATAAATGGATTTTGTCAATGTTTTTTTTTTGTAATAATGTTATATATTTACTCTGTAAAATCATATTACTTGACACGATTTATATTCTAAACTCTATGGCTTTTGATTACTATGTTAATAAGTATTTTTCTTTAAAATTAAACAATCGGTTATATAATATAAAATATTTACTTTTAAATTGGCACAAGGACATCATCAAGTAATAGGTTGAACAATATCGGATCAATATGAAAACTTCGTATGATACAATTTGTTGCATTTAAAATATTTAAAAACAAATTACGTATACCTATCATTAATTTTACTGTTATAAATAATTTTCTATGTAATTCTAAAAATACGCACGAAACTTTTAAATTTATTATTTTTAAATCATTCATTTTAATTATATTATCTATGATTATTTCTGATTTGTCGGAAAATAAATTAACTCGATGAACGTCAACGAGTATATAGTATGTTCCAACGGAATGAACGGCCTGATAAGGATATTGAAACAAGAGTTATGGCAGGAAACAGAGTGAATGGAGCACTCAGACCAGTTATGAATGATCGCAACATATCAAGAGATGCTAAAGTTGCCATTCATAACGCAATCGTAGTGCCAACCCTGACGTATGCAAGTGAAACCTGTACATGGCAGAAGTCGTACGAAAGCAGAATAAATGCAGTTGATATGAGATCGCTTAGAAGAATTTGTAACAGAACGATGTATGCCAGCGTTCGAAATGAAGATACAAGGAAATATGTAATTAACAGAATGAAATTTAACACATTGAGATGGTTTGGCCACTTGCGGAGAATGAATGAAGAACGCCTGACGAAGAAAATATACAAAGCTGACAGGAACGGAAGAAGAGGTCGGGGGCGCCCAAGAAAAGGATGGCACGACCATGACTATATTCTGAAAGATGGAAATATTAGAAGCGTGAACAACAGACGAATATGTATAAGACGATGTATGAATGTTGATGAGGCGATGAATGTGTGTCAAGATAGAAAAATGTGGCGTTCGGTTCTCTCTGCCTACCCCGTGAGGGACATGCCGAGATGGTATGTATGTATGTATGCTATGTTATTTTAGCACAATACAATTTAACAAAACTTACCATCGAAAAAATATTATTACTAGCAAATAAAATCTTTTAAATGACAAAAGTCCTATGTTTTGGGTAGCTTAGTAGTGCGATGAAATTAAGAATCGCTGGTCTGTAGAGATAGGTTGGTTGGTTGGAACTTAATTGTGATCTCGTGGGCACATCAACCGCTCCCTTCACTTCCACTATTGCCAGCTCTTCCGGAACATCTCAATCAAATTGTCACTTTATTTCATTGCGCTGGTGACGTTATTTATTTATTAAATTAATGTCCCATTCACGACACATTTAATGCCATCATTTACATTATTCCAAGAGGTGTCACTTTTTATATAGGTACTCACCAACCTACTTAACCATCAATTGAGTTTATTCGAGAGTCGATCAATACTAACATAGTTAGACGGTCGGTGATGGTTCCAATACATAAACCGACATTAAAAATATCCTGTTTTTTTGCTCCTCGCTACCCCAAGACGATATAATGGGGAGTAATGAATTCGCAATATTTAAGGTTATTTTTTTTTGCAAATTATCAACTAGTATCATGCTAAGATTGTTTTCTGAAAGTATACATATAAGTACATACCATCACGCCATGTCCCTCGCGGAGTAGGCAGAGAGAACCGAACGCCAATTATCTCTATCTTGACACACATTCATCGCCTCGTCCACATTCATACATCGTCTTATACATGTTCGTCTGTTATTCATCCTTCTGACATTTCCGTCTTTCAAAATACCGTTGACATGGGCGTGCCATCCCTTCCTTGGGCGGCCCCGACCTCTCATTCAATTCCTGTCTGCAATGTATATTTTCTTCGTCAGGCGTTCCTCATTCATTCTCCCCATGTGGTCGAATGTGGCGTGTTTATTCTACTTTATCGATTATAAACTAAAAAACTCATTCGATATTTTCAAATTTTTATAATACTCACTTAAACCCTATTAGATTTTGAAGGAGATCTGGGGCGGAATCAAATCCATTAATGTTTACCCATTTCATGGATTTGATTATCTCATAGAGTTCTATAACATCTTAAGATATTATAGAGCTCCATATGATAATTATATCCATGATATGGGTAAACATGGGTGGTTTTGATTCCGCCGGTTGACCAGACTTGCTCCCCTGATTAGTGCTTCTCATTTTTTTACCGTCAAATATTTGAAAGTGGTGACCCCAAGCTCAGGAAACTTAAAATTTGATATTTTTATTTTTCAATTGCTAAAAAGGCACATCATATTCATAAAATGGCATTGAAGAATTATCAAGTTTTCATAATAGAATATTTAAATCAAAAATAAACTACTCATTTCATGAAAATGCTGAATATTTTCCATACATAATTTGATTACTTTGCGCAATGGCTTGGAAGTGAGGAGTATAGCGTTGGCTACAACCCACTCGTTTTAAAATACTGACAAAATCAGAAAAACTGGAATTGTTTCCCGATATTGACATCGTTTCATATAATTTGTATGGGAGAATACATAATATATACAGGGACTCTCAATTGTTTGATTCTTAATCTTAATACATAATATGTACATAGCATCAAGCTGTCTACATATTCGGGGTAGGAAAAAAGGATAGACCTCCACACTATTATATCCTGATATACATGTTTTGTACAGGGAATATTTAAATATATTAAAAAATGTATTTAAGGTTTTATAGTTTGGTATTGGCGTATTAAATAACGTATTAAATTTCAAGATTTTATTAAATTTAAATGATATGCACATATAATATGGCGCTTGTACTTCGCCTGAAGAGTTATTAAATTGATTTGGATATTAAAATAATTTAAAGTTAATAAATGTAGGTCGTAAATTAAATGATGACTTGTGAACACGAACACTCGCGTGAAACGATTTTCAGCACAAAATCTGAATAACATTTTCTATTTTAACTTTGGTTGACTCATTTCGTTAACGATATTTTTTCTTTATTTCTTATTTTATACCAGTTGATTCATTCTGGGAATGTTCTATTTTCGTATGGCGAATATTTTTATAGCGTAAGTACTTACTTAGAATAGGTATATTTACTCTCCACACTATGGAATAGTGGAGAGTCATGATTTTACAATTTTTAAGCGTATTTTTTATATCGATTTCTTAACGGGTATCATGTAGATAGTGTACATAATGAGTTTCGTCGTGATATGTTTGTATGTATGGCGTACGGCGTACGCGTAGATTATCCTTTTTGTGTCCTCTCTACAGCCCAAACTATAAGTTCGATCTACTTCATATTTACATCATAATATGATGTAAATATGGTCTATGCACTTTACATATTATGTGTAAAGTGCATAGACCTAGAGCTGATTAGTTTTCCATAGACAACTTTTTATTTCTTCTCTATGATTTCATCATTTATGTTGTTTTTTTTATGTCCTCTACATTCCAAACTATAAATACGATTTACTTCATATTAATATCATATATAAAAAGTCCATAAACTTAGAGCTGATTGGTTTTCCATATATATCCGTTAATTTCTTCTCTATGATTTTATCTGTACAAATTTTCAAAATGCTCTCACGGTCTGGAAAATCGAGTTATTTTTATACTGTTTAAAAATTTGATACAATGAAAATATCTCACTTATCATATTATTTGACTCATCGAAAATGCATTCAAGGATTGTCAAATTTAAAGAAAAAAATCTATGGTCTGCCATATCAATGTGAAATAAATTTCATATTTGTATTAAAAATGTATACAACAGAAATAAAATAGCTTCTGTATGGGAAAATTGAGTGATTAACTTCATATTGATATTGTATGTGTCTCTATAGACAAGTGTATTTTTTACTCTCCACTCCTATCTTCCTCAAGGGGTAGGCAGTGAGAACCGAACACCCCATTCTTCTATCTTGACACATAGGTATACATCGCCTCAACATTGATACACTGTTTCTTACATGCTCATATTGCTAGTAATGCAATTTTACTTAAAATTTCTCGACAGGCATTATGTAGAAAGTGCATACTATGTGTTTCGTGACAAATTTTTTGTGTGTATGGTGTATTATGAAACTTTTGTCCTCTGGGAATCTTATATTTGTTTAAGAATCTAATATAAATGTTCTTCATAAAAATGAATTTAGATATTGTCAACATTTCAAGAAAAAAAATGAACGCTTACTATGGTGTGGAGAGTTTAATGTTGGCCACAACCCACTCGTTTTATCATGTTAAGGAGCTGAGCTCATTTCACAATACGAATTGGATGGTATATTTATTATTACAAATAGTTTAGGCGATGTATGAGAAAAAATATCTGTTATGGAAATATGTATTATTTTCACATTTGGACTGATATTTAGTTTATTTTTTAGGCTAAAACGTTCAAATTTTCAATGTAGTATATTTTCCATTCTAATATTTAAGTTTCTTTTAATTAGTTGTTATTCTTTAACTGTAAATTTATTTCTATATATAGAATATATAATTAACAGATAATTCACAGACAATTAACAGATATTAAACGATCCCATTTTTTATTCATTTCATTTATAGGAATAATAATAATAATAAGTAATTTATATAGCGCCGTTTAATGATTTAAAATCATTCCAAGGGCGCTGGTAGCTCAATTCTGTAATGCTCTGCGAAACAAAGTTGTTTTTAGTTTTTTAGAGAAGGTGTCTTTGCTTTGAGCACCGCGGACATCAGGAGGCAGTTTATTCCACTTTAATGGACCGCTCACACTAAAGCATCGATCATTGTATGCCGCTTTGTTGGCTCTGTCCACCTCCTTCAAGGAGTTGGTACTCTGTGATCCAGACGACCTAAGTGTGAGGTGCCTCCCAGAGAGTTCTTTTCTTTGACATAGTTCATAGGAAGGAATGTATGTGTGGGAGACCATATTTGTGTCTTTTTTACTGTACCTAATGTTTGTTATTTTTTTTAATATACTTAGATATTGTCCTGAGACTACGCCGACAAGTCTAGAAATTAGACTTGGCGTGACTCAGGATCATTATTTTTTTGTAATATTTTGTTTTGCATTATTTTTTCAATAAAAAAAAACGTAAAGGATTTTTCTTCTTTCTAATGTATGTAAAATATAAATTTTGTATGTAAAATATTTATTATTTGCATTGGCCTCCGTGGCTCAGATAGTTATCTGATTTCTGAGCCAAAAATGCGGGTTCGATTCCCGGTGGAAACACAATTTCGTATTGTGTATTTAGTTTACCTATAGTAATTTATTGGGTACGTAATTAATACTTAAATATTTGCATTTTTTTGTACTTAGATATTATAATAACTTATAAATGTAAAATTTTGAAAATGTAACATTTAAATATGTACTTAGTTTAGGGATTTATATGATGTCACACGAGTTTATTCTTGTTGAGTAAACTTAACTTGATAATACCGGCAATTTAGCAGAGAGACCCATGTGGTAATTCTTAGAGTGGAGTGGAGTAAGGCTGGCTGTTGCGGGTTAGGAGTAGTTGTGTATATAAATGGTGATAATGGAAGCCCATCTTCAGCCAACCAAATGCCACCATCAGACTGCCTCACTGTACTTAGCAAACCTGCTATCTTTCCACCCTTAACAGAACCTCGACTGTGTGGGTGGAATTATTTTCAACGATGACCAAAATACAATCTTGGCAAACAGAGTGCGATTTGGCAGTGATTTTTCCAAGAAAATGGTATAATTCATACGGTTCATAAATAAAATAAACTAATTTCATATAACACATGAGATACAACTGCTGATGGCGATAGTATGTATAGTTGAAGAATACGTACCAAACTATAAACCCTTAAATCCAAATTATTGAATGTTTTAAGATATTTAGTTTTCTATACAAAACATGCAGGTATGTATGTCAAGATTGTATAGTATGGAGAGATCAGTCCTTTCTTCCAACCCAAAATATGAAAACAGCTTGATTGTATGTACTTTTGGAGATCAAGTATCAAAATATTGAGTCACCTTAGATATTGTGTATAGGTCACAGCCATACAATGGAACATAATATTATGGTGCGAAGTTGGTGTTTTTTGACTTCAAAGTCGAAAAAACCGTAAAAAATAGAAACCCTGCATAGAAATTTCAAGTATCTTGGCTTGGTCGATATGTTAATATAAATAGATTCTCTTGAACAAATTGACAGTTGGACTATGTTAAAATAAAACATTCTTATTTGAAAAAATAACTTTTATAGTAAATGTCATAATTTTGTGCGGGTAAATATTTTGTTGGAACATGATTTCTTTGCTTCTTGGGCAAGTAACAGACACAAAGTATTCGTAATGTCAAATTTGTATCTAAATGAGACACGAAAGCTAGTTTTGTGCCAATTGAATAGTTTTGTGCCATTTTTAAATACAATCACAAACTTTCTTACGATTTGAACGAAAGTTAAACCTGGGGGTCATGTCTGGTCCAACCGGCGACATCAAAACCCTCACGATTACCCATATCATGGATATAATTATTATATTGAGTTCTATAATATCTTTAGATGTCATAAAACTCCATATGATAATTATATCCATGATATATATGTAATCACGAGGGTTTTGATTTCGCCTGTTGGCCCAGACTTGCCCCCATGATCGATTTTATTCTGGTTGAAATGATATTGAAAAATCTTCAACTTAATAATTTATTTATTAATTGCAAGATGAATTTATTGAATACAGGACCATACAAAGTTTAAGAAATTACGCACATTTTGTTTCATAAGTGGTTAATTGCAGAAATTTTGCGCATTGCTTCATTTTACGGATATTTTATTTAAAATTCTGGGAGAATTGCTAATTTCCTCATTTCTGCCACATTTACTAGATGTACCTACACCACTTGAAGTATTTCAGCCACAGGGGAGGTTGTGATGGCTGTGCAATGGCTATAATCATCACGATAAAGGAAATTACAAATTTTCCGCTTCTTGATTCATATATACATAGTATGTAAGTGGTGTTTGCATCTAGGACCTGCTACGATTATCTCGGCATATAATTATTATTTCAACATTGTGTAATTACTCGATTCATTTGCATGTTTGCCATGTTGATTCTACACACTGACTGCAATAAAAGGGCTTAATATTATTATATTAAATGGACGATCATCCGCACTAGATATTCATAAAATTGATTTCAAGTTGTGAAAAAATAACTATTTTTGCAATTAAGATAGGACACTAAACTATTTTTTATAAATGTCTGAAAATTTGCAGATATTTAAATAAAAAAAAAATACCCGGCGTTGCTCGAGAAGGTAAATGTGAAGCAATAATATATGCTAACGTATCAAGAAAATTGTTTTCGTAATTTTGAACTGTTTATTTGTTATGACAAATTCAGAATAAGTAGTAAATATCCAATACAATAAATAAAAATAAGTTTTTTTTTTAAACAGTCCCTTCAGTCCCTTCCCTTCAGTCCTTACTGTCCCTGCAGCCTCAAATAAACCAATTGACATCAGCCGTTATGCTGGTGTCAATTAGTTGCTCAGAGCACAAGATAGAGTGGCGTGGAAGGAGATGGAGGAGGCCTTCGTCCAGGAGTGCACGGGATTAGGCTGAGAAGAAGAAGAAAAAGTATGCTATATGTTGGAAGACCGCCAATGAGTTGGAGAGATGACATCACCTGTCATGCTGGTGTCAATTGGTTGCTCAGAGCACAAGATAGAGTGGCGTGGAAGGAGATGGAGGAGGCCTTCGACCAGGAGTGGACGGGATTAGGCTGAGAAGAAGAAGAAGAAAGTTTTCTAGTTTTTAAAAGATCAGCACACTAAAAAAATACCCACATACATACATATAACTTTCCAAAATATTATGGTGGGTATACAATACCTACCTATATATTTTATACCTACTAAAATAATCACGGTAATCTCACGGTTTATAACTATAGAAAAAAATCATAAAACTTATGCAAAATAACTGAATTCACGGTTTATAACTATAGAAAAAAATCATAAAACTTATGCAAAATAACTGAATTGATTTTTTATTATATTAAATGAATATATTTGAATTAAACATTAAGTTATACCAATTATAGTAAAATAAGCGTGATACAAGTCAGAAGCGTGAACAACAGACGAACATGTATGAGACGATGCATGAATGTTAACAAGGCGTTGAATTTGTGACAAGATAGAAAAATGTGGCGTTTGGTTCTCTCTGCCTGCCACGTGCGGGACATGTCTTGTATGTATGTAATTTTAACTCGATAATTAATAGACCATCTGGGTACGTCAAAAAAATGCTTTTTTGTTAGATGGATAAAATTGTTTGTTTTTTAGTTGATGGTAAACATTTATACAGGGTGTCTCAAAATAAAGTTTATATTTAGTGGATCGACTAAAAAAAGTAAGCCGGGTATCGAAAAAATGTTTATCAATTATTAAAGTACACAATTTAGGAATTCATTTCTTAAAAATAATATCCACCAAATGTACCTCGCGTTCGCAGCACTCATTTAATCGAACGAATCGTAGGTAAGTACATAGGTTGTAGGTACTACATATGAATCAATG
The DNA here is from genome assembly GCA_963576475.1 of Molanna angustata. Lineage (NCBI taxonomy): Eukaryota > Metazoa > Arthropoda > Insecta > Trichoptera > Molannidae > Molanna > Molanna angustata. The sequence continues at coordinate 20,651,027 of OY754967.1, read as the reverse complement.
ATAATAATAAAAGTTATCTTAACAGTAGTTGTCGAAATAATTGATAAAAAAATAATAAATGTTATCATAAAAGTAATTCGAAATAATATGATTCTACGTAATAAATAAATATTTTATTACGAATGACTCATGATTGCGTTATTTTGATTGGGGAAGTGAAACGCATTTGTGCCAATAAAAGTGAATTATTTCAACTCACGAACGGTGCATTTGTCGTGTATAATATTATTATTGTGATTATTCTGTCCCAAATTCACAATTGTACCTACACTACAACTGCACAACATGTGTGAATCACCTTCTTTCCTAAATAAGACATTATTACGATCAAATGCGAAATGTGTTTGAAGTGTGTTGGCGTGATGGGAATTCCAATTGGTAAGTTTTATGGGTTAGGATCGTGTGGTTGTATTAATAAGGGAGTTGATCTGAATTGAGCCGTGTGCAATATTATGTGGAACGAGATATTAGTTTTGAAACCACTCATTTTTTCACTATCAATCAAGTCATTGTTTCCGTGTAAATTTGAGTTGCTAATTTGACTAGGTTAGTGGTTACTGTCGAACGATCTTTGATTTACCGATTATCAATTAAATATTTACTTGTTTTGATATGTTGAGTTTTCATTTTTACCAAATTAACAAGATGGCCAACACTAATCTCTTCACTACATAGTAAGTGTACATTTTTTCTTCTTGGAAGGTTGACTATCCCAAAATGCATTTTATGGAGTACATAACTATTAGATTCCTAAAATGCATGAATAATGAAGCGATGGATATCTGTCAAGATAGAAAAATGTGGTGTTCGTTTCTCTCTGCTTACCCCACGAGGAAGATGGCATGATAGTATGTAGATGAAGATGAATACTATTACATTCATAATCTTCTTCAGCCTGTTTTCCACTCTTGGACATAGGCCTCCCCCTTGATCCTCCACAACTCCCTGTCTGCATCCATCTCCCTCCGGCACATTTCTTGATGTCATCAGACTACCTTGCCTGGAGTCTGCCGACACCTCTTCGGCTTGTTCTCGGTCGCCATTCTAAGATCTTTTTGGTCCATCGTGAATCCTGGCATCTGGCAATATGCCAAGCCCAGCTCCACTTAAGGCCAGCGACCCTTTCCGCTACATCGGCTACTTTGGTTCTTTGTCTTATCATGACATTCTGAATTCTGTCCCTTAGGTATTGAAATACCCAGCAACTTTCTCTCCATAGCTCTCTGTGTCACTAACAGCTTGTGCATTATTCTTTTTGTTAGGATCGATGTTTCCATTCCATAAGTAAGCACTGGGAGAATACATGCATTAAATAGCTTCTTTTTCAAATAATAGGAGTATTTACGGGATTTCAGAATGTATGATAATTTTCCAAAAGCTGCACAGGCAAGGCCACGTCTTCTCTCTATTTCTGCCTCTTGATTTTCTTTGGCAAGCATCACGGTATGGCCTAGATATATGTATCTGTCTACTCTTTCAATTTGCACTCCCATCTATTATGATGGGGAAGGACTCTTCTGCGTTACTCATAATTTTGGTCTTGGAGATGTTCTCTTCAATCCAATGTTCACACAGGCTGAATTTATTTCTGTCAGCATAGTTTTCAATTCCTCCTCCTCCCTGCGAACCGTAGATTGCTGAGATACTCGCCGTTTATATTTATACCTTTCTTAGACCAATCAAGAGTTTTGAAGACATCTTCGAGGGCCAATGTAAATAGTTTGGGAGAAATAGTGTCACCCTGTCGGACACCTCTTCTAATGTAAAATTTCTTGCATGGTTCATATTGGATGTGGCCTTCTCATAAATATTTCTCAAAATTTGGGAATATTTATAGTCAATTCTGCAATTATCTAGATCCTTCATCACCGCCCATGTCTCGACTGAGTCAAAGGCCTTTTCAAAATTTATAAATGCCAATGCTATGGGGATATTTTACTCATTATATTTCTGGATTACATTCTTTTGAGTTTGTAGATGGTCGTTTGTTCCGAAGCCTTATAATAGTGGAGAAGCACATTCATAATAGTAAAGAGTATATAAAATACACTTTTCTGTAGAAACACATACAATATTACTCGTAATTTGAAGTCGATAGATATTTTTCGATAGACAACCCCTGAATGCACTTTTGAAGAGTAGGTATATTTCTATTGTATCAAAAGTTTAAACAAAACAAAAAAATCTTAATTTTCCAGACATTTAGTCAAATTTTCAGAAGAAATCATAGAGAATTAATAAACGGATATCTATGGAAAACTAATCAGCTCTAGGTCTATACACTTTACACATATGATTTAAATATCTAAGAATTTTCTGACAATATTTGATCTCTTTATTATATAACCATTGTATGTATTGTAAGTTTTAGTCTTGTGTTTTGTAGAGGTAGGTACATCGCATATTTTTGCATGTGCTTGGTTGCTCTGTGAATAGATCAATAAAAATCCTTTCAATGATGTTATAATTATTGTGTATGATCCAATTTGGAAGGACCGTTCGATGTATGCGAGTCGGTCGAGATCCATTAGGCCCCCCCCCCTGTTAGTTTTCTATCAACTGAAGTATGCTACATGTATCTAACTGTACATACATACATAGGTATATCTCTCTATGCACGACCTACTCTATAACATACATACATACCTACTTACTTACTTACTCAATATACTGATCTACCCCGATTCGTTTGGAAACAGATTTCTCATAGGAATACTCACGATATTTAAGGGTTTTATGTCTACGATGCAAGTCGAATAATTTCACAATATTGATATTTTATGCAATATAGTGTAAGTATATGTAATAAGTACCTACAAAATATTACATTTTGTCTTGTGTGTAAAAAATATAATATTTAATACAGACTAAACTTTAATTAACTAAGTACTTAAGTATAGTAGGCTAAATAGTAAATTTGGAATATCTTATTTCCAGTACCCTCAAAATATATGTACGTCTTTGAAATAAAAAATAGTATTTTTAAACTTCTTTACTCAATTGCATAAGTTTTTTGAATTTTGAATTTGCTTAGTAATTTTCTTGTGAAATTAGTTTTAATAAATCCCTGTTTATTGTAAGAAACCAAAAAACTACAAGACGTATGAAGTAGATGATTACTTCAATCGAAAGAGAATATGAAAATATACCGGCTGTGTTTTTTTAAACTATTTTAATATTTTAATTATTATTCGTGATATTTAAAAAAAACTCTAAATTTTACCTTTTCTAAACGACGAATATTGTATATCACAGACTTGGTGATATACAATATTTTTTCGTAATTCATAAAGTAGAAGGTAATTAAGCGTATATCCGTATGCCCAAGGTATACAAGGGCCTGAACTTACAATGACGGACACATGCTTACTAAAATCATTCACATATGCTAAGTATAAACTGCTTCAGAACGGGTTTTTCACCTAGTGTAGCAGCTTACGTTTCGCAACTAGTATTTATCTGTTTTTTTTTTAATTATTTATCAGTATTATAATTAATCTACATTCTTTTGTATCTAGATGTCTAAAAATAATGTTATTTTATAATAATAATAATAAAAATTGTTATTTTTTTTATTCGGAAAACGATCAGATTAAATTGTTTTCAAATAATACCTAGATATAAAAGGAAAAAAACTGACAAAGTATCAATACCAACGTTCTATTGTTTGCTACAAAATAAGGCCATTTATGAATACTAACTTTTTTAGTTAAATTAATTTTAAGAAAATGTCATAACAATTTCTAAATCTCTTATAGCCGTACAAGTAACGCTTCCTCATTTGGGACTCCCTTCATTTTTCCAATAATCTCCCCCCGCCCCCACTCTGGTCCCATAAGGGTAGCTACTAGCTTTTGCCACCACCTCCCAGCGATTGAAGAGCAATTCCCAATATGTCCGCCAGGGACGCCACGCGCCCCATGGGCCTAGTTTACCACCCCTCACTGCTCACCCATCATATATACAGAGCTCACATCTCAATCCGATATTACAAAAAAATAGCGAAACTATGACAGGTACGAACCAATTCGATATCTTTTATACTTAGAATCACATGTATGTTATTTATATTATCCGCTAAAATAAATATTAATAGAATGGAGGACAGTTATGATATCACAATTTTTAAGTATATTAAATAAAATAAGTTTTACTCCTCACTACCCCAAAGGGGATATAGTGGGGAGTTATGAATTCGCAATTTTAAGGTTATTTTTTTTGTATATTATGATGCTGAGATTTATTCTTTAAAGTTTCATCACAAATGTATCTGTGTGTGTGCTGTGAGCTATGTACTATGTATGGCGTGTGTGTTACTTTTGAAGGACATCTAATCAGGGCGGCTACTCATGACATGTTCTTAATACGTTCTTAGCTTGCCTTAATCTTAAAAATGTAAGAATCATTACTCGATTATAATCCAATTTTAATCTTTCTCTACATTTAATCACGAAAATGTGTTAAAATCAACGTTTAGTATGAAATAGTCATTAACTGTTGTATAAATTAATATTATTATTCAATTAATTTAGCATCAAAGATTGCTAAAGTCTGAAGCTGATCTTAATTTTACTTTAATCAACTTCATGAGTAGTCCTGTGTAGTTTCTCGCAATTTTTTAGCTGTCAAATATTTCAATGTAACCCCAAGCTCAGGAAACTTAAAATTTGATATTTTTATTTTCCAATTGCTAAAAAGGCACACCACTTTCATAAAATGGCATTGAAGAATGATCAAGTTTCCATAATAAAATATTCATATCAAAAATTCTCCGCAATACTTTGTGAAGTGACTTGGTAGTGAGGAGTATATCGTTAGCCACAATCTACTAGTTTAAACAGGTATCATCTGGAGAGAGCATACTACGAGCTTCTTAATTAAATTTGGTATTGTCGAATTATGAAATTTTGAAATTTCTGTACAGTCAAACGCCCAAACTGTTAGTTTGATCGAATTCATTAACTTATAATCATTCGCTTAGTTGATAAATTTTCATAGACATCCGTTCATGTCTTCTCTATGATTTCATCTTTTAAAACTTTCAAAATATTGTCAAAATAAAATGTGAATGAAAAATCCTCATTTGTGCCGCAATAACTTTTAGTTCAATATATTTTTTTGGTCTTGACTCTTAACCTGTTCTTAGACATGTTTCGGTTCAATTCATCGTGTCCGTATCTCGCAGACATACGGCACACTAGAGTTGTACGTACGTGATAATCTCGCTACTGAATAAAGACGGTAAATTGAACAATTTAGTTCTTCTTCTCTTCATTCTTATTCCACTTCAACGATGCAGTTTAGGGTGCATGTGTCAAACGCATTGGGAGGGTTCGAAGGACGGCCTACTATCTTGGAACCCCTCTTACATTATTCTCTATACTTGGGGTTACCATTACCTACTACCGGAACATTTTTACACTTTCAATGCTCAAAATACATCAACAACGAAACGCAGCGTTTCAACTACCTATATTTGTATTTATTTTATTTAGATGTAAAAAATAAGTACAGTTTCTTACATCTAGTATAAACAAAAAATACATAGTATGACTTATATGAAAAAGCAACAAACAAGAAAATATTTTACACAAACTTAAAAACAAAGGAAGCACACAATATCTAAGTCGAATTTTTCCTTTATATTCAACACATAGGCAACGAAAAGCGGCAAAACTAGAATTGCTTTTATACGCTCTGGCAAATCATTATACAATTAAAAAAAGTTTTTTTTAAGAATGTATGTACCGTTGAAACAAGTACATATACATCCTCATACATTCCCTAAATGAAGCATAAATACTTGTGCTATAGGTGAACGAAATCGGTCATGGCAGGATTCGAACTCGCGACCACTGGATTACTAATCCAGCGCGCTAACCGCTCTGCCACCACCCATCTATATGTATAGTATACACAGTGAATGACAAACCACGCATATCATTATCGTTAGAATATTTCAAAAATACTCCTTTAGTATTTCCGTTCTCACAGTGTAAATAGGAAATTCAATTGAGCTTATACTGACACGTTGGACGCAGACCACCATCAAATTGTAAACGATTTCATGGAATTTCTTGACTACTCTTGATTCAACATCAGCGGCTGATGACAGATTCCTGTTAAGATCATGTGCAAGACATCCTATATATTCGATAGATCTTCTCAATCCGGCGTTTAGTCTTGAAAACACATTATTACTTCGGAGCTTATGTGCCATCGATGTTCGCATTCGCATAATCTAAGCATTTAAATATTTCTTCGAAACTGCCTAGAAACGGAATGTATGGTAACCCTATCTACATATACTCTACACTGGTAGAGGTACTTTCTACCACTACAGTGTAAAAGAAAAAAAGACATCTGAATGTAAATTATTTTCTATGTCGTTGAAAATTGCGACTTACAAGGGTGAGCTTTGTGTAACGAAATGCGTGTTTTTAAGTGCTTAGATGTACATTTATTATGTGCAGCACGGTATAAAAAAATTGCCTTTTTTTATTTATTTTTTATTTCATACAAAACCATTATTTTTATTTAATATTATGTTCTGAAAGAAAACGAGTGCTGTATTAAACGTATTTTTTTGGTTTTATGGTCTTTAAACCTATTTTTTTATTTAGAGGTAATAAAATAAGTATTTTTTAACATTTGTCTCTGATAATGTTTATTAGTCGGTTTCACTGTCATAAATTTCATAAATATTCAACTAGTTTTAGAGATTAGTATTATTGTGGTAGATTTTTGGTGTTTGTTGTATCAAACTAAATGTACCTAATAAAAAGAGGATATTAATTTTGCCATATACTTAGTATTTAAACCGTGTGTGTAAAATCAAGTTTATGGCATATACCCTTCAATAGGCAAATAGAGAAAGTATCTGAAATGCCAAACGATCGGTTAGTAGTTCTTGAATTCCAATGAATCAACAGTGAGTGATTACAAAATTTACTGCAACAAGTAACTATGTATAAAAAAAAAGATGTACACCCTTTTCAAAGTCTTCTTCACATATTAAATTTGTAATCAATTTTTCATTACCATAAATTATATCACTCAATTAATAAATGTACAATGGAGTTCTATCAAGAATTGTCGATCGACAAACTAAACTTAATTAATAAATGTTTCTTTTAATTTAATTCATAGTTAAATCATGTTTAGAAATGTCTATTATTATGATTTAACTAGTTTTAGATTGAAATCATGCAAAAATAGTAAAATATTATTGTTGCATCTAACAGAATAAAATTCATATTATGATATAAACGCTCAGCCGGAAACGCATAGTTTTGTTTACTTAGTATGAAATACATTATTACCGTTTAATTTTGTAAAAATATCAATTGAATCAAGTTGGAAACAGTTTCATCGGGGATACACAAATTCTGAAAGTTGCAGAGCTCTAACTGGTAGGCAAGTTAAATAATCAAGAATCACAAAAGAAGTTAAAAAAAGGGTGTCAAAATGATACATATTAATTATATTTGAGAGTTGAAGTGTCTCTACATGTATCTGAAAAACACGAGAATAATAAAACCATCTCAATAATTTTATTCCTTTGACTTTTTGAACGAGAAATAACTGTGATTTTGCAGCTCAATGCATTATCTACCAAGTCGTGCTCTTATCATTAGATATCGTCCCCATTTCTGATGAATGATATCGGAGGATTAAGACCCTAAGCCACCATCTTCCAAAATTCATTGCCCCCAAGATCAAGGGTGTATTGACATTACATGTCCAAGGAAGTGCCGGATAAGATGGTCATTGATCAAACAGGATTCACTTACGCGATAAATGAACATCGGATAGACTCAAGAACATTGCGTTTGACCCTCCGATAATATAAGAACCTTTGGTCTCATGAATTTGGGTATGAAACAATATGAAATCTTTATAATGAACAATAATTTTCTTATTGTCATTGTACCGATTAAATGCTTTTATTAAGACTTTTAAATGTAACAAATAAGTTAACCTACATTCAAACAACCAAGTATAATAAAGTTGAATACTCAAATATATTTAGATACTTACTTAGCCTCTTCTTGAGTTCAATATAGAACAAAGGCTTCCCGTTTGGACTTCCACTGGTCCCTATCCTGTACCATTCTGGACCTGCCACTTTTTTATGTCATCAAACCATCTGGTCTGGGGCCTTCCCACGCTTCTGCTTTCTGTTCTTGGCCTCCAGTCCATCACAATTTTTGTCCATCGGTCGTCCGACATCCGAGATATATGACTCGCCTACAACTCCACTTTAACTCCGCTATTCTTTTGGCCACATCCGCTACTCCTGTGTGTTCTTCCTAATCCATTCATTAGTTTTGTGGTCCCTTAGCGAGATATTCAACATTATTCTTTCCATCTTACTTAAATATATCTTTCTGAAACAATAAAATAGTAAATATGTTATGCTAACAATTGGATCATGCTGAAAATCAGTTTCAGGGGACTGTCCCCCTGAAATATAACTGGGCATGTTTTCTATACGTAAATTCATGTAAGTATGTGAAGAACTTTTGTCTTCATAAACTTTTATTCATTTATTTGAAAACACACAAAAATTACGGTTATTCAAAAATACAAAAAGCAAAATAACATTTCATGTTGTTCAGCAATGCTATTTTCACCACCCATTTGTTTCATTTTTTGTTTTGTAGATTTTGAGTTACATCAGTCTAATCAATATGTTTTTTGCACTTTTAATTTTGTTTACACTGACAGCGTTTACTATGTAGAATTCCATTTTTAAAATAAATTAAACACTTGTTTTTCTTTCTACATTTATTTTTACTCTCCAGAACGACCGTTTCGCCTGGTGAAGGCCTTTTCAACTGGTTGAAAAGACCAGTTGAAAAGGCCTTCACCAGGCGAAACGGTCGTTCTGGAGAGTAAAAATAAATGTAGAAAGAAAAACAAGTGTTTAATTTATTTTTAAATATGTTTTTTCTTGTTTATGACAAATACCAAAGGTGTCTCAGTAACTGAGTACGCTGTTTTGGCGTATGCATCGCGACAAGTGCTCAAAAGCTGTATGTAGCATAATATCTAAATCATTCTTTGGAGCCCATCGTGCCTCCAAAAAACTCCACCCTAAAAGTGCCTCATGCTAAAAGCGAAAATATAAATTTTCCACAAATATTTATTAAATCAATTATTATGAATATATAGTGATTCACGAGTAACATAAATGCATAGCACATGTAAATCAATAGATACTGTATGTTTTGTTAACTTGATAATTTAATAAAGCTATCCAGCATTTATTTAATTTCACGAAAGTATATCAAATATGTAGTTAGTAAATTTGCCCTTTGTAATTTGATTTAATGTAATTGAATTAAAATGATTTGTTATGCATGAGGGCATATTATAATGTAAGGATTCACAAATTGAAAATTGATTACTATATAAACGATCACAAGTAACCTTGTTAACATTTTATAACATTTAAACAAAATTTATTTAATTATTCATAAAATAATGTTTTTTTTTAATTTCATGATCCAGTTTAACACAGGATTTAGTTCTATACTTCGTTTTTTTTACATTCAAATCGAAAATCCATATTTTTCTACATTCAATTTTCTATGTTAATTTTTGTATAAACATTTTTTTTTATTTTTACTCCTCACTAACCCAAGGGGATATAGTGGGGAGTTATGATTTCGCAATTTTTAAGGCTATTTTTTTTATTGCAGATTATCAACTAGTATCATGCTGAGATTGTATTCTGAAAGTTTCATCACAATGTATCTGTGTGTGTGTGCTATGTGCTGCGTGCTATGTGCTATGTACGGCGTGTTTATTTTACTTTATCGATTATAGACTAAAGTACTCAATCAATTCTTTTCAAATTTTGCAAATATGTATATACTCAAATATAATATAATACTCGCTTAGACCCCATTAGATTTTGAACGATATATAAATAGTGCTTCTCAATTTTTTTAACTGTCAAATATTTCAAAGTGACCCCAAACTCAGGAAACTAAAAATTTGAAATTTTTATTTTCAAATTGGTAAAAAGGCACATCACTTTCATAAAATGGCATTTAAGTGTTATCAAGGTTTCATAATAAAATATTTAAATAAAAAATAATTTAACAAACTCATTTCATGAAAATGCTGAAAATTTTCCATACAAAATTTGAATACTTTATAGAATGACTTGTTAGTGAGGAGTTTAGCGTTGGCCACAACCCACTCGTTTTTTTTATGTAAACGATAACTCGAAATATCCTTTCTTATATTTTTTCTGACAATTAGTTTCGTGAAATCAAAGTGTTTTAATAATCCAACTGTCGATTCGTTCATGAGAATTCAATTCTCTGAATGAATCGACATTATTAAGCCAAGATGCGACAATATTAAGCCAACATTTTGTATGGCGTAGTGGACTTATTGCATGCTAATAACTAGAGGCCTCGCAGCATATATGTTCCCATACATGGATTACTCATAATTCGGAGTAGAACATTTTATGTGTGTGTGTGTGCGTGCGTGCGTGCGTGCGTGCGTACGTGTGTGCGTGCGTGCGTGTGTGCGTGCGTGTGTGTGTATGTGTCTGTGTGTGTGTGTGTCCTTATAACTTTTGATCCGCTCAATTTACAGAGCCCAAAATTTCAGAATATATTAAAGTATTAAAAAAAATTGAATTTTTGTTTCAGTCAGGGGTTATCAACTTTTGAATTTTTGGTGTATTTTTCCATATATCTCAGAAACCATAAAAGCTAGAATGCTGAAAATTGGTACAAACATAGACAAATATGAAATCTCAAATTAGTTTTTTCAAAAAAATTACAGGGTTTCTCAAACATTTTTTATTAAGAAAAACATTTTTTTTATTATAAATTTATGAAAAAAGCCGAAACACCCCAACTAGATAATTTAATTTTCTATAAAAAATATTAATATTGTATTAATTTATAATTTTTATAATTTTTTTTTAACAATTTTTATAAAAATTGAATTTAGTGACGACATCACTTCATACAATTTATATGGCAGTCGCCTATACACAATATATATGAAGACTTAATAGTTTGATACTTAAATCTCCAAACATACATACATACTATCATGCTGTTTTCATATTCCGGGTAAGAAAAAAGGACTGACCTCCATACTGTCCTATCTTGACATACATACCTGCATGTGTTGTAAAGAAAATCAAATATCTTAAAATATTAAATAAATGGCACAGTTGGTAAGAGGTTCGGTTTCTGTGCGAGCGTTCCTGGGTTCGATTCCCAGCAGAGGAGAAATTTATTTAAATTAATTTCTCACGCTAATATTGCTTCTCTGGGCTGGAAACACTGGTTAGTTGGAAGAAATCGCCATACGGCAATAAACTCGCCACTTGCGCAGGGTGCAAGGAAGTGTTCATTATTATTATTTATTTATTTAAATTGTATATATGGGTTTATAGTTTGGTACTTTTCTTTCAACTATACATACTATCGCTATCGACAGTTGGATCTCATGTGTTATATGCAACTAGTTTTAAAATAAATTGGTGAAAATCTAACTATGCCATCCTAAATTATTCTGTAAAACAACATAGAATTTTATCGAAACATATTAAATATTTAGCACATGGGTTTTATACCTATAACATACTTTATTATATATTTTTCTGAATCACTGATATTAGAAATGAGTATCTTACAGATAGATTATATTGATTAAAGTTGCTGGAAGACAATTGCAAAATATCGAGGGGCGTGTATTCCATATTTATTATCTACTTTGAATTATTCACTTAATTCAATAACAAGTAAACATTAATGTTATTTGACCTTCGTATGGTAGGTACCTACCTATATATGTATATATGTATGTACTTGGTGTAATGGTTTATTTCTTGTATCCCTATCCCATGAATCATGTTGTCTGCTTTGTGTAAGTAAAGTTCAAGAGCCGTAATCAAATCATCCCTTAAATTTAGAGGGTTTATTTTTTAATTTTCATCCCCTTCGCGGTGGTTATGATAATTGGAATCGCAATATTTATGGTGCATTGTGCTCATCCCATCCATCCCTACCCCCTGCCATGTCGCATATCTCTCTTTTCATTGTTTGCTTCTGTCGCTATATTTTATCTCGACAATTGCACAAATACCCCCGAGAACCAGGAACAGATAGGTGACTAAAATATGTTTTATATACCATATAATGCCATGCCGTTAACAGAGCAGAGAATTCAGCGCCAAACATTTCTGTCCATAGGTACTCATATTAATTGATTTCTCAATCTATGCATTATCATATCTCTTAAACGTGCGCTTGTTATTCAGGTATCATTATTTATTTGTTTCAAAATACCAATCACAAAATATATTGAAATGAGCATTTTCATATTTTTTTGTTTATTTTGCTAATGTATACTATTTTGGGCAATCTTCAAGCATCTACCTCATTCTGATAATACTCGTAGGCCCATATCAGAGAATCGTTCTCCAGCTTGAGACTGGTCTTGAGACCACGTTCTCAACCAAAATGGTATTAAATATGCAAAAGTCACTGAGCTTGGTCTCAAGACCGTTCTCGAAATGTATAGAAGCGCCGAGATCGCTTCGAGACAGCTACCCCCCTGTCTTGAGACCGTTCTCAAGAGAGAGAGAAGGAGACAGAGCTATATAATGTCCTCACTTTCTGGTAAATCTATTTTTTTATTAAGTTTAGTTTGTCGATTTAGTTTGTCGGTTTGTCTCAAGAGAGAGAGAAGGAGACAGAGCTATATAATGTCCTCACTTTCTGGTAAATCTATTTTTTTATTAAGTTTAGTTTGTCGATCGACAATTCTTGATAAAACTCCATTGTATGTAGATAACTATGTTAAAAATATACAAAAAATACTTGGTAAGAGTTCTGTTTTTTGACGATGTGCCTTGCACGAAACGCGTCGATAATCAAATAAATAAAATAGAACTATTACCATTATTACCAAGTATTTTTTATGTCCTTATTTGGTTTTATATGCTTTTACTCCTTCATCGTCTTTCATATTATATTTACTATTGAAATAAAAATGATCGAGTAACTTTAACGTATAATAAATTTTAATATTAAATTTTAATACTTATCGAATGTGGCAGTCTACCTAAATACCTAATTTATACGTTTTGATTCATGTTCGAGCACGTTAGCATAATTAGTATTGAACCAGATTACAATAACATATCTTTTTTTAATCCACATTAAAATAGTGATGAAGTTAGAACTCATTATATGATAGTGTTCTGTACCTTGCTGAGTTTAGGTATATGAAAACCATGACTCATTTCATTTTCGTAGAAATTATTGTTGACAGTAAATTGACGGTTCGTTGGATATTTGATACCAGAATTATTTAATATGAAAATAAAGCGAATATGCTTAGTAGGATTTGTGAATGAGAACCTCGAGGGGAAGAGAGAAATAGACTATTAAGAAAATAAACATTTTCAGTATTAATGATAATCGTAAATTGTATGGCTGGTGATTATTTTACGAATTTATCCCTTGAACATTATTATTAACACTAAAATTTTCATCTTCCGCCCATATTTTATCGAATAGGGGCAACTGCTAAACCACTGGAGCAATATTTTATTTAGATAAAAATAAATATCATTCATTCAAGAATTTTGTTAGCTCTCGTAAAATTCAAACATTATTAGGTACATTTATATGCTTCCATTTTTTTTTTTTAATTTGATAACTACATCTATCTCATTTTTGAAATTCGCATTGGCAACTAGAGGGAGAAATTGCTTTAGAACGTTGAAAATCTGCAATTGACGGGCAATATATCCAGAAATTTTTAATAATGAAATTTGCCATGAATCTGAAGTATCATCAATCATTTTAATGTTTTATTTTTTGTATATCTAATATTCACTGATTTCATCCCTTCATATTTATACCCTCTAGTCTAGGGATAGTATGTTAAATCACTAAAATTTTAATCACTACACTGAGAAAATTTCTTTTTTGATCTGATGGAAATCTCTTTATTAACTCTCCTCAGGTTCATGGTTTAATATTTAAATATATTACAAAGATTATGACTATTATTCATATTTTGTTTTTTTTTTGTGACTAAATCTGTATAATCTAATGTTTCTGATTAGTAACATCCTTTTTGAAAAAATCTCTCTTTTATGAAGCATTTTTTTATCTTTCTCTCAGCGTAAAATAATGATTAAATAATACGGAAATGGTTATCTCGAAGCACATTCCGTTGTGCTAAAAATATATATATATATAGTTTATATAATCCAATCTCGAATAACTTATTTATCTTAGAACCATATTCACTGATAATGTTAAAACATTAATTGCATGGTATAAACATATTATTAGCGAATATTTTTATAGTTACACATTCGCAAACATTAAATTTTTTACCCTGGCGGAAGTCAATATGTTGCTTATTCTCAAACAAAAAAAAATCACGATTAACATATGCAACAATCCAATAACTTGGATTGATAGGGAACTTATTAAGAAGGCATATTTAGTGAACGTTGCGTAAGCGCATAAAGTGATCACGTAAACTAGCCGATGACAGATCGTAAGCCCGGTAGGTCGTAGCCTTCTCTGATAATATTCCAACTTCGTTTCTATTAAAATGTTAAAAATTTGTTATAAAATATTATTAGCGGTTGGTGTAAATTTTGAGATTTGAAAAAGAAACATACTATTGGAAAAAGGGTTTTTTCTACTCATTCATAAAATAACAGAAATATCTAGATCAATCTTATTGAATTTAAATCCCAAAGAAAATATTAAGTAAAGTGAACGATAATTCAAAAATAATACACTACGATAATACACTACGGTTATTAAGTACATTCCAATCAATCTTTAGTGTTTCTAGAAATTGAATTGACCTCACATTCATATTTGTGTGCGATACATAATTTAAAAAACATGCTATTGAAATTTTAATTTAAATACCCGATAAAATGATAAACTTATTTGCTAGGTATGTCTAAAAAGATAGAAATGATCAGTGAAGTTGAGGGAAACTTCGCACACTTCAGAGGTCAAAAATGTTGTGAAGGGAACCACTTTCATCTTTTAACTAATTTCAACTTTGTTCAGGGTGAAGCTATGCGTATAATGTGGCGGTTATCGAACAGAGATTGTTCATAAAGTCTTTGAACAAAAATCAGATAATCAAGTAAAGTTTCTCGGGACAGATTTTATAAATCTTTAATGCGGTGGATGGGTTATATAGAAAGTGCTAAGAGTTTTATTTTTGTGCGATAGCTTATAGGATAAATATCTTAAAAGGATTTTTGCAAAGTATCGAATATTTTGTAAACTTGTTAGAAAACTTTTTCTTTCACTTCCTTGGTTTTAAGAAAATGTATAAAGTTTGAGAAGATCTATCAAAAATACATGTTAATCAGTGTTTATATTTTACAATAGGTCTAAGCAGGCCTACTTCATAAATCTATGACAAAATCGGATTGGTGGGTATTTTTTAATATTTACACAGCAGAGCTTCTCATGAAGTTGATTGATACTAAACTCAGACTGAAGAATTTTTTTAGATTTAAATGAATTAATTCATTGTATTTATTTAGGTACACAAAAATTAATGACAAACTCATAATTTACTTTGATCATTGATTGTGATCGAGTACTGATTTATACATTTTTAAGATTGAATTAAGATAACAAATCTTGTCATGAGTGGCTCCACAGACGTAAATAAAAGCTTACTTAGAACAGAATAAGAAAGACAAGACGAAGTTCCAGGCTATGATTTAACCGAAAAAAATAACTATTATTTATCACGATTCAGATACGAAATAAAATCTTGTATTATTATTATGTACTTTAATAATTTACAAAGATATAATCACCATGAAAATTATGTTTCCTTTCTTATAAAATATATTTATGTCGAAGTGCAAAATAAAACATCAAATTTTATGTTGTCTGTATAGAATATTTCAATTATAAAAGAGAATATAAAGAGAATGATATTATTAAGTTATGGGAATATGAATATTGCTTAGTAGGTCGGTAGAAGTGAACTGGTCCCACTCAGCAAAACCAAATTGCATTAGGCGAATTACTCGGGACTTGAGACCAGCAAAGCGAGTAGAAGCGAGCCATATTATTCTCAGTATTACCTTAAAGGCTTTGTCTAATTTATGACATTTCCTAATAGGTAGGAATTTACTTAGGCACTTGGGCGAGGACTAAATTAGGACGATGTCTGAATCTTAAACTAATCGCCATCAATTTATGATTCTATTGAGCAAATTAATGATTCTATGATTCAATATATGATTCTAATGAATTCAATTTCTGATTCTTCTGAAATAATTCAATTTATGATTCTATCAATGTCTGTCGACATTGAATATAATTAATATAATGATTGTTAAAATACATTTGGGTGATGAAGAAATCTTCCCTCTTCCTCTGGATTTTCAGCATAATGTGGACTATGCAGTTTAGCTTCGTTCAATAATTGCGTTCCTTAAAATTATTCATTGCTTTCTTTCAAGTCTTGAGACAACCAGCTTATAGCAGCATTTTTAAATTGTATTATTGTATTAGTTAGTTTTTTACTCCTCGGGCAACTAATAGACGCACCCAATAACAAGGTTAGGGTTTTCGATACGTTAACAGAGACAAGATTTCTTTCACCCTAAGTATTAATGGAGTACAGGTAGTTATTTATTTTAAGATGTAGGTTATTCCGAGCTTCAGCTATGTATATCACTCTGTTTAGGCGGCTTGTCAAAAGAAAAACTGTCATGGACTGTACTATCATTAACATAGCAATGGATGGGTGTGCATGAAAGCAAGTCATAAATGTGTAGGAGGAATAGGGTCGGAGATAGTATGGACCCTTGAGGGACTCCTGCATATGTATTATGGGGAGATAAAGAGCACCCGAACATTAATTAATTAAAACATTGAACTAAAACACAACATTTTTAACACTAATTAAACACAATATTAGAAGGATACGAACTGAAAATTATGTGGTATTTGAATGTCTCTATGGGATTTGAGAAGATATCGATATTATGCATAAGATGAAGTGAGTTGTGCGATCTGATTTACGTTATCAGAAGAGTTTTCAGGTTTCTCCTCGAAGAAATTGTTTTAGAAATCGGAGATTTTATTTTCTTATCATTAAGCCGATCAATTTAGATTGACTTTTTATATAAATCATATTTTATTTTATTTTTATTGGTCCATAGAGAGTTATACAGTCTTAACAATTTATAAAACAGACATTGTACATTATTTTATTAGTGGACCAGTGAAAACTCCATAATTAATATTGATACAAAAAATTACAAATAATGCATAATTGATTTACTAGTAGATAAAAAAACACTAAAATAAGACAGCTGATTAGATCCAAGTACTAGGAAAGATAGGAGGAGACAGCTGTCCTAAACACACACAGAGCTCGCAGAGATGTCGAGTGTATTAAAGAAAGCATTGTATACCGGCTAACACGGCACACAAAAGCAGTGTAGTTGTTATTACAATTAGGAATATAAAAAGTGCTAGGATATCTGGTTGTTCTTCTCGGACAGTGAAAGCATTTTTTTTAAATATATGATTAAAATAATAGGGTTAAAATAATGCAATGTTAATTTAACGTTATATTTGGATAGTCAATTACTCGGAGTTGATTATTATTTCTCAGTGAACCTGTTGAAAATTTATCCTTTGCAATTATGGAGGCAATTTGGAGCCTAATGCCAGCAGCGTTTCAAAAAACACAAAAATGGAAATTTTATGGTTGCTCCGGATTAATATACTCTGGGAAATGGAAAACTTCACCGCGTCGGCGTCATGACGGGAGAGAGGCTTTTAAGCAAATAGACTATGTTTATGTCTAGAATTAATTTGACGGTGTAAACGAGAAAAGACCATTTTTATTATTCACAAGAGCAAACGTGTGAATACGTTCAGCCAACTCCGCGTTAATTTTAATAAATAAGTATTTTTAATTACAAATTTCGTATTCTGTAGCATTGTTGGATTATGTTGTGGTCAAAGCTGCTTAGATGAATTTGTGATACGAGTAATTTTTTCTTTGAAAATTCAGAGATTTTATATTAAAAAATATCACGTTAAAAATATTTGAGATAATACATTACTTTTAGGTATAGTTGTGTATTAAATATGAATAGAATTTAAAAATAAAGCGTCGATAAAAATCAAAATATATTATCTATATTATAAATTTGAATGTTTGTATGTATCTATGTATGTATCTATGTATGTATCTATGTATGTATCTATGTATGTATGTATCTATGTATGTATCTATGTATGTGTTGAATGCGCTCCTAAACCGCTCATTCGATTGCGATGAAACTTTGGTGAACTGTCGAGAGTATACCAGGGATGGTTTCTGGATCAAAAAATTTTAACTTCTTCTTCTTCTTCATCGAGTTTTAGGTCATTTTACCTATGAAGGTGGACTATCCTGGGAACCGTTCATCCGATTGCAATTAAACTTTGGTGAATTGTCGAACGTATGCCCGGGATAATTTCTGAATTTAAAATATTTTCTTCTTCTTCTTCTTCATCGGGAATCAGGTCTTTTTACCTATGAAGGTGGACTATCCTGAGAACCGTTCATCCGATTGCAATGAAACATTGATGAATTGTCGAGTGTAAGATTGGGATAGTTTCTGGATTAAAAAATCTTCTTCTTCTTCTTCATCGGGTATTAGGTCATTTTACCTATGAAGGTGGACTATCCTGAGAACCGTTCATCCGATTGCAATGAAACTTGGTGAATTGTCGAGCATATGACCGGGATGGTTTCTGGATTAAAATTTTTTTCTTCTTCTTCTTCTTCTTCATCGGGTATAAGGTCATTTTACCTATGAAGGTAAAATGACCTTATACTCTGGGAGAAGAAGCTCCAACTGTCCTTCCATCTCTTCGCAGGTCTTCCAGGACAGTTTCTGGATTTAAACTTTTTCTTCTTCTTCTTCTTTATCGTGTATTTGGTCATTTCACCTATGAAGGTGGAGTTTCCTGGGAGAATAAGATGCAACTGTCCTACCATCCCTTCACAGGTCTTCCAGAACGGTTTCTGGATTCAAACTTTTTTCTTCTTCTTCTTCTTCTTTATCGTGTATTTGTTCATTTTACCTATGAAGTTGGAGAATCCTGGAAAAAGAAGGTCCAACTGTCCTTTCATCTCTTCGTAGGTCTTCCCAGTATTGTGTCGGGAATTAAATTTTTTCTTCACCTACTTAAAGGACGAGAGGTAATGAAGGGAAGGGAGGTACCGGCAGGCCTGACGGGATGGCAGTAACTGAAGGGACGGGAGTAACTGAAGGGACGGGAGTAACTGAAAGGACGGGAGTAACTGAAAGGACGGGAGTAACTGAAGGGACGGGAGTAACTGAAGGGACGGGAGTAACTGATGGGACGGGAGTAACTGAAGGTACGGGAGTAACTGAAGGGACGGGAGTAACTGAAGGGACGGGAGTAACTGAAGGGACGGGAGGAACACAAGGAACGGGAGTAACTGAAGGGACGGGAGTAACTGAAGGGACGGGAGTAACACAAGGGACGGGAGTAACTGAAGGGACGGGAGTAACATAAGGGAGGGAAATAACTGAAGGAACAGGAGTAACAGAAGGGACGGGAGTAACTGAAGGGACGGGAGTAACTGAAGGGACGGGAGTAACACAAGGGACGGGAGTAACTGAAGGGACGGGAGTAACTGAAGGGACGGGATTAACTGAAGGGACGGGAGTAACTGAAGGGACGGGAGTAACTGAAGGGACGGGAGTAACTGGAGGGACGGGAGTAACTGAAGGGACGGGAAGTACTGAAGAGTTTGAAGCGACGGGTGGTTATGGAGGACGATTTTTAATTATACTGGCAATACGAAGTTTGCCGGGGGTTCACTAGTCTATATTATAAATTTGAATGTTTGTATGTATCTATGTATCTATGTATGTATGTGTTGAATGCGCTCCTAAACCGCTCATCCGATTGCGATGAAACTTTGGTGAACTGTCGAGAGTATACCAGGGATGGTTTCTGGGTCAAAAAATTTTAACTTCTTCTTCTTCTTCATCGAGTTTTAGGTCATTTTACCTATGAAGGTGGACTATCCTGGGAACCGTTCATCCGATTGCAAATAAACTTTGGTGAATTGTCGAGCGTATGACCGGGATAGTTTCTGGATTAAAAAATTTTTCTTCTTCTTCTTCTTCATCGGGTATCAGGTCATTTTACCTATGAAGGTGGACTATCCTGGGAACCGTTCATTCAATTTCAATGAAACTTTGATGAATTGTCGAGTGTATGCCCGGGATGGTTTCTGGAAAAAAAAAATATTCTTCTTCTTCATCGGGTATCAGGTCATTTTACCGATGAAGGTGGACTATCCTTGGAACCGTTCAATCAATTTCAATGAAACTTTGATGAATTGTCGAGCGTATGACCGGGACCTACTGGAGGGACGGGAGGTAATGAAGGGACGGGAGGTAATGAAGGGACGGGAGGTAATGAAGGGACGGGAGGTAATGAAGGGACGGGAGGTAATGAAGGGACGGGAGTAACTGAAGGGACGGGAGTAACTGAAGGGACGGGAGTAACTGAAGGGACGGGAGTAACTGAAGGGACGGGAGTAACTGAAGGGACGGGAGTAACTGAAGGGACGGGAGTAACTGAAGGGACGGGAGTAACTGAAGGGACGGGAGTAACTGAAGGGACGGGAGTAACTGAAGGGACGGGAGTAACTGAAGGGACGGGAGTAACTGAAGGGACGGGAGTAACTGAAGGGACGGGAGTAACTGAATGGACGGGAGTAACTGAAGGGACGGGAGTAACTGAAGGGACGGGAGTAACTGAAGGGACGGGGGTAACTGAAGGGACGGGAGTAACTGAAGGGACGGGAGGTACTGAAGGGACGGAAGGTACTGAAGGGACGGGAGTAACTGAAGGGACGGGGGTAACTGAAGGGACGGGGGTAACTGAAGGGACGGGAGATACTGAAGGGACGGGAGTAACTGAAGGGACGGGAGTAACTGAAGGGACGGGAGTAACTGAAGGGACGGGAGTAACTGAAGGGACGGGAGTAACTGAAGGGACGGGAGTAAAAGAAGTGACAGGGGGTAACAGCAGGGACGGGGTAACTGAAGGGACGGGAGTAACTGAAGGGACGGGAGTAACTGAAGGGATGGGGGTAACTGAAGGGACGGGAGTAACTGAAGGGACGGGACTAACTGAAGGGACGGGAGTAACTGAAGGGACGGGAGTAACTGAAGGGACGGGAGTAACTGAAGGGACGGGAGTTACTGAAGGGACGGGGGTAACTGAAGGGACGGGAGTAACTGAAGGGACGGGAGTAACTGAAGGGACGGGAGTAACTGAAGGGACGGGAGTAACTGAAGGGACGGGAGGTACTGAAGGGACGGGAGTAACTGAAGAGACGGGAAGTACTGAAGGGATGGGAGGTATTGAAGAGTCTGAAGCGACGGGTGGTTATGGAGGACGATTTTTAATTATACAGGCAATACGAAGTTTGCCGGGTGTTCACTAGTCTATATTATAAATTTGAATGTTTGTATGTATCTATGTATGTGTTGAATGCGCTCCTAAACCGCTCATCCGATTGCGATGAAACTTTAGTGAACTGTCGAGATTATACCAGGGATGGTTTCTGGATCAAAAAATTTTTTCTTCTTCTTCTTCTTCGAGTATTAGGTCATTTTACCTATGAAGATGGACTATCCTGGGAACCATTCATCCGATTGCAATGAAACTTTGGTGAATTATCGAACGTATGCCCGGGATGATTTCTGGATTTAAAAAAAAAATATTTTTCTTCTTCTTCTTCTTGATCGGGTATCAGGTCATTTTACCTATGAAGGTGGACTATCCTGAGAACCGTTCATCCGATTGCAATGAAACTTTGGTGATTTGTCGAGCGTATGACCGGGATAGTTTCTGGATTAAAAAATTTTCTTCTTCTTCTTCATCGGGTATCAGGTCATTTTACCTATGAAGGTGGACTATCCTGGGAACCGTTCATTCAATTTCAATGAAACTTTGATGAATTGTCGAGTATATGCCCGGGATGGTTTCTGGATTACAAAAATTCTTCTTTTTCTTCGGGTATCAGGTCATTTTACCGATGAAGGTGGACTATCCTGAGAACCGTTCATCCGATCGCAATGAAACTTTGGTGAATTGTAGAGCGTATGACCGGGACCTACTGAAGGGACGGGAGTAACTGAAGGAACGGGAGTAACTGAACGGACGGGAGTAACTGAAGGGACGGAAGTAACTGAAGGGACGGGAGTAACTGAAGGGACGGGAGTAACTGAAGGGACGGGAGTAACTGAAGGGACGGGAGTAACTGAAGGGACGGGAGGTACTGAAGGGACGGGAGTAACTGAAGAGACGGGAAGTACTGAAGGGATGGGAGGTATTGAAGAGTCTGAAGCGACGGGTGGTTATGGAGGACGATTTTTAATTATACAGGCAATACGAAGTTTGCCGGGGGTTCACTAGTTATGTATAAAACAATTACTTATTGCGACTTCGTTAGTGTGTTAATTAATTTTTTTTTAAATGATTACCTAATATCTGTGTGATAATTTTTCATCATTTTATTTAGTTGCCAGCTGTAGAGTTAATGAAAATTTCACAAATATTTTCAAATTGGATAATGTGAATTCCGTACAATTCAAACCCACGACGAATGAAGTCTATATTAAACAACGATTGCAAAAGTTTTTTACATGAAGAATGAATAATTCTTAGATGGAGGATTTATTTGGATGTTTAGAAACTGGATTCGTCTCGAACATTCGGAAACCGGAAGACATGAAAGTTTTTGGATGGTTGGAAAGAATTAAAGTATTCAGTTGTCGTTAAGTATGAAATAAACATTATTATTTTATTGATTACATAATATGGATATATAAATATAATATAATAAATATATATAAAACTAAAAAAAGATTTCCCGTACCGGGAATCGAACCCGAGCCTCCTGGGTGAAAGCCAGGTATCCTAGCCACTAGACCATACGGGACTGCAATGTATGTGCGAATTTTAGCTTCTAAATTGCATTTATGAATAAATTTACTCTTATCGACATAATAATAATTATAGTCGATAACAGCCAATGATTCATTATTAGACGTAAATGAGTAATTAAGTATTTCAATCAGTGCATATCACTGATTTCAATACATAATTTGTGTTCTTAGAATACAGTCGTTATCCGAAATATACTTGCTTTAATTTATTTATTTATTTATTTATATAATTTATGTACATGTGTACAAAGGCAGGTTTATTGCCATAAGGCAATTTCTTCCAACCAACCCGAGCAACGTGAAGTCTCTATGTTAAATTGGTACAATACTAATTTATTGAGAAATAAATTGATTAAAAATAACATAAAAGAGTAAGAAATATAAAAAAATACAAAGAGAAAAAAAAATGAAAAGAGAGTTTAAACAAAAAAAATAATAAAAATAACACTAATCATAGCAATGAGGAAAATCAGGAAAAGGAGGTTACGGAAGGATATAGAAGGAATTCAGGAACTATTTGACAAATAAAGTTTTTTTAATTTACCTTTAAATATTTGAATGGATTGAGATGACGTTACTTCATCACTTAGGCCATTCCATAGTCTAGCTGATTGTACTTGAAAAGAGGAGCTGAAAACTTCTGTATTGTGAATGGGGATAGCTAGTGTAGTACGTTCAGCAGATCGAAGGGATAGGCCGTGACTTGACAAGAAAACGACGTTATTTTTTAAATATTGTGGTGAATAGGGATCATAAATAGTCTTATAAAGTAATGACAGAATGTGAATGTTACGACGATCTCGTATCTTTGGCCAACGAAGTATATTTCTACAAGTCGAAACATGATCATATTTTTTAAGATTGTAAATGAACCGTATACAGACATTCTGTAATCGTTTCAATTTATTTAATAATTCTTCATTGGCATCCAGATAACACACATCACCGTAATCAAGCAATGGAAGAAGTAAGGATTGTGCTTTTAAGTGAATATTGAATTTAATTCAGTTTTGTAATTTAATTCAATACTAAATTAATGTACATTATTTTTATATTTAATTTAATAATCAATTAATGTAGATTAATATTGCGATTTATTCAATTGTCAATTAAAGAACAATATTTTGTAATTTATTTAAAAAATCAATCAATGCACATTAATTTTATTCAATTATCAATTAATGTACATTATTTTTTTAATTTAATTTAATAATAAATTAATGTTGATTCATTTTTCAATTTAATTTAATCAAATATAAGTAATAAATTATCATTTATAAACTCGGCAGATCATAAAATCTTCTTCTTCTTATATTAGATCATAGATCTGTTTTTCGAGAAAGCTATTCCTGTGAAACTGAGGTCCAGCTATCCTTCCATCTCTTCAGTGGTCATAAAATCCAAAAAAAGAGAAAAATATAAAAGAATTGGCAGTCAAAAAAAATATTTGAAAATAGAACTTGTTAATTATAGGAGCTCCGTGATTGAAACGAATATTCTTGAAAAACAATATATAAGTAATGTAAGTAGGTACTTACATATTTTGTTAGGTTTATAGATATTTACATATAATCAACTTGTAATATCAAGTTGTATTATAAAAATAGTGTAAATTTATATTATT
The DNA here is from genome assembly GCA_963576475.1 of Molanna angustata. NCBI lineage: Eukaryota > Metazoa > Arthropoda > Insecta > Trichoptera > Molannidae > Molanna > Molanna angustata. Next base: position 20,626,335 of record OY754967.1, on the reverse strand, counting down.
ATTTAAGAAGACATTGCAAAATGTAGGTACAATACTCTTAAAGACAGGATAATAATAGAAGAGCGTGTATCAGATGATGCATGGACGTGAATGAAGGATGTCATTATTGATGATTATAATTATAAGAAATGAAAATAAGTTGTTGATGTCAAATTAAGGTGTTGGTGTTGAAGTTGATTAAAAAAAACAGTTGAATTCGTCAAAATTTTTAATAAGACAATGTAACCCTCATTCTGAATATTGCATAACATTAATGGCAGTTATAAATATTCATTAAATATTAAATTTCATAATGTAACACTGTACAAAATACATACAGAGGCGCATCGTGAACTGATAAAAAAAAATAATGATCGTAACGTAAGTAGGTATAAAGGTTTTTAGTTGCATGTAACACATGAGATCCAACTGCCGATTTCTATGTATAGATGAAGAAGCTATTAACCTTAAATCCGAATTATTGTGTTTTTATACAAATCGTAATATATGTTTTTCAGTGCCTAGTGTTGAGTTCAGTCCCTTTTTCTTATCCCGAATAGTTTAACGGCTTCATGGTACGTAGGTATGTATGAAGATCAAGTGGGTACCTTGAGTCCCCGTAGATATTGCGTATTCTACCATACAAATTGTATAAAACGATGTCGTCACTAAATTCAATTTTTACAAAAATTATTGATATAAACTGCTATAATTCGTATATTTTTTATAGAAAATCAAATTATCTAGTTAACGTGTTTCGGTGTTTTTCGATATTTTTAATAACTTTGGAAACAAAGGCAACATAAATTTGTCATTAAAAAATGTTTTTCTTACTAAAAACAGTTTGAAAAGCTCTGGTACTTTTTCATAAAAAATGATTTGGATGTTGTGTTTGTGTATATTTAAACAAATTTTCAGCATTTTATCATTTACAGATTTTGAGATATGTGGAGATGGAAAACAAAATTGAAATATTAATAACCTCTGACTGGAGCAAATATTCAAAATTCTGATTTATATTAGATAGCCTAAATTTTTCTGAAATTTTGGGCTCTGTGCATCAAGCGGATCAAAAGTTATTAGACACACACACATATAGACCCACTAAATTTTTATTCCGGATTCTGAGTTCATCGATGAATAACATAACATATATACTGCGAAGCCTCTAAATTGGTGTGTTTTGAATTCAAAGTTGAAAAACCATGCAAAATATAGACTACCCATACCTATGGGACTAAGGTGATACTACCCCGTATTCAATAACTATTGGAACTAAATTAGGAACGTAAATAACGGTCTTATTTTAGCGTTATAAAATATAAACTTGGACTAAATGGAACAGGAACGTATCTATTTTGGCCGGAACGTTCTTAAAAAGTTACTGAATCAGACGTATTCATTATGAAAATTCATCGTTTTCATAATTATTTAAAATATGTCCAATTCAGTAAATTTTTAAGAACGTTCCGGCCAATATATGTACGTTCCTATTCCATTAAGTCCAAGTTGATATTTTATAACGCTGAAATAAGACCGTAAATCTGAAATCTACAATTTTAGTATGTTCCTATTTTAGTTACAATAGTGACTGAATACGGGGTACTGTCGATTCATTAAGAGAAATAAATTTTAATGAACAAATCGACAGTTGGACAAGGCAACTTTTTTAGTTGAGCGTTACCTTTACATTTATTTTATTTATTTAATATTAAAATTGATGACACTACATTGTACATTACTATTAATACTATACATACATAGTGTATGTGTTTTTGTTTAATTGTTACGTGTGTAATTGTAATGATCACCTCATTAGGAATTCATTGTTTATATTTGTGATTAAAATACTTGCTAACCTACTTCATATTATGTGTTAACAACAACGTATTATCTTATGAAACATATTTACATACCAATAATTAAAAGTATTGATGAAACATTATGATTCGTAGTAAATATGAACTTGCGATATGATACTTATAAATCCTATAAGTACATAATATATTATGTAGTTTGTTGTGTATTCGCGTTTTACAACATCCCATATGGTCTAGTGGCTAGGATACCTGGCTTTCACCCAGGAGGCTCGGGTTCGATTCCCGGTATGGGAATATTTTTTCCTACTGAATTTTGGAACAATATATATTTATTTGATATTTTAAATATTCACGAGCATGCAGTGATTTTTTGATATTCAAAATTTATTTTTGTGTATTTTTTTATAAATTCAACTACTACCTAATATGTTCGGAATAAAAAAGAAATAATGGTAAATAATTACTTTTATGTTTATTTATTTCTCATTTTTAATGTAAGTATACGATACGATAAATGAAGTTTCTTCCAACCAACCAAAGATTCGAATTCAAAACACTTTTTTTCTAAGTTATAATATGATAGATTGTGTTTTTTTTAATAATGGAGTCCAAGGAAGGGAAAAGTTTTTGAAATTAATAGACATATTGAACTGTAAGTAAAGAAATTTTAAAGTCAGTTCATATTTATAATAAATAGGGATTTTATATAACATCTCCTTCACTGATATAACAATGGATGAACCTCAAGCAAGATTAATAGCTAATTAACAATATGGTTACGCCCATTAAAAGTTAGCTCCAAGTTTCCGTCGCTAAATTTCCTATTCATTTCCGTAAAACCTAAATTAAGTCCGTATCGTACATAAAATATATTCTTTTTACCTTATTTGTGGTGTAAGTTATTTTTTTTTAAATGCGTTTTAATATCTTCTTTAGTAAATGACTACTGCATGCATAATTTTTATATGATTTCAAATTAATTGAATCGACCAGAAAATTCATTATTAAATAAACATACAATATCATGTAAAATTTAATAAATAAATTAATTATAAAATGGATTTCCACTCTGTTAACACAAAAACTCTATAATTATATAAAAAATGTATATATTACCTCATCTAGGATTTATTCTAACAAAAATCTAATTCTGGCAATATTATTTGCACAATATTACAGTGAATCATATATTATCATAAAAATACCTTATTTCATTTATATGGCAATTTATATAAAATAATAAATAATAATATAGTAAAAATATTGTTTTTATATGCATATGCGTACAATTTATAAATATTCGTAGATATATAACAATTTATGAAACATGAAAGGTGTCAGTTGAAGGGTTTTCATCAACGAAATTGTCTTTCAATGGAAGGCGTGATTTCTAATTGTCTTCTGTAGTAAATATAAAAAAATCACGCTTTTTACTCTAACGCTTCATAATAATATAACTGATGCGTTAAAATAGAATTATCTACAATTTTCCACCCTTGTATGATGTTATCTTCGAATGCCGCCACAATCGTTGCTACTTGCTATGGTATCCTTTTATAGAAAAACAAACAGACTTTATACTATGACTAAGTGTAAGCATAAATTTTGTATTGGCCACTATGCAAAATGACGTAAGTCTAGAATCGCAGACAATTACACACTATAATAGTAAGAAAAACTAAAAAAGCTATATTTGTCAAATAGTTCATGAATATTCCCCATGCATTGATATTTTTAAGGCACTAAATACAATTGTACCGAATTTTGGAGTATTTACGTTGCTCGGAATGGTTGGAAGAGATTGCCTTATATACCCGCTTTTGTGCTCTTGGTTTTTTCACATAAAATATATAAACAAATATATTGTTTTATAAACCTGCTTTTGTGCACTTGCTCTTCTCACATATGTAAAATATATAAACAATAGATATTTCTTATATAATATCCAAGTTGATTTATGTAAGTAAACTATATTTATGTTAAATTAATCCATGAAGTCTACATTATTTTATAGTAACACTTATATTTTTTAGTTGAACTTAGGGATATTTTCTTCTCGTATTATGCACTAAAAATAAATAGTGTCATTACTCCATGTTCCTTAATACTTTCTAGTCCATATACAAGAATAAGGATTTAAGGGTTCATTATGTTAGGTAAAGATCCAATTCAGACGCATCCCCGCTGGGATTATGGAGGGTGCATTTCCTTGGCATATTCCCTTGCGGTTTTCCATTAATCCACCCCACGCTGTAATCAGGCCGAAATTACTAATATATTGTCTTGGGGGGGAGTTAAATTACCGCCCTTAATATGACCAAAGCTGTTTGTTATGTTAATAATATTTGAAGTCATCGATCAACCATGTAATAATAATTATCGGGGAGACAACACAACTATGGCAAATTTTCAGCTTTGATCAGGATCCACCGAACCCTTTTGTGTCCAATGGTAGATGATGCGTGCCTTTCTGTGAACTTATTACATATTATGTTAAAGGAACATCCCCTGATAAACACCGAATTTCGTACAGATTAATGAACAACATAAAAAATCCATCATATGTACTAATAATATAACGGAGGTATAAATACACACCGATTCTAATCGTGAATATAAGTATTTCAGACCAAGAGGTTTTATGCGATATATATTTTTTAACTGTATCTTCATGGGTTTGGTGTTTTTAATTAAGGCAGGAAAACAAATATATTGTGAAATTCTAGATATGTAGGTATGCATAATTGCTGTCTTATGTTATATATATAAAAATTCAAAAATATTAAGACGATGTACTTCTTGTCATTACGATATCAATTTTGTTCATTTAACATATAAAGAAATGTATAGAACTCCGTTTTGTAAATCAAACCATATGAAAAAATATATGACATATTAATGCAGAAGACCTAATGATGGTTAATAACAATGCCGTTGCGGTTGCTGTATTCTGGAGTGGGATGGCCTAGTTGTGAAGTACTCGGACTCGTAAAGTAAGTAAGTATTGTTTCATAATTTGAAGATGTTTACTTATAACTAGTTGCATGTCTGTCGATAGCGATAGTATGTATAGTTGAAGAATAAAAATCATAATATAAATCCATTAATCCAAATTATTGAAAATTTTCACACATGTTGGTATGTATGCCGACCGCCGTGGCACTGTTGGTAAGCCGTTCGGTTTCTGTGCGGGCGTCCTGGGTTCGATTCCCAGTAGAGGAGAAATATATTCAAATTCATTTCTCACGCAAATATTGCTTCTCTGGGCTGGAAACACTGGTTAGTTGGAAGAAATTGCCATACGGCAATAAACTCGCCACTTGCGCATGGTGCAAGGAAGTGTTTATTATTATTATTATTATTATGTCAAGATAGGACAGTATGGAGGTCAGTCCTCTTTTCCTACCCGGAATATGAAAACAGCATGATGGTTCTGTATGTATATTTGGAGATTAAGTACCTATCAAACTATTAAGTCTTCTTACATATTGTGTATAGGCGACTGCCATACAAATTGTATGAAGCAATGTCGTCACTAAGTTCAATTTTTATAAAAATTCTTAAAAAAAATTTGAGATGTGATAATACAATACTTAAATATTTTATAGAAAATTAAATTATCTAGTTGGGGTGTTTCGGATTTACAGTTCAAAAAATTGAACAGTTAAACTCATAAATTTATCATAAAAAAAATATTTTTCTTAAGAGGGATACTGTTCCTAAGATTTTTGTTTGGTGGGCGGTTCTATAAATAAAGGGGGATGTGGCCTATGTCAGCAGTGTGTGAGTGGCGTCCCACATACACTACGTACCTATAAGTGCACGCAATATACAGAAACTGCCAGTGCCGTCCGGTAAAATATTGCTTTTGTAACTACACTGTGGGGGTAGGTACAGCAGGTATTTCAACTGTCGATTTGTCGATGTGTTTGTATAATTGATAAATATGTATAACTACTTGCATGTAACACATGACATCCAACTGTCGATGGCAATAGTATGTATAGTTGAAAAATATGTATAACTAGTTGCATGTAATACATAGATCGAACTGTTGATGGCAATAGTATGTATAATTGAAATATATGTATAACTAGTTGCATGTAACACATGAGATAAAACTGTTGATGGCAATTATACAATATTTTGATATATGTATTTGTATAATTCTTATATTTTTCAATTATACAATTGTATAATTGAAAAATATGGATAACCAGTTGCATGTAACACATGATATCGAACTGTCGATGGCAATAGTACATATGCATAATTAAAAAATATTTATAACCAGTTGCATGTAACACATGATATCGAACTGTCGATGGCAATAGTATGCATAATTGAAAAATGTCAAAAAAATATCTTATAATAAATATTAATTTATGTTTAAGTGTGTATAGTTTGGTACCTATTCTTCAATATTATATATGAAAATATCGATATATCCCCACATAATATTATTTATTTTCCTATTTATTTTAAACATTTTTCACACATTACGTAATAAGTACACAACAGCGAGCCTATTGTCATATGGCAATATCTTCCAACCAACCACATCCATTTTGTGAAGTAAATTGTGTCTATGAAACGTACCAATTTATGTGAATAAAATACTTATTTATAATTCAATGTATATTTGTAGAATCATATAAAATAAAAAAAAAACAATAAAAAGACGAAGGGGAGAAAAGAGGATAAGGATATGATAAGGAGATCATCTTCTTGCTGTATTCCTTAGAATACATAAACATGTAAATAAAATAAAATTGAGGTCACCCTTTTCAACGTTAACTTCACATATTAAACTTTTAATAATTTTTTCACTTTCATGGTTTATTTTAATTTAATTGACAGTAAAATCTTTTATAAAAATGTACATTATTTATGACTAGTTTTTTAAACCCAGCGTTTTAAAATTTAATAGGATTTTTTTGACAAAATACAAAACACATAATTTTGAAAACATTACTATGTATTGAAGTATCCACACAACAGAAACACATTTCTAAAAAATCATATCACCATATCAAAAACATAACGAAAAAAAGAAAATAAAGGGTTAATTTTTACATCAAAATAGTTTACATAAACAGTAATTTGTTCATTTATGGAGGAAATATATAAAATTCAATACTACACAAGATGACAATATTATTTTTTTAACAAAATTCCTACATAATACAGTATACTTAAAACTTCTCCTTACTCCTAAATTATTACACATAAGTACACACAAATAAATATAACATACAATGGAAACTTATTTAAAAATAATTTTAAACTTTTCAGGCTACATAAATATAATCCCATCCCATATACAGACAGACAGAAAATTAAAAATAAGTAGTTATGTATTTGATTTAAAAGCTCACTTCACACGGGAAAAACAATATGTTTAGTTAAATAATGTCATTGAAAAGAAGGACTATCATTTTAAATGAATTAATACCTAACATAAATAAATAAACTTATTTGGCAGCACGACCTAAACAAAACTGCAACATTGAACAATATTGATGGAACAAGCGTTATCCTGAGTAACAATGAAGTGATTTCAGCCACAAAAAACATAAAATCCCCTGGAATAGATGAAATTCCAAATGAACTTATAAAATATGGAGGTATTCAGATAGCAATGGAACTGAATTAATTGTTCAACCAAATATTGTAACAATCCGAAATACCAAACGAATGGAGACTGCGATTCCTATATTTAACCAAGACAAGCCCGGAAAATTATGGGTTATTTTGTCTTGAAGGATTGTTTACTTTATTACCCTTTTCCCGTTTCGCTTGGATTGCCCGTTCTATATATGGAGGGTCTCTTATTGGCATATTTCTAGGATGGCGTGGATCTACTAATTCGGGAAGAATACAATCATTATAAAATGATACAAGCTTATGTTGCATTTTATCTAGCCAGAATCTATCGTCGCGTGTGAAAATTTCAATTTTCAGAGGTGCACTCTCCCCCGACCAAACAGCGAAAATACATTTTGATTTATTTGTTACGTGCAACTGCCCTTGTATTTGCATATACCAATCACTGTTTTGATTTATTTGAATGTTTCCGTGCTTATCGTACTTCCAAATTTGTATCTTTTTTTGCCTAATTGATTCCTCTAATCCAATTTTGTAAGCAGTTATAGGGCATTTTACTTCCACAATCGAATGGACCATGCCTAGAAACTATCTGAATTTGATTAAAGAACCATTTTAAATTGACCACACGTCTTCCAGATATTTCTGTATTTGTATCCATATCCTACAAAAATAAAAAATAAATAAGTTATGAATGCATTCATAAAACATAACATCAGTACATCGTTTTATAAAAATGTGAATACTTACATATTCTTCTTGATTCTTTCTCAAATAATTTGAATAAGTTCTTTTCTTTCCTTGTTTAGATGTTTGAATCCTGTGGACAACATTTTTTTAAATAAAAAAATAAGTAAAAATTCACACAACATTTACACATTTTAAAATTTACATAAATAATATCTTATAAAGCGTCTTAAAAATATAATTTTAAAAGTGAGACGCGCGAAATAGAGAAAAAAATATTACATAGGTTTTGACACTGGGAAATCGTCGGCCAGAGTTGCCCACAGTCCAATTTTCTCTGTAGGAATTGCTTCTTCTGTATTATAATACACAGCAGCATTAGAAGTAGAAGCAGATGCATAATTTTGTTCATCAACAACATTGTTTGACCTTAAATGAGTATTAAATATGATAATCTTTAATTTACTAGCATTTTTCATAACACATCCAGATTTATACATTTTTAAATTTACATAAATAACATCTTATAAAGCATTTTTAAAAAATCTATTAATATGAATAAGTAAGAATCGCGAAGACAAGAAAAAACATTACCTGGGTTTTGACACTGGAAGATCGTCGGCCAGAGTTGCCCACAGTCCAATTTCCTCTGTAGGAATTGCTTCTTCTGTATTATAATACACAGCAGCATTAGAAGTAGAAGCAGATGCATAATTTTGTTCATCGACAACATTGTTTGACCTTAAATGAGTATTAAATATGATAATCTTTAATTCACTAGCATTTTTCATAACACATCCAAATTTATACATTTTTAAATTAACATAAATAACATCTTATAAAGCATTTTTAAAAAATCTATTAATATGAATAAGTAAGAATCGCGAAGACAAGAAAAAACATTACCTGGGTTTTGACACTGGAAGATCGTCGGCCAGAGTTGCCCACAGTCCAGTTTCCTCTGTCGGAATTACTTCTTCTCTATTATAATATACAGCAGCATTTGATGTTGATGTAGATGCAGATGCATAATTTTGTTCATCAACAACATTGTTTGACCTTAAATGAGTATTAAATATGATAATCTTTAATTCACTAGCATTTTTCATAACACATCCAGATTTATACATTTTTAAATTAACATAAATAACATCTTATAAAGCATTTTTAAAAAAACTAATAATATGAATAAGTAAGAATCGCGAAGACAAGAACAAATATTACCAGGGTTTTGACACTTGAAGATCGTCGGCCAGAGCTGCCCACAGTCCAGTTTCCTCTGTCGGAATTACTTCTTCTCTATTATAATATACAGCAGCATTAGACGTTGACGTAGATCCAGATGCATAATTTTGTTCATCAACAACATTATTTGACCTTAAATGAGTTATTAAATATGATAATCTTTACGGTGCCACTATTGTTACGACCGGAATTGGCGGGAAAAGCGTTTTCCCGCCAAAAAGTGTCTATTTCCACGACAAATTTTCTGACGTCGTCTATGTTTTAAGGTCATTTATAACCATAGAAAGCGCAGATAAATCAAAATACAAAAATATTTACCTTTGTCATTATTTCAATGGTCATAAATGCATCATGGAAACCAACTTGAAGAAAAAATAAATAATATTGGCATCTTTTTACATTTACTTCATCATTTTAAATAATTTTTTCATCGAGATCTACAATTATAACAAAGTATAAACAAAGGTAAATATTTTTATAACTTGATTTATCTGCGTTTTCTGTGGTTATTTTTGGTTTTCGTCTATGGTTGAGTCGTGTAAATAGTCGTAGCCTAGTCTTTAATTTACTAGCATTTTTCATAACACATCCAGATTTATACATTTTTAAATTTACATAAATAACATCTTTTAAAGCATCTTCAAAAATATCCAATTTTATTAGTAAGTAAATAAAGCATTTTAAAAAATAAGTTAGAATCGCGAAGACGAGAAATAACATTACCTGGGTTTTGACACTGATGATGTAGATACATAATTTTGTTCGTCAACAATATTATTTAATCGAATATTTTTATTATTGCATATGCGCAAACATTGGATTTTTTCCCTGTCGGGAGTCAAAGATATTTTTTAACAGATTTTTAATTATCTCAATAGAGACGAAGTTGGAATATTTATTGTAGGAGAACCGGGAAATCAAGACACCTACAGGGCTTACGACCTGTCATCGGCTGGTTTCACGTAAACCAGCCGATCACGTAAACCAGCCGATGACAGGTCGTAAGCCCTGTAGGTGCCTTGATTTCCCGGTTCTCCTACAATAAATATTCCAACTTCGTCTCTATTGAGATAATTAAAAATCTGTTAAAAAATATTATTTAACCAAAAATACGTTATTAAATATGAAAATCTATAATTTTCTTGACTTGATCGAACAAAGGAAGTTTTCCTAACACATCCTCATTCATCATATACAGATTTTTTGTAATCCTTCGATCCTACATATTCACCGTGTATGACCATACTTACCTTAGTTAATTATTTAATACGTTAATCAATACTCACAAAATCCTTTTGCGGGATGTCCTTGTCATACAATTCTTCTTCTTGCGAGAAATTCTTCCCAAGTATTTTATTTGTCTTCCCATTTTTTATCTAAATCATAGAATGAAATAGGTTTATTTATTACTTCTCGGGCAAATAACATAATATAGGTTCTATGTCAAATATTATTTTAACACACAACCAATAAAAAGTTGTCATATTTTAAAGACTTACGGCATTAATCGTCTCCTATAGATCCAGCCTGAAAATACAATGAAATACCGTGTCTTCATAATTAAAAACAAATGTGTGATATAATTTGAAGGCACATAACATTTGTTGCCATCGACAGTTGTGTGTCATGTGTTAGATGCAACTAGTTATAAATATTTTTCAATTATACATACTATCGCCATCGACAATTGGATCTCATGTGCTACATGCAACTAGATATACATATTTTTCAATTATACATTTTATTGCCATTGAAATTTGGATCTCATGTGTTACATGCAACTAGTTATACCTATATATTTTTCAATTATATATACTATTGCCATCGACAGTTCGATATCATGTGTTACATGCAACTAGTTTCACATATTTTTCAATGAAACATACTATTTATTTTATTTATTTATTTATTTATCACACCATATTTATAATGATAACAATACATAAGTAGATTAATGGTGCCCAACTAGGAAATCCTGTTCTAGGGCTAGCAGTTAACAATTTATATTGACAATTATATGCAATTATGAACCAGGTGATTTTTCCCGTTCCACGCTTAATATGTATACAATATCAACTTTCTGCAATCACAATCATTATCACAACAAACATATAGGCTCACACAAAACAGATCAACCAGATCCTAATGTCAGCCATAATACCTGTCATAAATCCAATCTTTGACTTTTGCCATCGACAGTTGGATGTCATGTGTTACATGCAACTAGTTTGACATATTGTTCAATGATACATACAATTGCCATCGACAGTTGGATATCATGTGTTGCATGCAACTAGTTATACATATTTTTCAATGATACATACTATTGCCATCGATAGTTGGATATCATGTGTTACATGGAACTCATTTTACATATTTTTCAATGATACATACTATTGACATCGACAATTGGATATCATGTGTTACATGGAACAAGTTTAACATATTTTTCAATTACATATACTATTACCATCAACAGTTGGATATCATGTGTTACATGCAACTAGTTTTACATATTATTCAATGATACATACAATTGCCATCGACAGTTGGATATCATGTGCTACATGCAACAAGTTTTATATATTTTTCAATTACACATACTATAGCCATCGACAGTTGGATATCATGTGTTACATGGAACTAATTTTACATATTTTTCAATGATACATACTTTTGCCATCTACAGTTGGATATCATGTGTTACATGCAACTAGTTTTACATAATTTTCAATTACATATACTATTACCATCAACAGTTGGATCTCATGTGTTACATGGAACTACTTTTACATATTTTTCAATGATATATACTATTGCCATCGACAGTAGGATATCATGTGTTACATGGAACTAATTTTGGATATTTTTCAATGATACATACTATTGCCATCTACAGTTGGATATCATGTGTTACATGCAACTAGTTTTACATATTTTTCAATTACATATACTATTACCATCAACAGTTGGATATCATGTGTTACATGCAACTAATTTCACATATTTTTCAATGATTCATACTATTGCCATCGACAGTTGGATATCATGTGTTACATGCAACTAGTTTTACATATTTTTCAAATACACATACTATAGCCATCGGCAGTCAGATATCATGTGTTACATGCAACTAGTTTTACATATTTTTCTATTATACACACTATTGCCATAGACGATTGGATCTCATGTGTCACATGCAACTAGTTATACTTTTTAATTCGTTTTTGTTTTTTTTTACATAATACATCTGTATAAAAATGTGATTATACTGAAACAAATAAATATATAAAAAATAAAATTCAACATTAAAATTATATGACTTAGGTATTGTATAGTCTGGCGGCGGTACGCCTCTGGATCTAATAATATTAAAACTTACATATTTTTTGTCCTTACGCTTGTAGTAGTATTAGTAGTTGTTAGGTATAACTCGATAAAATAAATAAATATGGGAGCGCAACTTTCGACACAGATTACACGTCCGAACTGGCCAACTCTCAGGGCGGGTCTGAATTACAAACGAGCGAATACAGAAAGTATTCCTTGTGACGACCGCTAGAATAAGTGTCATATTTGCATGACCGTCATACGGGACTTTTATTTTCTAGTCAGCGCAATTTCCAAAATAAATGTTTTTTGAAAATATTGACTGAACATGAAGCATTCATGCAACGCCAGATCGTATTTTTCTTGATATTTTTGTGTTCTTTAATTTAAAAAAAAATATATTGCTCTAAGCCTTATAGTTTATTAGAAATATAAGATAAATGTCATAAATCGGGGTATGCTAATTATTTTTTAGAGTAATAAATACGGATCATAACTAATGGAAACATCGTATTTTTCTTAATGAGTATCCAAACTATCTTATTTATTTTTTTCAAAATGATTCGATTAGTAGTATTGATGGAATATCAAATTGAAAATAGGTAAGCTGGCGACAGTCGTCGTCTTAATAAAAAATGTTTGAGAAACCCTAGAATTTTTTTTAAAAAACTAATTTGAGATTTTGTATTAGTCTATGTTTGTGCCAATTTTCAGCGATCTAGCTTTTATGGTTTCTGAGATATATGGAAAAATAAACCAAAATTTCAAAAGTTGATAACCCCTGACTGAAACAAAAATTCACAATACTGAGTATACAAGTTTTGTAGGCCTATCTTCTTCTTCTTGTGTCATATCAGGTCCCCCCGACGTTGACGACTGTGCAGTGCGAAAGTCTCCCTGTCCTGTGCAGTGCGAAACAGCTCCTCCACAGTTCTTATACCGGCCCATAACTGTTTATATATTCTGAAAATTTGGGCTCTGTAAATTGAGCGGATCAAAGGTATAATGGGGGGACGGACACAGACACACAGACACACACACAGACACACAAAACTCACATAAAATGTTCTACTCCGAATTCTGAGTACATAGATCCATGTTTGGGAACATATATGCTGCGAGGCCTCTAGTTGGTGTTATTAGCATGCAAAAAGTCCACTACGCCATACAAAATGTTCCAACGTACATACACGCATCTTGGCTTAATAATGTCGATTCATTTAGAGAATTGAATTCTCATGAACGAATCGACAGTTGGAAAATATTTATGTTATTAGTTTCGCGATTGATTTGTATGAACGGAGTACGTATATAACCGTGCAACATATTATGTTTCGTAAATAAACACGAATAATTACACTATAAGCATTTTCTTTGATGTCTCCAAAATCCCATATGGTCTAGTGGCTAGGATACCTGGCTTTCACCCAGGAGGCTCGGGTTCGATTCCCGGTATGGGAATATTTTTTTCCACTACATACGAATTTTTGTAATACAATATTTTGTGTTCTTTATTATTTGTATGTATCTATTTGTAATCTAGATAAGTATTTCAAAACCGGAAAAAAAAAATTTCAAATAAATATTTTTGATAATTCATAAAAATATTGTTTTTAAACTCAAATAATGAAATTTAAGAATTTCGTGTATTATGTTACAGACAAGAAATTAAGAGCTTTTTGATAAGATAAAATTCATGTAAGTATATTTTTTTAATATACTTATTATTCCATTTACCAACAAATTTAAGATAATCTAAAAAAACTGCGAAACTTTATAGGGGTTTGAATAAATTTACAATATTTATATTGGGTATGAAAATATAAGTATTGCGATGATATTAAAGTATATAATATGTAGGGTTCCAAGTCCGTGCTCTATCAGTGAGACGAGATCATGAATTTGTTAGACTTTCATCTATTACAAGGGTTCTTCGGTGTATGTAATTCACACTTAACTTATAATATGATGGTCTCTTCTATACGTATATTGCATTTCAAGGGAAAAATCAAATATAATCGCCAGATGAAGGTAATTGAATTTTGATGATATGAATAGAAATAAGATTCGAAGAAAAATAAAAGAATATTAATTTTGCATTAGAAAATACAATTTATTCAACGTCAAACAAATTTTAATTTACGAGATAAAAATGATTTTATCTAGTTCATTTTTTTTTTAATTTCATTTTTCCGATACATGTTTCACCCTCGATCATTATTAAACAATGTCATAAGCTTTATAATGTTCTTTGGGTAAATTGTCTTTCGCAATAATTTAAAATACAAGTAGAACTAAGTAAGAAGATTTTTTATTTATTATGAAGATTAACAATGAAATGCACATAATAAAAAAAAAACAAATACAGATTTATTCATATAACTGTGTACCTACAATTTTGAAAGCAAAATAATACGTCATTAATTCCCATCATCTTCATATTTTACTAAAATTATATACATAAATGATTTTATAAAATTGATTTTTTTGCTCACTAGAAATAACACAAATAAATTTAACATATTCATTCGTATTCAGGAAGGAGCATCAAGAAAATTGTATCGTTAATTAAAAAATAAAAGTATGCAAAGCTGATTACTGTCTGAAATGAAATAATATCAACGTGAAACATTTTAGATGGAAGAAAATCGATATCTGATTGTCACATTTTTCTCGTTTCAAAGGGCCAATCACGGTGAAAACACTCCCATTCCACACGAAGGAATTCTTGAAGCTCTCCGTAGAGTTCAAATAAAATATATATATAGAGAGAGAGGATATTCAATAAAATCCTAAAAGATCTCTCAATTTATGGTTCAATTCGTCTTGGAAAATTTGAATTTCAGTTTATATATCTAACGAATGGATGGGCTCCAAGTGTCAAAAGAGAAAGGAGAAGTCTCCCTGTGGTTTAAGCTTTGAATAATCACCAGACATTTCCTTACATTATGTACATAAGGTATGGTACACTGTGTAGCACTCTAGCTTCCTGCTCAGTTTATAAACCGACTGACTGTGTCTGTTTGACTGCTGCTTGCTCCTGATGAATGTGGGCGATAATTGCTCAAAGAATTCAACGAAACGAATAAATACCTATCTATAGTTGAAGTTGTACAAAGATATGCGGGAAGATTCGTTTGGCACAAAATGAAGGCGATTATTGTCTACTTATTTCTTTTGAAATATAATTTGTAATTTGTAAGGAATATTCAAATGTTTTATAAGGAATGATTTACGGTATTTCAAAATATTCACTCTTGGGAAATATTTATATTATTAAATATTTTTGTATAATATTAGTAATATTATATTGTACTTTATAACGTATTATGAGAAATCTTATGTAAAATATGTGTAAATAAAAAATGTGTTGGTATGTGTTTAATTTTAATCCCTTAATTTTACAATACGATTTTTTTTAAGTGACACTCTTGTTAAAATATTATACATGTTAATGGTATGGAAGTGAAAACATATTTAGTAGATAGGTATCTACGTCTAAAAGAAATATAAAATTTAGGCAAATTGGTAAATTATAAAAAAAATAGTTAAGATGAATGTTTTTTTCTATGATAAAAGTAGAATGTTAGTAATAATACAATCTGCTTTTCTACAAATAAACGAAGTTGTAAAAATATTAAAAATC
Organism: Molanna angustata; assembly: GCA_963576475.1. Lineage (NCBI taxonomy): Eukaryota > Metazoa > Arthropoda > Insecta > Trichoptera > Molannidae > Molanna > Molanna angustata. The sequence goes on along the minus strand of OY754967.1, from coordinate 20,610,021 downwards.
AAATGAAATTACCAATCTAACTTTCTAACTTTCTTAGTTATTTAATGATTATATTATAGCAGAAAATAAATGTCTCCAATTGATGCTCAACTCATTTCGATACTGAGATATACTGTTATATGTATAGGTATTCTTATATAGGTATGGCAAGTAAGGATATTAGGTTGGGGAAAGTCAATCTCTGTTCAAACAAAACATCCATTTCCCATTAATCTAAGGCGAAATTGTGTTGATTCACAGTTAAGTGAACTGGCCCAGCCCCACTGTTTATTTTATATTTTCCTTGTTTATACTTCCTAAACTGACAAATTTTATCTACTCCTGATAGGAATGCCGAATTTCCGACCAAATAAATTTCTCCTGTTTGAAATTTGGCATTAATGTAACATGGCATTAATGTACTTATATATTATCACATTTGAGCTAACAATGACCTACAGACAATGCTGAACAGGTTACATAGCACCTGCAAACAATACAACATGGCAATTTCAATTAATAAGACTAAATGTATGACATTCTCAAAAACACACATAGCATGCAATCTGACTATAGACAACAACCCAATTGAACAGGTTAATACCTTTAGATACCTAGGAATTGACATAACAGAAGATGCTGACCTCTGTGAAGAAATTCAGAGCCAAGTCAATAAGGCAGCTGCAGTCTCGGGCGCCCTAAAATCCATTATTTGGAAAAATGAGGATATGGCCATTAAAAGCAAAGTGAGAATCTACAAAGCATGCGTAAGACCAGTGATGACATACGGTGTAGAGGCACGAGCAGACACAGTCAGAAGCAAACAAATGTTGAGGACTTCAGAAATGAGGACATTGAGAGCAATTGCAGGCAAAACCCTGAGAGACCGAGTGAGGAACTCCAGAATAAGGGAACTATGTGAGGTTGACGATATCATCAGATGGAGCAGGCAGCGGAGGAGGGACTGGTATGGTCATGTCCAAAGGATGGACAGCACCAGACTTCCTCATATAGTGCTTCACAATCAGCCTCACGGAACCCGCCCTCGCGGTAGACCGCCAAAAAGATGGAGGGATAGCTGGGGGTCCACTTCGCAGGAAGAGCAGGCCTCTTAAAAAACAGACCTGAAGGTCTATTCAAAAGAAGAAGAAGAAGAAGGAGCTATTTTTCAATTTCCTTGGCATGACCGAGGATGGCGATTATACCAAATCAATCGACGAATGGTGTCTCCTGTCTGTAAAACGATGATGGGCAGTTTGTATGGGTTTGGTAATTCTTCTTCTTTCGTGTCAGCAACGCATTGTTGCGTTGCTGTGGTGGAAGGATTGGCCAGAGAATTTCTGTTACCAGGGGGCACCGCGTGGAGGTTCCTAATTGAAGATAGGTCTGAATTGATAAAATAGATCGGTATAGACAAGCACATTATATAGTCTATTTTGTATTGAAGAAGAGTAAAGTTTTCTCAAAGAAAATTATGTCTATAACATGGGACACGCAATGACGTCCCTTCGCAAGAAAAATGATTGATGTTCGGTCCGGGTATAACGGCGCCTGATTAATGCAACCAGGAGAGCATCATACCAGAAGGGTCCGACTAAGGATTTCATTTCGCTTTTTATCTTCCCTACCTACATACATACCTAACAGCGATGTACCAAAAGAAAATAAATATCGAGGCGCATATTACATCGAATAATGTTATTCTTTTGATTTACGAACCTATCTTCTTTTTTGCAAAGGTTGGCGACCATCAGAGCTACCTCCACTTTATTCACGGCTCAAAACCGTGAACCAGCGCTTTTTCTGAATCACTGTCTCATTACATTATAATTTATTAATTGTTTCCATACAGTCAAACTCAATAATAATTTTGGGATGAATTGCTCTGTACCTAATGTGTTCATTTAAGGTAAATTTCAAATTATTTTGTTTAAATAAATATTCCTTTGAAAATCAATAAGAGTCGATATTGTGTTTCGATATCGTATTCCACAAAGCAAAGCACTCTTTGCAGGGTGAATTGCCTAATACAAAAAAAACTCGTTTTCGGATAAAATAACAATAATATTCATGAATCGCATAATTTATATTCTGTCTCCTATTTTTTGAGTAGGTACTTATTTGAAAACGCAATTTTAAGCGTGTTTATTCAAAAAAAAATTTTAGTGAGTCAAATTAATGCACTAGGTTATGCAATGAGGTTCACCACCCATTCTGAATGTTGCATTTTTAGGTTAGAAGAGACTAGTGTGTGGGCATACACGCATGTGTCATAATGCACACCTGTCGCTGGTTACCCCAAATTATGTGATATGCCGTGATGGTATACGTAGGTATTAATGCACAAAGTTCCAAGATACAAGTGTTTTCAAGATACAACTGTTATTACGAAATATAAAAATTTAAACACTTGGTTCAATTGTTATTCCAAGATTCAATAGTTATTACGAAATATTTACACCATATGTATATATCACCTTTATTTTCATAGACATAATTATAAATATTAGATTTTTGTAATCAGCTATGTATTTTGGATGAGCGCTGTCTATTGACACACGTTCAAATATTTACTACCAATTGGCTTTATTGCGATTTGTATTTTTTCAAATTAAATAAAATATCTAAAACTTTAATACCAGAATGATGTTTAAAAAAAAAATTTGTTTAGTGTCACTATGAAAATAAAGGTGCGAATTATCTAAACTTGGTAACAAATATATGAAAAACTATAACTCCTAATTAAAACTAAAGATTTTTTAAACTGAAATCTGATATTCAAAGCAAAACATTTTTCTCAGTATAAAGAAATGCTGATGAAAACTTTTTTATACAGGCTGAAATAATTAAAAAAAATATTATTTATAGTAAAACAAATTTTCCATCATAGCTAACTGTTCATAATGTTCAATTGATTTTTTACAGTTTTCACTAAACACATATTAGTATTGGAAAGTTCTGTTCAAAATTGATAATATAATATTATATAAGAGGAGGCTCTTTCGAAGCTTAAAAGGACCAGTTTCTGGAAACGTTCGGAAATATATTTGTTTAAGAAGGGAAGACGTTATTTATTCCACCTCATCTTCCTCTCCCTTCTACCGATGGCGGTGTTGCCATAAATAAGGGTTTTCCTAAATACCGTCGTTTTTTGTATTCTTTATAGGTAAATAAATATGAACTCTAAAAATGAGATAAAAACACAGGCACGCAGAATATAATGTATCTAAAACACATTTGGTCCAAATATCTATCTTATACAGGCAGATCACGTCGTGTTCCTGTTATTTGGTATAGGCAGAGAGAACCGAGCACCAAATACATCTGTCTTTGTCATACCTTACTCTCATTCATAAATGTTCATCTGTTATTTGAACTTCTAATAATAAAAATAAAAATAATTTATAAAGCGCCGTTTAGTGATACAAGATCACTGACTCTACGAAACAAGGCTGTCTTAAGACTAAGAGGCTATAGTATATGTATTATGAAAATAATTTCCCTAGAACCCTCAAAAGATACGTCTTTGAAATATGAACAGTTTGTATGTACATCTTTATTCTATTGCACGAGTTTTTGAATTTTGAATTTGATTAATACTTTTCTTGTAAAACTAGTTTTAGTAAAATCCTTTTTTATTTTTTTGATGTAAGTATGATGTAAGTAAAAAACCACAAAGCCTATGAAGTAGATTTTTACTTCGATCGAAAGAGAATGTGAAAATATACCGGCTAAGTTTTTTATTATTATAATATTTTAATAACTATCCTTGCTATTTAAAAAAAAACTCTAAATTTTACATTTTTTGCACGATAAAATGTTGTATATCACAAATCAAGTGATACACAATATTTTTTCGTGATTCATACATTAAAGGTATGAATTTTAGTGTGCATTTATGCGTACATCCGAATACTCAGGGTATACAAGGGCCTTAAGAAGTCTAACGAAGGTTTCAATGCTCTGAGCTCCACGTATGTCAAGGGGCACACTGAAACCGCGTTAATAACCATTTCCTTCTTTCAGAATATTATCTTTGTATCTAATATTTGGTCTAACATATTTTAATAAAAAAATGTTTTTAGGTACCGGTGCTTAAGTACGCATATGGGCGAATTTTGCATAAAAATACTTTTTAATTATAGAGGCTCGTCGTTGGAACTGAAATATGTGGTTCCTTGAATCTTCTTATTTTTCCTGGACAAAGGACTCCTTCATCTGTCTCCAAGTTTTCTTGTTCAGAAGATTCCTGGATATCGTTGGATATCATCCTTCATGGAATAGGTAATAATAATATAATTTGTATTGAAAATGGCAAAAATTCATTCATATTTTTAGTTTTGTTGAGTCAACATGTTTTGGAGGCAATGGAAATCTTGATAGAAACATTTTTTAGTAAAAAATCATTTTATTTTTAGATATATAATATTTTTTGTACAAAATTCACAATTTATTCACAGGTTCGTAAGTATGTATATTGTTATAAACTAAAATAAATATCTGTTCATATTAATAACAAAATAATAACTTATGTTATAAAACAATGTACATGGTGAAAGCATTTATAAATTAAATTATTTTTTAAAGGGTTTACACATCAACACCATTCCTATATTTGATTTTTTTATGTAAATTTAAAAAATTCAATGAAGGGAATCTAAAAAAGTTATATAACAGAATTCCGTTAGTAAATCAAGTACAAAGATATCAAAACGAGTAAATAATAATACATAAAATTAATATGTGATGTTTCTCATTCGAATTCAAGGAAAAGGTTTTTTAATATAGGTACCTACTTTATAAATAATTTGTTATATTTACAGAATTTGAAAATAACTGGTAGTACATGAGTGATGGTATTTTTTTGTCAATAATAAATTATATTTACAAGAATGTACAAAAATATATAAATAATTAATAAAAAAGGTAATTTGAAATATTCATGAATAGAGGATGTAAATTTACACAACATGTATTGTGCTTAAAATTAAATCCAGACAAAAGAATCATATTTGAAAATTGAAAATAACCTTTTTTGTGAAATATCTGAATACCTGAAAATGTTTTTTTTTCAAAGAAGGAAAATAGAAGAAATACATTGGGATTAGTTAGGCTGGGTTGTTTTAACAAAAGAATCAGCAATAGTATAGTAAAAATACTCGAATTTCATAAAATTATTTAAAATGGCGTCGTTAAAGGGCATTAAATTTAAATTAAATAACCAAAAGGATGAAATCAAAGTATTTGAACAGTACTTTTACTTTAAGTCTTTGTTCGAAAACACAGCTTTAATAATTAAAAGTAGAAATGCGTTTTACTAGAAATACGGGCACTAGATGTGTGCATGTATATTTAAATCATAATCTTTATGTCCAGACATACAGATTAACAAATTATATATTAAGTTATTATTCAAACAGTCAAAATTTGTTTTGGGAAGGTCTCAAAATAAGAATAAATATAGATTTCAAGTTGATCATTCTGATGCACTCAAGAGTTTATGAAAAACTCAAACAATATTTTTTTCCCATTATTTCGATTTATCTTATAGCTTTTTTCTAATAAATAGACTATACACAATATTTATTTTATACAAAAAATTAAATAATACATACCTTCTCACTGGTAAAAAATATACTACTTATGGTATTTACCAAACGTAGTACTCATCAATAAATAAAAAAAAAGTGTACACAATATTAATCAATATATAAAATTTACTACAATACTTATATTAAGATTTGGCACATTTACTTGATTTAAGCTTCATCATCATTCTAATATCAGATTTTTTAAAATTACCAATATTATAATTTATTAGAAAGGAGAAAGTAATTGATACATTTATTTTTTAAACATTTATACAATACAAAACCTACTCATTTGACAATGATATGAGGAAGATTGATAAAGGTTAACATTTATTTTATAAATTCATTTATAGCAAGATTTGTAAAATTGCTAGTTATTTTTTAATAAACAAACCAACAACAAAATGTATTTATTTATGAAATTAAGTATCGCAGGTGTGAGGCACCGGCTTAGAATAGTGCTTCCATTCTTTTAAATCATTGTTTTCGAGTGTCCCGTAAGAGCCGGGTAATCGAAAATACAACAGGCAACAATAACATCTCACATAGTTCAGCAATGAGGCTCACCACCCATTCTGAATGTAGTGTCTTTTTTGGCGAAACGAGACTGGTGTGGGTATACATAGATGTGTTGTTCTCCCTTTTATACTGCACACCCGCACACCTTTCGCTGGTTACCCCACATTGTGGGATATGCCGTGATGGTATGAATGAATGAATGAAAAAGTATCGACAATCGATAAATTAATTAATCATGAATGAATTTTTCTGCTATAAAAGGTCAAAAGTATAATGGAAGTACATTATATTTAGATATATAAGTACCTACACTGAGAAAAGTTTTTAAATGAAACCAGGATACTGGTAGAAAAATATTTATAAAAACATATTCTCACGGAATTCTGGATTCATTGTTTTTTTCGTTTTTCTCTCAGTGTAATATCTATTCAACAACAAAAATGTATATGAATAGGTATTAGTTTTATTGAAGTGGTACCTACACGTTTAACAAACAGCACTTCGTGGTTCAAGTTCTACCACAAATGTTGGTGTTAATAGTATGTACGGTTAACATTTATATTAGAAAGACGGAAATACTTTGAATGAATTACAAAAGAAAATATATAAGTATACTAAACATCGATCTAAACACGTTAATGCATTAAAAGTCACGCAAATACGCAGAATTAAATAAACCCATTTGTTTATCGCAATAATTGACTAATATTTACAACAATAAACTGACATTGAATATATACAACGTTCTTATAATAATATTTTGATATAAAAGCGCTATAATATTTCACTACATATCACAATAGCTAGCTTATTATAAGCCAATTCGTGCAGAATGTTCAATGTTCAAATAAACAACGGTAGTAGGCAATTATGGATTCAGTCTAAACAACAGTCGAACAGTTCCGCTGTAAACTTATCAAGTTGTTATGACAAGATTCATTTAGGATCCTTTCCTTTTCCAATATCTGACTCTGGTCTGTTGCCAGACCTGTCTAAATATTACATAAACAATTTAGACATATCGCGTCAGTTGCGTGTAGAAGTCCTGCAAGAATATCTGGAGCTGTTGGAGTGTCGGCCGTTCGTCTGGTGACATGGCCCAACAGTAAGCCATTACAGCGAATCTGGGAATAAATAAGTAAAAACACGATTAATTTTTTTTAATTAATAACTTCATTCAAGCTCACATACACCTACACTCTCAAATCGTTAGTGTGCATTTTTAAATATTGGTACAAGTAATTGATAATAATATACCCAACTGTCGACTTACATAAGTAACAGATTTTTTTGTATATTAATTTTATGTATGTAATTGATGTCTGTTACTATTGTGACTCTATTTAATCTCGATACAGGTTTATCCTAGTGAGGTTAAATACATCCTATTTATAAATTCTACTTTATGAAATGAAAGATTTAATAAATAATAAGATTTGATTATTATAGAAAAGGTACTTCTACTTGAAAATGTGCTTCTCACGAAACCGGTTGTAGGTTGTAGTCTTAATAAATAGTGGAATTGATTTTAAATAAGTTTTTTTTTTTTATTCATTAAAAATATTAATTAATTGAAAGGTATGGTTCCAAAATGGAATATTTTTTTATGTCTATAAAGGTGGAAAGTGGTGTTTCCATAATCCACTCGTATTCTTTTTAAATTATATAAAGATAAAATATATTAATTTCCACTTACAATTCATCTGGACAGTTGACTGGCTGCGCCAACCGATATCCATCTCTGAGGTAAGCAGCCATTTCGAACGGATCAATTTCCAGGTATGGCTGCTGGGCGAGGGTCGTCAGTTCCCAAAGGAGTACTCCGAAGGCCCAAGTGTCTGATGCGGGGGAGTAGCACCGCCTCTGAAGGGCCTCTGCAGCCAGCCACTTGACTGGACGGTTCTCGTTGTCTCCCAGGCAGTGGTAGTCGGCGGGGAATAGATCCCGTGACAGGGCGTTGTCAGTTATCTGGACACGGAGTTTGTCGTCAACACTGTTGAGAAAAGAAGAGTCGTAAATAAAGTGCAAAAGTGTTGCGATAAGAATTCTTGATTTTGAGATGACTCAGTAGTAAATTTGTAAGTAAGTGGTAAATGGATTGTAAAGAAACAACTAAATTAATGAAAGAAATTTCTCAATATCTTGTCGGCCTTCGTGGCTCAGTTGGATAGGTATCTGACTGCTGATCCAATGGTCCAAGTTCGAATCCTGGTGGAGACATAGTTTTATATTGTTTTCAGTGTGGATCTGTGAGAAGATCGATATCTTAAGCCTCTAGAACGTGGCAATTTGTTATTGGCTGCGTGTTAAATTAATATTTGATGTACCTAGTACCTACCTTTTAGTTGGCCGAGAAATATAAATAAATAATGTTTAAGAATATTTACATCGAAAATAATGGGTTCAATTCTACAAACGCACAAAAAATTTATAAGGTATCAAATATATTTAATTATTTTTTATAATGTGTATGTCAAAAGAGAGGAGCCTGGGGTTCGGTTCTCTCTACCTATCCCAAATAGGGAAAGGGCGTGATGTTATGGGTATGTATTTTTTGATTCATCGTTCATTATTTCAATATGTCCGAACCATCTCAGGTTATTCACTTTCAAAACAGTAGAGTTATTTTTCTTGTATTCTCTCTAATCTCATTACTACGGCATTTATAACTTTCATGCATCTTTTGCCATGTCCAAGTTTCATTAGCATATGTCAAAGTAGGCAAATTTACTACAATCCACTAGTGTATTATAAAAATTGATAAAACTTTTGTTTTTAATGACTAATACTAATTACTAATTACCTACACTTAAAATTTGTCTTCGGATTTGAAACCGATATTGCATTAACAAGTAACTTTGATAATATCTGTTGAATATCTAATTCTTTTAAACGTGCTGGAATCACTGGTATCATACTAAAAAAACAATTATCTTCGATTTTAGGTTCGATTCCCTGCAGAGGAAAATTTTATCATACTTAATTTTTCACACAAATCGGGAAAGAAGATGTCATTCGGTAAATAAAAATATATATTTGTACCTAGGTACTAAAAATAAAAAATCAAAAACTTCGTTATGGGTTTTCACCGTGACGAAGTGTATTAAAAATACATCAAAAGAAATCATAAAATAATTCACGTGTCAACAATTCTCCCCTTTCAATCAAGTTGATTCAATTTATATTCGGAAATATGCTAAAATTTAAGATTTTAATGCTAGGGAGAAAAGGTCGAGAAAGATATCACAGAAATCTTGCCTCCTTGAGATCATAAATTAGGAAGAAGGAAAACAAGAAAAAGGCGAGGGGCGTTAATTAAAATCAGAATCGCAAAAAAAGTATGTCAAAACAACTTCTCCCGGAACATGGAAAATTTTCAACTAATAATTTATGGTAATAATGAAACCTACCATGAATCACGTTCTGGTTGACTTTGGTTGCGAATTTCGTATAAATGGTACATAAAATAGTCGTCCCAACAATAATGTATGCAAGTGAGACATGGACATGACAGAAGATACATGTGAGTAAAATTAAGGCTGTGGACACGAGGTCCCTAAGACGAATGTGTGATAAAACAATCTATGATAGAATATGGATATCAGACGAGAATGCAAGATTGAAAGATATATTCTGAGAAGAATGAAAATAAACGCTCTGCGATGATTCGGACATGTAGAGAGCATAAACAATGAAGTCTGACAAAGAAAGTATACAAGGCTGAAAAGAGTGGAAATAGAAGCAGGAGCCGGCCGAGAAAGAGTTGGCATGATCATGTAAATGAGATTTTGAAAGATGGTAATATACGAAGTCAGAATAATAGGAGAGCATGTATGTCAAGATAGAAGAGTCTGGCGTTCGGTTCTCTATGCCTAATCCAAATAGGGAAACGGAGTGATGGTATGTATGTATGTATTTAAGATTAAGAAGTCATGTTCCAGAATCAAAATATGCATTGTGATATACATACATTAGCGGTGGTAAAAATATAAACATCATTGGAATTAATTATATCATCAGATATCGAAAAGTTGCCTCCTCGTGTTTCGTTGTTAATTTCAGAAATAGAGTGTACTAAATTGAGTTGGAGACAAGTGTAACATGTTAACTATCCGATGCGACACAAAGCTTGTCAAGTGAGTTCGCTAAAGTTTTAATAGGGGGCCAAGGGACCCGACCGGACCCGCTTGGGTCTAGGAGACATAAGCGAACAAACAAGGGTCCATAACGTCCTCAATTAAGATGACCCTTTGATTAAACGACTGGACGGAGAAATTTAATTTGGGACGATGAATCAATTGGGAACTCGAAGAAAGGTAAACACGAATCGGACCGGAGTTTGAAATTGATTAACTATTTTGAAGAAAGAAAAAAAAAGATGAAATCCAGATGTGACAAATATAATTGACACCGAACGTAGGGAGTACTTAGTTTTACATGTTTGATTGATGAATAAAAATAATTGAAATAGTAGCCAGTAGTCATTTGCCTTCTATTTTCTTGCTCGTATATGTAGCTCTTTTCAGGGCTAAATATCTGTAAGGTTTTAGATCTTTCTGGATTTTTTATATTACTCGTGTATTCTTTCGAGTTCTAGAAGGCGCCATTTGCAGTAAACAAAGGTAATTATTATATCACTGTATAATTAATAATACCTAATAATTAAAATTATTCAATAATATTATAACATACATGCATAGGTACATATAAAAAACGGAAAAAAATAAACAATTGGTAACAAAATACTGTGATCACGTAAATTTATAGTAGGTAATTTGATATAATATGTACTTACACGCAATTCCTTGCTGCCATGTCCCTGTGCACCAGATGTTTCTTATGCAGGTATTGCAAACCTTGCGCAACTTGTAAAGCCATATCAACCACTTCCTGTGTCGTGAGAGTGTGAGCCACGCCTTCAGCGGACACCTTACACTTTTGCAAAAACTTTTTCATGTTCGTGTAGCCCCCGTGGGGGTATATTAGGAAGGGCGCCGTGTGGTCTTCTATGGAGACTCCGAGAACGCTAAGGACGTGGCGATGCTGGAGGCCGTACATGGCCATGCCCTCCTGGAGAAGCAGAGACACTTGAACCTGAGAGGCATGCTCCGTCACGGTCTTCACGAGGACCTCTTGCTCTCTGGATTCTTCGTCGGTGTAGGACCCACGGTAGACGCGGCCGAAGGTTCCCTCCAACACCACGCTGCGCAATCTGACTCGGCATCTGGGAAAAATAAAACATACTGGTTAGGTTAGGATTTCATTTTTACATTCTGTATTTCCAATAATTAAATCTTGAAGATGATAGCCATGAGAAGAACAGAGAATAGCTTAAGTATGTAGGTCATAATATTAATATTTAGTCCAAGTGGTAATTTAATAATAATAATAATAATAATAATAAATGGATAATTTATATAGCGCCATTTTTGTGTTTTCACCTCAAGGGCGCTTAACAATTATACCTGATGAAAAAAATAATAAATAAAAATCAACCTAGATAATAATCACTTAATCACTATATGAGTTTTTAAATACTTGACAATGATACCTGAGTTAAAAATTATAAAAGTATTTGTGTTAACAGAGTGGAAATTCGATTTAGTGCGACCGAACGTTTTCGCTTAGATTACTTAGTAAGTAATAAATCGAATTTGTAGAGGAATACTTTTTTAAATTTTATCTGATACCTAATATAAATAGAATTGGAAGAGAAATTTTTGCTGTGGCGAATAATGATAAATAAATTCAAAGATATTCCTTAGAAACTTAGTTGCAATAAAACTAAAACCATATTTATAAAAGTAAACCGAGCTTTCCATAAATATCCATCCACAAATCGGGTTAAGGATCATACCTACCATTAGCGAGAGAGGTGCTATAAAAATAAATGATTTTGAGTGTCTTGATATAAAATGTGTCGAAATGTAACCATATATGTACAGGAAAGTCCTCCCATCGATACTTAATGGTCCAACATAAATCGGGTTCATACGAAAATGATACATAAATATATAAAGTATAAACCCTAAATATTGTATAAATATACATATACATAGGTAGGTATGCGTATTAAGGAGTGAAGGGGATTCTTGTGGGATATACCAAAGAAACCAAACAAGGTTTTTGTGAAAAATATTCCACGAAATATGAGAAGAGTTCTAATGTGAATAAATAAAAAATACCCTTATGAATATTGTGCCGTGACCAACAACACTGGACAGAAAAAAATGTTGTCTACTAAATGTGAAACCGTGGGTAATAAATATGACCTATTGTAAGAGGCAGAAAGATTTGGTATAGCTAGATATATTTTTGTGTTTTTAGTGAACATTTTATAGTAAATATTATTAAAAAAAAACATTTCATAAAAATCATCAAATCAATCAACGTGTTTGCGATGCTCTTTGAGCAACACATAAAAATATTTGATTTGATTTGGGAACCATGTGATTCATATTAATTACACCAACATAGCTAACTAGTCTCTTTCTATGGCTCTGAAATAAAAATCGCGTCAGAGATTGGATTTATGACAGGTATTATGGCGGACATTGGGTCCTGGTTGATCTGTTTTGTGTGAGTGCAGAAAGTTGAGATTTTGTACATATTTAGTGTGGAACGGGAACAATCACCTGGTTCATAATTGCATATAATTGTCAATAAAAATTGTAAACTGCTAGCCCTAGAACAGGATTCCGTTGTTGGGCAGCAGTAAATCTACTTATTGTTGTAATTTTAAATATGGTGTGATAAAAGGTAAATAAATAATAAATATACCGCAATAGTTAAGGAAATTAATTGACATTAAGGTATGACGTTTTATTATCTAACACTGATATTTTAAATAATTTTTTAATTTATATTCGTTAAAGGAAATAATGTAGGTATAATTCGGCAGTTGAAAATGAAAATAATATGTAATTATATGTACCAATCTAATAATAATAAAATGTATATACCATATTTTACTGAAGTACAATATTATGATGTAAAAAAATAAATAGGATACAAAATATCTTATTAAGTCAAGCAGGCAAGTACAGTACCTACATACCGACACCGATTAAATAAATGTAAATAAAATACAACTTTTTACACGTGTGATATTTCGAAAGAAACATTCCTATGTCCAAGATGCGGTAGAGAGTAATAATCAGACAAGATTTATGTGTCATGTACAATTAAATTTTAATTGATAGAGTGATATTTCATTTTTAATAAAGTTGTAAGGGACACATTATAGAATAAACAAATATGTCGCTATGAATCGGAGAGTATATTATAAGTGATAATATTATTTTCTATTAAAGAAATACTAAATATATCACACATAAGAAATAAAAAAAGCCTTAATTAATGTACGCCTAATACAGTTATTTTTCTGTATTGGGTTATTTTATTATATCGATGCTAAAAAACAAGGTATTTGGCTTGGAAGTGAATTTCACAAAATAGATAGCACTCGCAATAATTTTTATTTGTGTTGTAAAAGTTGTTAAACCGTAATAGTGTTGAAAAAACAAAAATACGATTATTATACGATTGTCGGCCTTCATGGCTCAGTTGGTTAGGTATCTGACTGCTGATCCAAAGGTCCCGGGTTCGATTCCCGGTGGAGACACAGTTTTTAATTGTGTTTTCAGTCTGGATCAGTGAGACGGTTAATATCGCAAGTCTCCAGAAGGTGGCAACTTGTTATTGGGTGCGTGTTAAATTAATATTTGACATAGTACCTGTTAGTTGCCCGAGAAGCAATATAAAAATAAAAATCTGTAATTAGAATTGAAATGCATTGGTTTCCCACTTGATTTTTTACACTTACGATATGAAAAGTTTATCTAGGACTCTAAAGATGAAAAGGACTTTAAGACTCAAAAGATGAAAAGTTTATCGCATCGCTTTGAAAGTTAGTTCATTCGAAGTAGCTTCAAATGATGAAAAAACTATGGAAATAATATAAAATCGACAGGGATATCACTAAAGGCCCTTGAATACCTTGTACACCAATATATTTCGTAAAAAAATGTAAAATTGGAGGTTTTTTTAAATTGCAAGAATAGCAAATAATTATTACAATAGTAAAAAACTCAGACGGTGGATTTATCATATTCCCTTTTGATTGAAGTTAAAAATCTATAGGCCTTGTAGTTTATAGCTACAGTAAAAAAAAAGTTTTATTATTTATTAAACTAATTTTCAAAGAAAAGTACCTATTAAACAAATTCAAATTTCAAAAATCTCACGAAATTGAAAAGTTGAAACAAATTGTTCTTTATTTCAAAGACGTATCTTTTGAGGTTACCGGGGAAAAGATAAAAAGAGATAAAAATTTACTATTTAGCCTACTATAGAGTATTTGGAGCCGTCGAAATAAATATAACACATTTAAAACGTGGTTGGTGGCAATTTAAACCGTATTTAAGTGAATTTTAAATTGGTGTGATAATGAGTGTTGTGTTGTCACCCATCATAAATTAATAATTTGGGTGTCATTTTCAGACGGTGTTAAATGTTACACGATGTGTAATGATTCAGTTACCTTCAATAATAGTGTGTTCACATGATAATGTCACACGATAGAAGAATGCACTGGGTACTTACACACACATACATAGGTAGCGTGGGAGGACATCAACAATAATAATATAGTGAATGAAATGTGGGAGCACGTAATAGGCGTGGTTGGTTATTCAAATTGGTGGGTAATATGTACATACTTGTAAATACTCGGTGCAGAGTGTACACACTGCAAACATGCATATTATATAGAAATTAACAGATATTATTCAAGATTGTTACACCAACATAAATACACAATAACCATGTCACTAACAAGGTGACAAAAGTCTGTCGTCCAGCTATTATATATTTTATATATATGTAGAAAAGAGAATTATAGAAATGGATACATGTCTATGATTATTTGAGAAACTTTTATATACTAGACACAAAATTGAAAGTTGAATTATTCATTCAAGAAAACTGAATCGAGGATCACGCATCGAAGTGGTAAGCTATATGACTTCACTGGCGAAAACCTGGATCCGATCCCCACCAGAGCATAAATTTACTATCACTAACAAAATTCTTGCTTTCTGGGCTGACAACCCTAGCTTGTTGGAATATTATGCCAGTCAAAAGTACGCAAATTTGCCACATGAACAGGAGGCAAGGAATTATGCACAATACAAGAACTCGACAGAAATGCGCTTCGATGAATGGTGTTGGTAAAAACAATGTATGACGGGGATACAAGACGAAGATTTCATAAATTATTGATAGATTGAATGAGATATTGTGAGTAGCATAAAACGAGTTTTTAAATATTTTTGGATACATTTAAGGAAATGGCGTTATAGTTAGTATGTAAAGTATATAAATTAAAAAATAATAAATACATAAACCAATTCTATTTAATATCTATAAGGTGGCCATGTATGAAACAAAGCTATATGAAATTTGGTCTTGCAGATAACGTCCATGTTCGATTTAAGATGTTTTGAATAAAATATGGGGGTAAGAAAGAAAATATTTCCACGGCGCGAGAACAAACAAATTTATATGGAAACAAGCCATAACAATTTGACTTTATCGTCTCTACGATAAAAAAAGAATACTCCAATCTCCCCCAGTTTCTCATTACGCCAACACCGATATTTACAAATTGATCTCGAAATAAGATTTCCCGTCTTTCTCTTGTTTGTTCAGACGATGGAGGTGAGAGAGGGACGCTCGTAATTTATTTCTTCTCCCAACACATGTTGTAAAGTGGTCACATTCAAAATGTCACATACATTCATTTACATGTAACCTGTTTCTGTTTCCATATGGAGTCGTTCCCGGACTCGTTAGCCACAAAAAATACAAGAAAAAAAAACATTCTGAAGACGAAACAAGACGCCAAGGACAGGGATATAAGTTCAATGGGACTAATTCATGGAACGCGAAAGCACAAGTTGATTTTTCAGACGAAATCTTATACTTGTAAAATGTATAGTATTACGATTCAATAAATAAATAAATAATATGTAAAAATAAATTGTGGATAAGTTTGATAAATATGTTGATGGATAAGTTTGATGGGACTATTTAAGATGCGAGTGAAATATCCTGTTATTAATTCAATCATTTTCGGACCCGTAAAGTAAGTATTTTAGAAAACATTCATTCATACCATCACGGATATACTAGAATGTGGGATAACCAGCGACAGGCGAATTTTTGAAAACATTATTTTATTCATTTCTTTCTAGCAATATCTATAAAAAATTAACTAGAAAGATGAAAAATAGGACCATTGGGAAAAAATGATAACCTTATCCAACTGTCGATTTGTTCAAAAGAATTAATTTCTCATAACATATCGACAAAGTATCAAATCAAGATACGCGAGATTTGTATGCAGGGTCTATATTTTTCACGGTTTTTCCAACTTTGAAGTAAAAAAACACCAACTTAGAGATTTCGCAGCATATATATTCTGTATATGGATTTACTCAGAATTCGGAGTAGAACATTTAGTGTGTGTCCCTTATAACTTCTGATCCGCTTAATGCAGAGCCAATAAATTCAGAAAATATAGAAAATTATAGGCCTACAAAACTTTTATACTTGAATTTTGAATTTTCGTTTCAATCAGGGGTTATCAACTTTTGAATTTTTACTTTATTTTTCCATATATCTCAAAAACCATAAATGCTAGAACGCTGAAAATTGGTATGGACAAATACAAAATCTCATATTTGTTTTTTTCAATTCCAGAATTTCACTAACATTTTTTATTGGGATTTTTTTTATGATAAATTTATTTATGTGTTTAACTGCCTATATTTCCAAAGTTTTTAAAAATAACGAAAAAAGCCGAAACACTCCAACTAGATAATTTAATTTTCTAATATATAATTAATAAAGATAATTTAACTAACAATTTTTTAAAAATTGATTTTAGTGACGACATCGTTTCATACAATTTGTAAGGCAGTTTACACTACACAATACCTACGGGAACTCAATAGTTTGATACTTAATCTCGAACATACAAAAATACATACCATCATGCTGCTTTTATATTCTGAGTAGGAAAAAAAACGACTGACCTCTATACTATCCTATCCTGACATACATACTTACATGTTTTATATAAAAAACAAAATATCTTAAAATGTTTATAAATTTGCGATGTTTGAAGTGTTTATAGTTTGGTACGTATTCTTCAATTGTAGATAGGTACTATCGCCATCGACAGTTGGATCTCATGTGTTACATGCAACTAGTAATTAATACAAAATCCCATGGCCAGCAATAAAAAATATGGATAATCAACTATATGAATACATATTATACATGTTTTCATGAATGGAACGAGAAATATTTGTCAATATTTTCAAATCATATAACATATACAGTTCTTATGATGAAATTGAGAAACATTTCCGAATGAAAAAAATCGTACACAGGAGAGAAGTTGCGGATCAAATGTTTCTCTTTAAAATTATTAATTCAAAAGTTGACTGTCCTGATTTATTAAATAAAATTAATTTCCATGCGCCGTTGCGAAATGGCAGATTGAACTACTTGTTTTATGTTCCTCGAAGTAACACTAATTCTAATCAAAATGAGTTTATCAAAAGGGCTTGTAACTTCTATAATGTCAACCTCTCAGCCAGTATCACACATTCTGATATATTCACCGCTAGTAATAACGCATACAAAAATTCTCTCTATAAGTGCATAGCATGAACTCGTATGTTGAATTTTTTTTTTGTTAGTTATTTTTGTTTTTTCTAATATTATCTTTTGTATACTTTTATTTACATTTTGAGTTGTTGTTTGTAACAAAAATATAACAATTTAACTGTCACAATCCTTTTCCCATCCTTTTCCTTTCCCGTCACAGGCAAACATACATCTTAGTTATATTTAAATTTATGATGTTTGAAATGTTTTATATTTAATATCTGTGGACATATGTAATTGGTCTGTTTGTTTTTATTTTATAGTGTATTATTCCATTTTAGTATTTTAAGACTGTATTTGTCCCTAAATAAATAAATAAATATAGAGGATTCTGGTGCTGCATTCTCTCTGCCTAACGCAAACAAGAAAAGGACGTTGTAGTTTGTAGGTATATGGTATCTACATAAAAATATTATGACTGATTATTCCTAATTTAACGCATCATAAATGTGTGTATCTGATATTTGAGCGTGAACGAACATAGGCATATAATATAAACACAGGTGCAGCATTTTATTATAATGGAAGGTGTATGAGAATAAATGATTGTGCCATTTAAAGACAAATAACAGGTAGAAGACGGATGTTTTCATAATCACATTAATGAGTCAATAACAAAACAAACGAGAGAATCCTCTCAAGAGGACAGAAGACATACCAGCACAAGTCACGAACGATTAAATGCATCGTTAAGCACTTCTCGGGGACGACAATGATATGCCCAAAAGATGTGCGCTCATTTATCCTAGCGCCTCTCCTAATGAATTCCCTTGTAGCGCGTTAACGAGACCCAGGTCGCCACACACGGATGCAATTAATACCACAAGGAAACCAGTTTCTATACATACAAACCTCCTTAGACGTTCACACAGAGATGAACAGGGAAAACAGAATTGGTCTAACACAAAAAAAAACAAAATAAACAAGATAAAGGTCATCAGCAATAGAGACATTGAAATGAAAATCCAGTTTTGGAGAAAGTAGTGAAGCTATCAACAAATAACAATAACATATTCCTTTGTGTAAACCACAAATCACAATTTATCAATCGAGTAATTTAGATTACTTAAATAATCGAGTAGGAAATTTAGCGTCTACTGAATCTAAACGAAGGAGCGGTTCTGCATCGAAACTAATAAGCGCTTAATTAATTTACTGGTCGGAGGTTTACAGGACGGTGGACTTTGTTCACACAAAGACTTCGTTTGTTAATTTTATATACTTTGGCAAAAATATAAAAACAAAGAGTGAAATCAAACATATTTTTAATGCGGCGGCGGGAACTCGTGATACATCCCAATAAAATCCTTTCATCGTAAATACTATTTAAGTATACACGATGGATCAAAAGAATGTGACACCACATATGAAGATAATTTCACTGATATAGGCTGGATTACATTATATAAATATTAGCGAAACTATCTCGACATACTCGAGTATTTCATTTCTTAGATTCAATAACTAAGTAAGAACATCATTGGAAAGATCTTTTTATCATTAATTACTAGAGACCTAATTATTTATAAACGCAATTTTATTCGCGAATTTTGCACTTTTTTCTCAAATAATGCGAAAATAACGCCGGAAATTGGCGAAATTTAGGAAATTTTCGTAAAAAATACACAGCAATGATCCACCGAAAAGGTAGAATTAAAAATGTAATTCTTAGAATTCCAATTTCTGCGGGTGAAATATACACAGTCAATGCATTAAATATAGTAAATTAAAATAAGACATCATGACTAATAGGAATTTGTTGTCAAAATAAGCTAGGTATATCATATGGATACTTTACGCTAATGTCGATTCCTGTCGAAGGTTCTTATCCTTCTATAATGCTGTTTTAGTAGACAGAAGAACACACCTTAAAAACACATCTTGGCTACGATG
The DNA here is from genome assembly GCA_963576475.1 of Molanna angustata. Lineage (NCBI taxonomy): Eukaryota > Metazoa > Arthropoda > Insecta > Trichoptera > Molannidae > Molanna > Molanna angustata. Next base: position 20,590,300 of record OY754967.1, on the reverse strand, counting down.
GCGATTCTTAATTTTGAATCAATATGTCGAGGGGTGAAAGGCTTTTTGTTTTAAGTGACATTTTTCGATATTGACATCGTCTTTGAAGCCAGGGCTGTATTTTTATTGAAAATTATACCAACATATCAAGAGATTTTGTTAAGAAAAAGTGACCTTACCCAGTTTTAAATATGACCACTATTTTTTAAATAATGTTTACTTTATAAAAATAAAACTTTGAATGGCACTTCTTATTAAAATGTCGCTTAGAATAAATGGCCTTTCACCCCTCGATGTTGTTTTTTATACAAATAAATGTAATTCGAATAGAAAATGTGTTTTAAATAGTGTTTTTTTTTATTTAAGCATATTATCATTTATTAGTGAAAAAAGAACTGGCAAATCTAAATCATGTGTTGATATCTTTTAGTTTATATTTTTTTTGAGAAAATAACAACGAATTTTTTACAAAAATAACACCCATTTCCAAAAAATACCACGAAGAGTAACACCGTTTTTCTACAAAAAAAACACCCCTTTTACAAAAAAATAACGTGAATAATTCAGGTCTCTATCAATTACATTATTATAACATCTTGTGATAAATATTTGACTAACTTACGGTCACAAGCCTGGTAAGTACGAGATTATCTGCTTTTTCCCAAAAATTATACTCCTGATACGTCTCTATGATCTATGAAATGTGTTGATTTTCACAATTATCTGCACAATTTTACCACCTACTTTAACATGCCAATCTGTTTCATTTCGATTGTATAGTTATTTTTTTAAAGTATGTTGGACATTTAGGTACAATACATTCGGATGTGTATGTAAGCATCCAAAGATGAAACATACAGAGAGTACGGCACTCGGCACCCACCCAATATATGTACAGGCCGAACACACCCAAGGCAGTCGTGAATAAATCATCTCTACCAACGAGGAGAGCGGACCAGACTTAATTGATCGGGTGATCGGCAACCAATTTTAGTTAGCCTGTTAGTAATGATTAACGTTGTGTCTGCTCTCAACACTATGTCGGCCAGTTGGGTACAACATAGCAGCTATAGCGCCCACTGACAACCAACCAACCAATATTTGAGATAAATATAAGTACATATCATATGTACGTATATTATGTACATTTTACATCATTGGCTGTACTTACTGCGTCTCGTACACGGATCTTTGGAAGTTTTGTACGTATAATTCCATATATTGGCTAATCAAATGGGTTAAACCTACATACTATTACATTAACGTACAATTGAAAATATTCATAAGGCATTATATCTAATTCAAAGATGACATCAAATGGCGACTGTGCACATCTCGTAGATATTACAAACGTATGGATATTATCACCAGAATAAAAATAATACTATGAAAGGACGAGTTTAAAGTCTGGGGGGGCAAGTCTGGTCCAACCGGCGAAATCAAAACCCCCGTGATTACCCATATCATGGATATAATTATCATATGGAGTTCTATGACATCTTAAGATATTATAAATACTTGCCCCCCTGGAGTAAAATAACATTTAATTTTTTTTTAAATGTTATTTAGGTACAAAATTTATTTCGTAGTATTTGTATTGATGATTCGCTAATATGTGAAATTTATAATCGAATTTTATGTTCAACAATAATCTAAAATCTAAACAGACACACATAAAAATCAAACAGATGCCAAGAAAAAATGAAATAACTGCGTAAACATAATTTTTTGACGTCATGATACATCATATTGCTGTTTGAATTATTAATAGCTATAGAGATATATAATAGGTACCTACGAATAAAATATTATAAACAAAGATATAATTTATAAGAGAAACAAAATTATCCAAAAGACGAAAAACGAATAAGAAAACAATTCTACGTGTAACAGTCACAGCTTTTAAAACTACCAAAAAATAGTTTAAAAAATGTAGCTATCAGAATTTAATTGATCAGGTGTAGAAAATTATTTGAATTATTGAAAATATAATAATTTTCATACCTCTGAATTGTCAATTCAGCTATTCTCTCGTGTAAGTCTTTGGATCTCTCGTCGACCACTGAATAACTCGGCATTCTCCTGAAACTGGCGTAGCTGCCTCCGGACTTGCACGAGGATCCACTGGTACCCGTGAAGGCCGTGTGAGGAATGGCTGTGTCCACGGAGAGGAACGTCGTGTGGGCCTGAGCACTCGACCTGGATCTTGCGTCTTGCAGAATTTCACCCTGCCTTCTGGCCTTGTTGTTTCTCACGTAGCACGTTGCCACCAACAAGGTTATGACTGTGATGGTGGCAAGAGCGCAGCCGACGGCGATGTAGAATATATTGGCGGACGTGGTTTCAGAAGGCGCCGTGTCCACTGAGACATGGGTGCTTTGTATTCGCCTGTTCAAGTCCTCCTTGAGGCAGATTTTCTTTCTTCTAAACTTGAGGTGCGTGACGTTGTTGGCAGCTTTGTTGAGGGTGATGTTGATGGTGATTGAGACGTCAACTTCCGCCGCTAAGTGACCCGAGCAAGGCAAGGCGACCTGGAACGTCTGCGCCACTGTAGGTACACCACCGGACTTGCTGACGTTCAGTGGTGCTGCTGATATGGCAGCTGGGTTGGATACTTCTACATTGATGCTGTACGGCAACTGAAAATAAAAATACATAAAATTAATTTTGTTGAAATATATAAAAATACGATGTCATCAAACATTAGTCCGGTTCCACGGTGATATTAGTTCATTATAATCTAATTAGTGTAAATAACACACAAAAAAAATCGTCACACAATTCCAATAGGCTAACGTATTAAATGATTTACTTCAAATAAATTCGAAAGAATCTCAAAGCGTGTGCGAACAAATTCATAAGAAGAATTTTCATCCCATGTTCAGAGTATTTGCATACAAAGAGTTAAAAAAGATAGGTTAGTAAAGCAACCAAAGCCAATTTCATAATTTTATTGTATTTTTATTATTTTTTTAATGACTTTTATTTTGCTTTTATTAGGTATGTTTTCTTTTATTAAAATTATTTTTGATTTTATTAAGTACCTTCCTCATCACGGGATATAATCGTATTGAGGCAGGCACTGATCAAAAAATTAATATTTTAAAAAATGTATTGAAAAAAAATGCAATTTAAAGAATTCATAGGTACCTACTAAATTTATTAGAAAACTACCTACGAAGTCTTATGAATTATCGAGATAAAAAAGGACTGCACTTTTAGAAACAAGTGGCTAAGTACCTATGTTGAATACCATATAACTTGACATGCTAAACAAAATAATATGAATATTGTTTTGAATTGTAAAATAGGAATGAAAGGTTTAGCGTAGGTATAACACGAGCTCTCCCCGCAAATTGTAATTTAAAATAACAAGAATGAGTGGGGTGGATAATTCTGTGGATTGGATGATTACTATCTTTCCGCAGTTCTACGACTCACAATAACATGAAGTCTGGTTTGAGTATAACTAGATAGCACTGTTTCATTTTCAATCATTTCAGAGAAATCATGGTTTCTGATGTAATTACCCGCATGAGGTGTAATTGCGATTTACAGGATAGTATTCATATAGTTAGGATTTTACAACCTAAATAATTACAGCATGAGCGTTAATGTTGATAATGTTGTAATAATAGCGGTGTGAACATTGGTGATGAAATTAAATACTTAATATTTTGGGTGCATTGCTGATGAAAAGAAAAGTAAAAAAAAACAGATAAATACAATGAATATGATTAAATGGAGGGTTCATTTTATGAAATATGTGTAAAGAAAAATTGGTGGTGAGCCAATCTTATGTACCTACAACAGGATATGCAGTACCTATCTATGTGTATCGGCAAAGTACAAGGAATGTTATGAAATGATATTTGCCAAATTGTTTCCAGCATTTAGAATTTAGAAACAAGATTATGTAAATATACGGTGCAAAACATTCTTATAAAAATAGACTAAATTAGCGGTGCCTATGTATATGTTTATCAGCAAATATATAGACAATATTTGGCAGAGTGGGGGACGGTTTAAATCATGTACAGACGGACGGACACAGCAATACAAAAATAACTAACAATGTAATGGAGTTATAAATACCTAAGCTATCCTATTAATGTTTAGTACAGATAGCGGATATCAGTGAAACGGGTTATTTTAATATAAATCTACATTGATTGGTATTTATATCGATAATTTATTGATTTTCACTTCATAATATTTAGCCAGAGACGAGAAAACTATTATTTAAATAAAACCCGTTTAAATATGTATAGTAAATATGATCGGAAATGCGACAAGTAAAATTATTGTAAAAAATAAATTCAGAAAATATCCCTTATCGGAATTAAATTTTTATTTTATACATATTGCGATTGCAACTATTAATTAAAAATGTTCTCAAAACTACCTACTCATTTAATCGTCTAATAAATAAGTACATAATTAAATATATAAAATCGATAATTATAAAACAAGACTGTAAGAAAACAGACAGAAAATAAAATAAAAGACATCATCTTTCATTTAAGATGAATGTTCTGGATATAAGGGTTTGAAATGTGGAAATTAAAAATATCCTGAATAACTAATATTCGCAAATGGGGAAGGATTCAATGAAAATTAGAAAACTATCTATCTTCAAGAAGATAATATATTTCCACAAGATGTAAGAGTTAATTTACTATCGAGATTCCCAAATTCTAGATGGTATTTATTGAAAGCAATTTACCATCAATAAAAACATTAATTTTGACTATCCTTTTTAACGTGTTGATGATAATATTTATTTATTGAAACTGAAGTACTACAGTCAAAAGAAACCTTTATTGAAGCCGACAGTATTTTAAAAGTTTTGATTATGACTTTCAAAACAGATTTTCGAAATTCGAAACAAAATTTTGTTTATGTTTATTGACACTATAAATTAAATGATTTAAAAATAAAGTGAACCTATATGTATTATGAAAAATTTATGTGATTCATTTCAACACACGTGTCGACGGAAAATCGTCTTTAAAACACATATTTCTTTGTATCCATCACTCTAATCCAAAAACGCCCAAATCACCGACAAACGCACAACGAATTCTCTGTGCTCTCAGAAGTGGTTACATGTATAAATAAACAAACGTGAAGTACTGAGACAACAGTAATGGAAGAAAAAGAAGGCGAGAATTATTCTTTGTTCAAACAAGAACAAAATCGATCGGTAAATAGGAAATAATGGCCAACGGTTCGAAGAGAAACAATGCCAGCCGTAGTATAACAAAAATAATAAAACCTATAATTTAAAAACCGCAACAGACCCGATACAGACAACTTATGTCGGAGATAAGTGGTCACAAATCTTTTTTTATATGGCAACGAGAAAATATATGTAAAAAATATAAATGTATAAAAGGGAGAGCAAATTAAGTTGTACTGTATTCATACGATAAAATAAAACAAAACATTTCTCTATTGTTACCTTGGATCATGTTGGTTAATTCCTTCATATACATACCTGCTATACGGAGTATGAAATATGTCTAAACTATTGAAATTTTTGTTAAATGTTTCGCAGATACGATGAACGCTAGAATGTTTTCGGTAATATGTTTTAATAATATTCAGATAATGAGACTACAATACTATTCCAATGGTCATTGGTTGGTGATCTCTATTATAATCCACAGGTATTACAGAATCATCACAGATACTTCACAATTTGAACCGTAGTTTAAAATGGAAAAATTATATTATACAGTAAACAGATCATCGACTGGAGTAATTCGATATTTCAAAATTTTACATACTTAGTTATGAATATAATATGTATCGTAAATAATAAAAACAAGGTAATATATTTTTATTGCTTTAGCGGTGCGATGCCAGAATTATTTAAGCTATGGACAATGTTATTTGAAGAAAT